>JAQSVV010000085.1:600000-1021826 GCA_036375495.1 Agrotis segetum | reverse complement strand
CCGAGTTTCATATTTCAGAGTGCGATTGTTCCACCCCAATTAAAGCAAACTTTTATATTATACTATGAATTTATTCGTCTCGTGCCGATGAAAGTAACACAGCACAATATACTTGAGACTTAAGTTTGTGAGGAGACTCCAGACAAATTAAAATAATTATGTAGTCAGGGAACTGGGGCTGCATTGTAGGAGCTTATCAAAAGCAAAAATAATGTAGAAAAATAAACTACGAGATGGCCCAGCCACTTAACTTCCACAAGATATCCCGAAACGCTTTTCCAGAATTACGATAACACAGATAAGATTAAGTTAGGCGTGCTAAATTACTAGGACCGCTAACTACGATACTAGTAAGCAATAAGTCACAAATTATAGTTTTAATCCTACCGATGAATAGACACTATCCATGGTACCACAAAAACTTTTAAAAGTCTGTTGAACACTTGTCTAAAAAAATGTCAGGTTGTGATGTTGATAAGGTCCGTTTTGCAGTTTTTTAGACGAGTGTTCAATAGAAGTTTAACTTTTTGTAGTAAGGCCGTATCAGTTTAACGCGTAACTAATTTTGCGCATGTGACAACAACGCCTCGAACTTTAAGGGAAGCCCTTCATGTTCGGCTGGGCTCGCCACTTATCAATATCACTTTCACTTTTCCCACAGACCGGTTGAGCGTATACGATTGCATCTCCCCATGTATCATTTACAGAAACTTTAACATTACTTCTATTTCCGTTTTTATTCCACTTTCTAGTTATTTATGATATAAAAGCAAAAAATTTACAAACTATTCAGTTCGGCTATAACTAGTTTCCATGTTTCGTAATAGAGATCGAAGAATAGGAGCAATCATTAAAATGAAGTCGGTATCATTAGTGATATCTATTTTGATCACAGCACGGTGGAGACAATAGAAAGATGAGGTGTAAAGATGTTATGATAAGGATAAGACGAGCGTGCCGCCCCCCGCTCCGTGTAATTGCTTTACGTGACTGTGCAGCTTTCTCGAGCGGCGCACGCGCACCTCCTAGACCTCGCCGGCGACGTGTCACGCGTGCTCGCCGGATACCCGGAAATTTTTGAAAATATTATACTCACGGAACTTGCTCTACAAGCGTCAATTACAACTATTACGATGTTAAATCTCTTAGAAATTCACTGTTTGTGTATCATCCAGTTGCAGGTGTTATTTTGAGCTTGCCATTTACTTTAACAGATGAGACTGGTTTCCACGTATATTAAACGTAACGTTGTTTTCATGATTAAAGTTAAGACAGGCTGATATGCATCGCTTTCTGAATTCACTATCTTGTTTCCAGCTCATGTTTGTCTAGTTATTTACCCACAAGCCAACAATCACAATTAACGTTCACGCAAGCCCATTAACTACACTGGTCAGCAAATAAACCGAGCCACCCGCTACCTAGGAACTCTGATTCGATTTTCTCTAAAAGTATAAAACTTACAACTATCAAAGTTATACTTAAAAAAAGTGCGTTTCATGGTGATTAAAATGACTACAAATTAATTCGAAAGTACCGTCAACTCACATTGTAATCAAGCAACAAACACAATGCTAACGATTTGCTCTGTTTTCGCCAGAGTTTGAAATTAGCGTTCGTTTTCTCTACAATGACCCAGTCGGATATTTTGTATCATTTCTTTAGTTTTTGTCCATCGTTTGCTCAGACGCGTGTGTTTTTGCTACTTTTTTCGATTAATAATGGATACAACACCTCAGGAAGCAGCTCAAGCTTTAGCATTAATCTAAGCAGGCATTGCGCAACGTAAAGTCGCTCGAAAGCTTCGAATCAGCAGATCTTTGGTGCAACGAGTTTACAGACGATACCTAGAGACTGGAGCATTCGATCGCCGTCCAGGTACGGGCAGACCTAGGGCTACATCAGCAGCAGATGATCGTTATATCCATCTTACTGTTCTGCGAAATCGCCACCTCAACGCAGTTTAAGTCCAACAAAGTCTGCGTGACGAACGCCAAGTGGTCATAAGTTCAGATAAAGTCAGAAGGAGACTTTCTGAATGGAACCTGACACCAAAAAGAGCTGTAACAGACCCAGCATTAACGGTAGCACACCGTCGAGCACGACGTGAATTGGTCGAGAGCATAGGGATTGGACATTAGAGCAGTGGAGTAATTTTCTCTTCACTGATGAGACCAGGGTGAGTCTACATGGAAGTGATCGACGTCAGAGAGTATATCGTCGTCCTGGAGAACGTTATTCTCAGGTTGCATCGAGGAAACTGTTGCTTAAGGAGGAAGATCTGTAATGGTCTGGGGCGGCATCTCGTTAACAGCACATACAGCGTTAGTTTCATCGAACCGACGGGCCGTACACGTGGACTGACTTCTCATCGCTACATTACTGAAATCCTCGCAGACCATGTGGTACCTTACGCAGGATATATCGGACAGGATATGCAATTGATGCATAATAATGCACGGCTCTTAAAAACGACTCTTCTTTGTAAAATCCTTAATAAACACTGAAATGTTGATTAAACCCAATAAATTTCCTTTCATTTCAATCACCATGAAACGCACTTTCTGTAGGTACAACTTTGACACTTGTAGGTTTTTTAGTTTTTGAGAAAATCGAATTAGTGCCTAGGTAGCGGGTGGCTCGGTTTATTTGCTGTCCAGTGTATTTAGTCATTTGCAGCAAAAAGTATAATTGCTGAACACACTAAATCTCCACAATATAGAATTCATTGACTTGCAGATCAGCTCCAGGCACAGAAAAGGAAAGTTCCATGTAAAGTTGCGACTCACGACACTTTTTGTCGATCATCTCGTGTGAAATCTGTTCATGACTTTTTATGTATTTTTAATATGCGAGCCAACAAAGTCAGTCCCACGAGAGGTGTCGAGGTGGTGCTCGGCTGGCGACAATAGCGACGTCACCGGCGCCAGCGCCACCACCGCGCAGTCACGCTTTATTACAGACGTTTTCTCATCAATCAATTGATTCAATATACCATAATAATAATCAATTATCTCACTAGTTATCGCAACACGATAAAAATTTAGATATTTTGAAAAAGCAACACAAGTTTGTGTGTTTTAGGAGTAACTAGTAGGTACTGCAATATTTATTGCCCATAACGAATTATTCGGATAGCCCATTAGAGAAACGAGAAGAAAATTAGAACCACTTTCTCAGGCCGGCTGCTAGACGTTGATCAATGATTCCAGACCTCTGGCCGAGTGATGAATATTTTGACAGCGCAATTAAGTTATCCCAAATAGACATGCGCAAATAATGAGTTGCCCTCAGGTGTTGAACTGTGTTATAATTAGCGATGATGTTAATTAAAGTTTACCACGTGCTCTCTGTTATAACACATTATATTATAAACGCAAGTTACTATGAGTGGGTATATATGACCCTACTGTTCTTCGTAACGGCGAAGATAGAAAAATAAAATGATACAATGTGAAGTATAAAACTAAAGAAGGCCGAACCTAGTTAATATTAAAACGGCATTGCATTAAATTACATGAATTTAAAACCACAGACCTACTGTGGTGGGGAACTGATGCAGCAGTGTTATCAATTTGATAGTGTGGTACAATCTGCCGGGCGTCGGCGCCCGCGAGGTGGCGGCGCGCTCGGATGTACTTAATTGAACAAACCACCTGCTATAACAGCTATTATTATAGTACTAGTGTTTGCCCGCGGCTTCGCTTGCGTTATTTTAGAATTTGAGAAACAATACAGATCGTGTGGCGCCATCTGGAATATGAACGTAATTGTTTTCTCGGCAACAGCTCTCTTCTGTTATTCGGGATGTAAGATACCTTATATCCGTGTCTATACTCCTGACAACGTATATGCTAAATTTTGGGACGATCGATTCAGTAGGTAGTAATGCGTGAAAAGGTAAAAAACAAACATACTTGCATTTTTATTATTAGTTTAGATCAATAATGTTATATCTAGGTACATAGTTTGCATAGGAAACGTCCTTATTTGAGCGACATTAATTTCAAAGAACCGTGTTTATTTTAAACATTAGACTATCATTTACGGTATCGCTGCAAATTGAACGTACGATAGCATTGCTCTTCTCCCTTGCATTCCGCGTGATACCTAAAAAATAACTAATTATCTGACTCGATGAGTACAACTTGTCGTCGTTTAAAACAGAATCTATGCACTGGTTTGAACACCAATTCAAAACATAAATAAACACAATTTTTTCTAATCTTTAAAATTCCACACCTCGAAACAATTACAATTTAAAAAAATCTCCAACTTACTACCTACAATTTAAATCAGTGTATATTTATATCCTAGAAAACTATTGAAAAAAAAATAGTATTCATTTAAATTCGCGAATAATATTGAAATAAAAGTATACACATTTTTTTTAATTATTTGAAACTCTCAGGACAAATATAAGAAAACTCAAAAAGTGAAAAAAAGAAACAGCGAGATTTGATCCAGAGACCCCTTGCACGAAAGTCAAGTAGGATACCAACCAGACTGGCTAGTACGCTGACAGTGTTTTCAAATAGCGGTTCTTATACAAATGTCAACAATGACTGAAAATCAACATATTATAAAATTGCTAATCCCCCAAAGGGAATAGCCTAATTATACATATCCCATTAATAGAAGAGCAGTTTAAGGAATATTTGGGGAAAAATTGACTAAATAATATCCAGTGGTTTAGCTTCCAACTAAAAACAAACAGATAAAAACAACAAAATTTAAAATTGCTTATCTCCCAGGAAAAATAGCGTAATGATACATAGCCTATCAACAGAAGCATATTATTAGGAATATTTGAGGAAAATTTGATCGACAACTTTACAGTAGTTTAAGAGATAGATCAAATCAAAAAAACATAAAAAATTTCGAAAGAAAAAAAAAGTTGATTTGGCATCAGAATCGATCCCTTATCTCGAAAAAAATACAAAAAGAAAAAAATACTCAATGTACAGGAATGACAGCTCTACGATTTTATTATATGTAAAGAAAAAAGATAACCACAGATTACAGAAAATAGAAAATGCCCGAGGGCCGCTTTCTTACGAGTGACTAGCCCAGTTATAGGTGGGCGAGTGGGCGCAGCCGCGACTAATGTGTATCACTCGTCTTCTTTGAGCTGTGTGTATTTATAGAGTGATTACCGTCCAACAAAAATTTCTTATCAGGTGGTGAGATTTTCACTCGCGAGACTTGACCATATTTGTCTATAATTTATAGAATAAGTAATTCGAATCGATTTTGAGTAGACTAGAGTTATTACATTATACATATACCTAAGCAAGTTATCAGTACAATTCAAGTTGAGAAATCTTTCTGATAAATGGTAACAAAAACATTATCGTTAATTGTCGTAGTATCTCAGCCTCAAACTTTTTATTTTAATTAAACCATTAACAACCATTAACCGACACTCAAAGATTCGGTCAGTTTAGTTAGAAAATTGAAGCCTGAACGTTCAAAAATGTAGATCTCTAATTTGGAAGTAAACAATTTCGCACTTTCGAGCTTACTGAGCGTTATTTAATTTTACATAGAATAATACTGTATTCACGTATAATGTCTTATTAAACGGCTTCATGCAGATATACTATATTCTGAGATCGACAGATGAGACTTTCTGTGCTTTCTAACCGGCGAGCGATCGAGTGTCTGGGGTGAAATCGCTGGCAGCGCCCGCGCAGCTGCCGGCTAGAGCGAGTCCGCTGCACACATGAGATATTCAGCGATGCAGCTCCATGCGTACTTCAAAGGAAAAATGTTTTTACAAATTCCTCTCAGGAGTGAACATTAATTCGTTTATGATAATTATGTTTTAGTAAATCGCTTTCTTATGGCTGCTATCTGATTCAATTTCCTCCCATTCCATTGATAGCGTAAAAGCCAATAAATAAAAAAGCTCATAAAGTGTCACTATGTACAAACATACACGACCTTGTGCCGTAATAAGGTGAAGGCCGCGCGTGGTTTCCTCTCGACGCAGCGGGAGCGGCGCACGCGTCGCAGTGAAACATGCAGCCGGTGCAGTTCCGGCGCGGGCGGCGCTGCACTCGGTCACTGGGTCAGCCCCACTGTGCGGCGGTGGGGTGCGTGCTGCTGCCGAGTGGGGGCCGGGAGGGGGGGCAGCCCGGTGGGTGCAGCGCGCGGTGCTGCACTGTGCTCGTCGCCATGGCTGGTGTGGCTGCTCGCTAGCCCCATGCCCGCGCCCGCGCCTCCGCCGCGCCCTCGGCTAGTGTTCCCCTGGTTGTTCAACGTGTTTCGTTGGTTGCAGGCCGCTGACTGACTGCACTGTGACCATGAAGAGGACCAGGCTGTTGCTGGTGGCCGCTGTGCTGTTGCTACGGGTGAGCCTATTCTCCTAATTATTGTGATAAAGAAACTAAGTGAAACTTGAGACAATTCTCTTTTCTAAGCTATTTTGAGATAATGACGTCTCCATAACCTATATGGTATTTTAACAAGATTCGGCTTCCATAATATTTTCCTAAAGAGCATTTGATTTCCTTAAGTTTCACTGCTTTCTGACACTAAAACATCCAAACGAATTTTACATCTAAGAGAAAAACAACTTTACCGCCTCAGGTAATTAACAGACTAGGTACTCTAGTAAGTACGTAGAACAGCCTTTTTAAGATAAAATCAGTGTTTCAGCGATGTTGAATTTTCTTTTCCTTCTTTTTATTCTATGCACAATTTAAAAGTCTGAAAAAAACTAACTTTACGACTTAGCTTTCGCTTAGAAGTTATCGATAGATCATTCCAGGCTAGAATCTATGACGTTTACTATGGTATGTCATGGTAATACATAAATTGTAATTTAAATAATAACAGTTATGAACATGATGCTACCAATCATGAGACGCGTGTTGGCTGCGCTAGTCCCGTTGGCTCGACTATCTCACTGATACCAGTATATCAGAGCGGATAACAGTCCCAGTAGTAGCCAATGAATGTTGCTGACTCAACGCTATTTTTTTACTTCATGTAAAATATTGTACTGATGGATCGAATGATCTAGAAATATCTCTTACAAAAAATTAAGATCCACCTTAAGCCAAGAAGTTAGAATCTGATAACACTACGATACAGGTGGAGTCAAGTCGTCATCATCTAGGAATGTAGGTCCGTTTCTTAAAAGTAACGCTGTCTACCAACATATTTTAAGAAATAACGTAAATAAGCGATGTTGCATGATGCGTGACTAAAGTGGTGGCTAGTGTAAGCACTAAGTGTGGACGGCACGCGTTGTGCGGTGCTCTGTCGAACGCTCCTACATTATTCAGCTTTTTCCGCTCGCGTTCTCGCCAACTAGGCTAATGATTCCGTTAGCACATCCACAAAACAGTGGACCATTGGAAACTAACTGCGTATGCTGATATGTACACTAAGTGCGTACGAGAGAAATTAATTTATAATCGTGTTAATTGCCAGTATCTGCTTCATTAACTTAAAAATTTCTTCGATGCTGTAATATTAAATTGAACAAGTCCTAAAGTCCGTCACAATGAAGTCGTCGTTGACCGTCAAAGCATCTTTTTCTTCGAGCACTTTCACTGATATTTCGCATCTTTGTTAGGAAATGACGCAACCCGGTTGTGCAAGTGATTTCGTTTCTGACCATGACGTAGTTTGTGGTTATCTTACTATCTGAGAACAATCGAGTGTTATGTACCTCGCCAATATTAAAACTGTTACATTATTGAAATCAATCGTAATTTCATTAGTGAATAGTTATAGTACAGATGTTCAATTAATCTCTTATATGAAAGCTCAGTCTTGAACGGGTTTTTGATGCTAATTAAGCTTATTACATAACTGATGTAATCCTGTTAAGAACATCAGACTTTTTGTGTACCTACTTGATTTATTCATTGACGACTTATAAGGAACAGCAGAGACTCTCCAATTTCTCTAAATGTTCTAAGTATACCATAATCGTTCTTCCGTCGAGCGATGCTGTTTTTATAAGCTTTTCAAGATAATTATTAAGATCGATTTACCTTGTTTCACTCTTTCACATTCATTTCATGTCTAAGTAGATGATGACGAGCAAAATTGCTTGCACTTACTTATTTATTAGTGGAAGTTTAGGTATCTGTAAAGGCATGTGTATCAAATATATACTGAAAATTCATGCTAAGGGTTAGCATGAATTTTCAGTATATATTTGAGACGTAAAGTAAACTGGAACTTTGACAATTTTTAAGGAAAAAATTAGCTCCTTCTTCGCACACCAGAGGCGCTGTTCCATTTTTTCATACAAGAAACCTCAAGAAACGCTGTAAATACTGTAAAGTAAAAGAGTGAAAATTCATGCTAAGGGTACTGAAAACTCGTGCTAAGGGTACTGGATTTTAAAAAAGCAGAAGAATAAGTTAGTGACCAACACTGGAAGATAGTAGAAACTTTTGGTCGTTAGATACTGTCAAGCGTCTCGCTAATTCATGTTAGAAAGCAATTGTAAAGAATGTGTAAACTGCCATTTGCTTTCGATTGTGGGCCGGATTTATACCCGTTGTCTATTCTAATCGATTGGTTAAGCTTACGGCCTATACTTTAGCTTTATCATAGTTTCTTGATATTATGTTCAATTATCTATGATTGGATGTTTTTGCTAAAGTTATGACAATTGTAGACCTATTATTTCTTCAATTCTTTAATAATTAACTATTGAAGCTTAAAGACCACCCACCAGGTTATTTAATCAATAATTTATATGTCACTGGATTGTTATGAATCGCAATAATTTAATTTTTGACTATCGGTTCAGAAACCAGCAGTAAAAGTAAGAATGTTCAGAGCAACACAATAGTGTTACAAAGACCAACATCTGTTGTCGTGTTGATAAAGACACCTTTACCGGAAGTGTTAAAGTTAAAACAATAGAGAGATCGCGTTCCGCTATGCTCATTTCATAAATGAGGAGTGACATTTCAAAAAGACTTATTTCCACCTTATCCGATTTTTCAAGAACTCCATAAAACCCCAATGTACTTTATTATGTTAATATACAAAATGACGTGGAAATAAGCCTCTTTGTTTTGAATACGTGAACTAGAAGTCAAGTTTAGAGAGGAATTGAGTGTTTTTGTAAAATATAATTTAGTATAGAGCTGCGAATGAATGCCAAAAATGGACTCCCATCATTACTTACTTTTTTATCGAGACTGGAAATAAGTCACTTTGAAATGTCACTCCTCAAATACAATTAAAATAACAATAAAATAAACATTTACTTCACTAGAACTCAATACATAATGCATAGTTAAGGTTTTTCAAACAAATATTTTCTACCACAGCTCGCGTAATTTAGTGCACAAATTGTAAATTGTGAACTACAAAAATGAGAGGGACATGGTGTCCTGAAATACAGGCCTCGAGCCTGCCTTGGGCACCAGTGTCCTACAATGCGAAATACATAATTAAATTCTGTAATTATTTCGATTTGGCTGGCCACGCTCTTGCGTGTCTAGATTTTTAAACAACAATATTTTTTAAGCGCATTGTATTATTGTGACAAGAAGACAGACAACTTAACTATTATTTGTCTATGGTTCGCCCCTTGAAGAGGAGCTCATGGCTAATTAATAATTACAGTCGCAAAGGCCGAGCTTCCGGGCTAAGCCACGCTTGCCGAGGTTGGTCTGTGGATGGGACCGTCTGTCGTAGCGAGTTTCTTCTGTGCCTCGGAAGGCACGTAAAGCCGTTGGTCCCGGCTGTCATTTGTAATTTTGTAGATCTTTGACAGTCGTTGCAGTTAGTCAGAAGTTTTAAAGTTTGACAGCCAGTCTTACCATGGAGTATCGTATTACCCAGTTACTGGGTTGTGGAGGTCCGATTGGCAGTCGCTCCATGTAAAATACTAATATTCGTCTGCATCAGGTTAGATTGGAAGCCGACCCCACTATAGTTGGGAAAAGGCTAGGCAGATGAAGATGATGGTTTGTCCCTTGAAGTCCTAGACACGAGTAAAGATGGTTATTATTTTGATGTATTCCCGTTGTCCCCATGAATCAGTATACAAGACAATTTCAGGTAAACTATTCCTGCCAAGAAATATTTGAATAAATACCACTTTGAACTTATGCTAGCCTAGTACTTTTGCTGGTTAGTTAATGAAAAAGGCAAATTCAACATTAGTTCCATTAACGTTAACATTAGCGGGCATAAATTGAAAAGCACAAATTACAAGAAATTAACGGGGACAGATTATGAGGACAACGGGAAGTAAATTAAATTATTTATTCAATTCCCTTTGTTCCCATTAATAGGGACTAAATCATGGGGATAACGGGAATTCATCATTATTTTTTAAGAATGGTATGTTATGTTATAATTGCGACATAGCGCTCGCAAAGATGATAAATTGATGATGAAGTAAGCGAACGATGACGTGGGTAATAATGATTTAAAACGATAATAATGATTTAAAACGTCAGTTATTATTAATGATAGGTAATTGGTTTTTGTTAGTTCAGCAACACGAAGTTAAGATAGATACGTTTCGATCATAATCGTTCAGGCGGAACGGTTGACGCAGTGGCTCCGCCACACTGAATTCCGTGGGTTCAATTCTGTTTTTCCAATTTGGCTGTTTATGTTTGAAAGTTTAAATGATTGCAAATGCATTCACGTAAAGACACTACAGGAAAAAATCTTACCAAACTTCTTAAAAAAACTTGTGTTGCTTAGTTACCGATTAAATATCACCTGTCCTTGTCATTTCTATTTTAATGAATAGAGATGGCAAGTGACCTAAGAGCTATTTATGTTAAGTCACGTCTAATCAATGTTTTAAGTGGTTAGTGTTTAAAAAATAATCATGATTGATTTTTGTGGTAACGGGTAAATAAATCACTGAAAACTTCAATCGTGACCTCCATGTGGGTAAAGCCGCGGACAAAATGTAGGTCTTCAATGAACCGACACTCAAACGCCGAAAAACTGAGTTAGACTGTATTATCCGTTAAATCAACTGTATCTAAGCAAATATCTACTTAAAATCAGAAAAAGAGATGTGAGTACCGGTGGAGCTAAGCTTAATAACACTATATTCACTGACGTAAACATTGCTTTTGCGAATGTTATTGTGGCTAAAGCATTTGTTGTATTATTGTTATTTAATTCATATTACTTACCTTTGGCCTCAAAAGGCATAACTGATATTTTGGCTAAAATGAGATTTTAATGCAGTCATACGTCCTCTTTCGTTAAGTATATTTAAAACTAGCTGTCACCCGCTACAACTCGAAAATTATAAATGAAATCGGTATAAAGACTATCCTATGTGTTAATCAAGGTGATAAACTACACATATCTGTGTACAAATGCCAAATCCGTTCAGTAGTTTTTGCGTGAAAGAGTTACAAACGTACCTACATACACATACATATACATCCTCACAAACTTTCGCATTTATAATATTAGTAGTATTTCGATATTTTCAAAAAAATGGCGGATGTAGTCATAATTTTTGGATCTCTAGACATTAATTTTCTTTGAATTTGGGGCATAGTAAAAGTTACACGTACACCAATCCACGGTCCATCGATTTGATAGTCCCTACCATCATTCGCACATAGCTTATTGCCGTAATCTAAAGTCAGCCGAAGTACAAGTACAATAGGGACTTCCAACGATTACCGCAAATAAAACTCTTAAGCTTGATATTATTATAAACCAAGTTATCAGACACATAGTGAAAAGCCTCAAGTCTGACAGCAGGTTGTCGCACGTCTGTCGTGATCGTCCGATAGCGCACGCACCGAGCACTGAGCACACTTCCCACGAGCTAGCATGATACAAATTGTACCACAGACAATAAGCATCGCGATGTGCAGGGAGAGCTGTGGGAGACAACTTGTACAATTCATTTGACTTACATTTGTTATTAAGCTTTTCGTGACAGAAACTTTTTTTTTTTCGTGGTAAAATCATCAAATGAGTCCTCCCACCCTGGGGCAGGGAGGGAGGGACTGTCAGACTTCTACTGACTAAAATCCACGGTATCCTTCAATAGCCCTTTATGTTCCGGGGTCACAGTAATGAGATAAGCCCCGCGACCCCGACAGGCTTCGGCCCTCTAGAGGGGGGCCCCGTCAGTAATCAGTACCCTTAGCACGAGTTTTCACTATTTAATTTACAGCGTCTTACCAGTATTTACAGCGTATCTTGTATGAAAAAATGGAACAGCGCCTCTGGTGTGCGAAAAAAAAACTTTTTTTTTTTTTTTAATTGTGTAGGTATTTGAAATTTTCAAAGTTCTAGTTTAGTTCCCGTCTCAAATACTGAAAACTCGCGCTAAGCCTAAGGTTAAAGTGTCTCAGTATCTTAGCTACGAGTATCTTGCGACAAATCATCTGCTGATCTGCCTAGACTTTTTCCCTGAATATCAGTATTTTACATGAAACGACTGTCTATTGAACCTCCACAACCCAGTAACTTTGTAATACGATACCCCATGGTAAGATTGGTTGTCAGATTAATGAGCTTCTGAGCAAAATAACGACTGTCGAAGATTTACAAATGACAGCCAGGCCTAACTGATTTACGTGGCAGACACGGAGGAAACTCACTATGTCAGATGGTCACCCATCCCACAGATCAACCTCGGCAAGCGCGGCTTAACTCGGAAGATTGGCCTGTGTTACTGTGTACAGCGACCAACTCCTCAACCACCACTGAACCACGGGTAATTAAAATTATATCCATGGACCCGGTAATGGGTTGATCCAACGGGATCACGGGTATATTAGCTTCAGTCATCAGTACAGTATAGGTGCTCTGGCAGCAGAGCCGTCTATAAAGAAAACGGTGAACTTTGAACGTAAAGGGCAACTGAAGGAACAGGGCGGATTTAAAGTCAGTAAGAGTCTGACATTCAAAAGGACTGTCAGGCGCTTACTGACAGTCCCTTTGACTGTTAGAGACGTCGCATCGCGAAGTCTCTAACTACTACCACTAATGGAGTGATGCGATGCAATTCGACCATGAACTTTAAAAATCCACCTATACTACTACGACATAAAGACGCTGCAAACCAAAGACAAAAGATGTCGCCAGTGACGAGTAGTTGCGCAATCGAATTTTGAACACAAAATCGTATGCATTGTCATTAGGACGTACATGCAATTCGATATCGAGGAGATCTGTGAGCGATATCGTCAATCCGGGCGACTCCATTAGCCAAACACTAGCGATCGTCCATACATTTTCTTCGGACGGGCGCTTGTGTGATATCTGACCGATATCGTCAATCGATGCAATTCAATATCGCGTCGCGCCATGAGTATAGTCCCTTAGTGAGCAATTACAGTCAAGCACTTGGTGCACCTTAGTCAGAAACTGTGTTTGCGTTACCCGCCAGCGTATATGCATTAAAAGATGATTTAAATATTTAGGAATCATATATGAATGCATTCCGCAAATATAACCAGCTAGCTCTAGCAAGCTATAAACAAGCTCAACAGTATTAGGTCTCGCGTAGTCAAACACAAACAAAAATCCGGTTCTGCTCAATTCTTGTTCATTTAAACAACTTTCATCTGCCTTGTACTAATTTTCGTGCTAAAGTATGAAGGTACGAGTATACAAACTTAACTTATTCAAGTTATGTAACAGTAAGCACTTTGTCCCAGTCAAGTTCAACATTTTTATTGCGAATATTTTCAAGTTTCATCTTCATAAAACCTTGAGGTACTTAATTTTATGTCAATAAGTTTTAATGAGGTTTATTTTGCCTTCCTTACTTATCTTATTAAGCTTGGCCCTTACAGCGAAGTGGAACATGCACATAAACACGTGAAATGATTGTAAAACACTCAACACGGCATTCTATTCGGCATCTCATTAAAATACCAGCTATCTGCCAATTTTTGACAAACATGCCCACAACACAACTTTATTACTGGGGGAAGGTAGCAGTTAGAAGTTACAGTTTGCTAGTCTTTTTGATGGAGAACTTTATGTTATCTTAATACCTACCTTATCCAACATCGTTAAAAAGGCATGTATCTCATCAATACACATAAATATAGATCTGTCCAATAATTACGACTTAAGATCTGTGTTCTGATAAAAGTAGTCAAATTGAAATGCTCCAATTACGAAATATTTTGGAACCGTCCTGCAGCGCGAAACTGATATCAACTCATAAAGCGTGCATAATTTATTATTACACAACAACTAAAAGGGGAGCTTAGCAGATTCGTTATTTTTGGGTGGAAACGGATGTACCGGCAGCGTATACTTTCACCTGAGTGCGCCCGCGCACGGCACCTGTCGTCTTGCGCTCTGTTGACGCGCGCATGCGCGAGTAATCACCTTTATCTGAGCCCACAAACTCTTACCCACGCTAACGAGCAGGCAAATAATACTCACGGAACTTATTATACTGCTATGTGCACAATGCTATCCATATTTGCTATCAAAAGTTTCAAATAAAGTCAAAGGTATGGAACGAGTAGGTCATCAGATAAATTGGATACCCATTGTGCAATCTCTTGATTTGTGACTTTCCAAGATTCTAAATTTCTAAACGATGACTAATTATTATGATTATTTCTCAAATTAATCTTTCGTCTTATAAACTGTCGAGCACACTTTTTTTTCAAGTATAAATCAATATTTCAAATCCTTCATGGTCAATAGAAAAATGTTAAATACGCAATTGGATTGCAATGCGTATTCTTCCCAAGCCCGTCAACTTCAAATAAGATTGATGCAGTTTATTTTTATACAACACATAAACGTGAAAACACCCCAAGAAAGCTCTAGTTGTCAAAGTTGCGCATGTTTATAGGTCCGGTGTTTTCTTCCGCAACTCACAATCTCGATCAGTGGGTAATTTCTAACCGGTTTAGAAAACGCGATCGTCGTTGGTACGCACCAGCCGCGGCGCTCCCGCCGACAACCTGCCACTTGCTGCCATTCTTACATACAAGCCCCGTGTACCAACCAACTGCCTCATCAGCTCTCACGCCTTATTTTCTAGTGATACATCCAAATACAGCAAAATCCTGTTTTACAACCATAGAACATAGACAGCTAACGGATCTACTAATAATAGTTGTTGTTAACCTAACCAACCACATAACTCATTATACCACCATCCATCCATAATTATTTCCTAGAAGCACAAAGTCATACAAATGCTGCAATGATATGCATCACATAAATTTTAGTAACTATTAAATAAAAATATAAAACTCAAGTATCGTGAAAGCATTCGTGTAACTCATCTTAGCAATATGATCGTACTGATTAATATTATAATTGCGCGTGCGAGCTATCCATCAGTGTAGAAAGTCGGAAAGAACGTTGCGCGCGCTCCGCTCGCAATGGCGAGGGCGCTCAGCGCACGCGCACTCGTGGCGCGGAGTATGTAGAGTGAGACGCCTCTCAGGAATGTTCTGAGACTTATTATATTATGTATCGTCACAAACACTGTTACATTACATGCTTGCTACCAAGATACCCGTTAAAATATTGTAAACTTGAGTTCTCAGTAACTTTTGATGCCAATAAATACAGAGCAAGCTTACTATGTCGCACTACATGTAAAGTTTTATGTTAATTGACGAAGAAATTAATGTAAGGCTTTCTATTTCCAGGAAGCAACATGCGAACCTCCGGTGGACTCGGCTTCGTTACCGTTGGAACATCGAACGGGCGCCGGCTACGGCCCGCCTCTGCCACCCTCGCACACCGACGACCCGTGGCCGCTGGCGACACCTGATAGCCCTAAGATAAAACACTTGCAAGTTCAGTGTGAGAAAACTCGCATGCGGGTTAATATAGAATTTGACCGCCCATTCTACGGCATGATATTCTCCAAGGGATTCTACAGCGATCCTCACTGTATGCATTTAAAACCAGGAACTGGTCATCTCAGCGCGACGTTTGAAATCTTCCTTAACAGCTGCGGTATGAGCAGTTCTGCTAATCATAATGTTGCGACGTATGGAAGCCCGACACCCAGTGGTTCCTATGTAGAGAACACTATCATTGTCCAATATGACCCTTACGTGCAAGAGGTATGGGATCAAGCAAGGAAATTACGATGCACATGGTACGACTTTTACGAAAAGGCAGTCACGTTTAGACCTTTCCAAGTGGATATGTTGCACGCTGTTACGGCGAACTTTCTCGGAGACAACCTGCAATGCTGGATGCAGATACAGGTTGGAAAAGGACCTTGGGCTTCAGAAGTGTCAGGCATAGTGAAAATAGGTCAGACTATGACAATGGTACTAGCTATCAAAGACGACGAGAACAAATTCGACATGTTAGTACGAAACTGTGTAGCACATGACGGCAAGCGAGCGCCCATACAGCTAGTTGACCAGTACGGCTGTGTCGTGAGACCTAAGATAATGAGCAAATTCCAGAAAATTAAGAATTTCGGTCCTTCAGCTTCTGTCGTTTCATTCGCATATTTCCAAGCATTTAAATTCCCCGATTCTATGAATGTACACTTCCAGTGTGTGATCCAAGTGTGCAGATATAACTGTCCTGAACCGAAGTGCGGTGGTCTTGGCGCTGATTACGGAGTTCCGTTGTTAGGTGGAAATGCTCTGGGAGCTGAAGAATATGGTGTTCCGAACTCACCTCACGCCGAGTATGGTCCTCCTCCACCAGCACCCCACGGAGACTACGGTGTGCCACCTGCATTCCCAGATCCACGACATCCTGCGGATGCGACCGGATCTTTCTCAGAGAAACGCGACGACGCTGTACCACCTCCACAGGCACAAGTCTCATCCACACCGAACGCACCCAGCCCGTCATCACCTGCTCCAGCACGAGACGAAGATGAAGTCAACCTCCCTCCTCCACCCCCTCCAGGCCGTCGCGGAGTATACAACACAGTTAAGAGGAAAGATGACGCTCATGTCAATCTAGCAACTCTAGGAGGTAGACCGCGCTCCGTTGAGGACCTGCCGGAGAGGCTGGTCGGAGTGAGACGGAGGAGAGAGACATCTGCGCCGCAGAGAATATACAAGCGTGACGCTCAAGAAATGACTGACGTCAATACTAGTCGAACGATCCAGGTGGTAGCTCCTGGAGACGTTAACTTCGCGTTGAACAACGCCGCGGCCAACGAGACCGTCGTCATACAGTCTCCGGCGAGCGATCCGGAAACAATATGCATGTCGGTGCCGTCGTTCGTGGCGGGCCTGGTGATGCTGCTACTGGTGCTGGTGGTGGCGTCGCTGGTGGCCGCCTTCCTGTTCGTGCGCGTGCGCGCGCTCGACCGCAAGGGCGCGCACGGCGCCGCCTACTACGAGACGGATTACGTGAAGCACACTAACTAGCGGTAGCGCCGGTGCGGATGTGACGCGAGGACGTTCACAAACTTTACTCGGATCCAAAGAGCGTGCGCGCTTCGGCCCCGGTCGGACGGCGCGCGGGCGCTGTCGCGGTCGCGATCGAAGCACGGTGACTGTGTCAGATATTTATTTAGTTTGTAATGAGCGTGATGTATATGTACGACTGTTTTTGTAAATTATTTTATTCGTGTGAAAAGCACCCTGTATCAGCCTTGTAGTCGATACGTCTGTTGTAATTTTGTAAAGAGTCGTAAGTAAGATTTGATGTAAGTTAAATAATAAACATACCAATCAAAAGTGTCGTGTGAGATATCTATTTTTTTAATTTAATCCTACCCTCGACTATTACTTCTGACAGCCAATCGACCTAATTTGAGAAAGCCCCTAAAGGTCATGGCACACTATACCGGCGCGGCAACGGCACGGCTACAACCCAGCAGTTACCCTGTCATTCAAATATGAGCCTTAGATAATGTGTCATATAATATATTTCATAATGTCAATATGAAAAGGCCAACGGCGGGAAGTCAGCGCGCTTACCGCTAACATACAACTCGCCTCGCAGCCCGTGCGCTGCAAGCGAGCAGACGGCGTGCTTACGGCGCGGCGGCCGACTTCGAGTTGCTAGCGAAACGAATGCCTTATAACAATATGTTCACGGTGACAGCAAGCTACACCTCGCAGACGGTGCGCGAACTGCGTGCTTACACCTCCTGTACAACGCGCAGTTAACACGCCAACGGCTAGCCGTAGCCCAAATTCAAAGTGAAGCCGTGCTGCAGCTGTGCAGTTGCGGTGCTGGTATAATGTGCTATGACCTTAAAATCCCTAAACTTAAGAGTGCTTTCACACGGTTCGTTGTTTTTGTGCGACTTTTGGAACCTGATTCTGGCTATGACATTGCCACAAATAAAAAAAGTACAGATACTCGAGAAAGTTTGATTCTTTCTGCGTGGAGTACTTTGAACACATTTTTAGATTTGTTTACATACATGAATAAAAACCTTGTCTCTGCAAAGGAAGTTTCATAAAATTCTAATTTTTGTCAAACTTTAGTACCGAATTACATAGAACGTATAATAGTAAAATAATATTTGAAAATGTCCATGGTACATCTGAAAGATTATATTTGGACTGCTTTAATCACTTTCTTATTTTTCATTCAGAAATAAACCAAAAATAATTTTTCAAAACAGGAAGAATTTGACATTTTTTCGTCCGAAATTATATTTTTTATCTATCAAGATTTACTGAATATTCAATCAAAAAGTATTGAATAACTAAGGTTACTATGTTAGCTTGCATTAAAAAAATAATTAGCTCATTTAAAAGTAAAATAATAGTATTAAACAATTATAATATGCAATGACAAAATTCAATATAAAACCAAGAACGGTTTGTTCTTTGATTTAGACGGCGCGGGGCGCCTTCTGAGGGAGGACGTATCGCTCGCAACCATTTTGACATTAGTCACGTAATTATTAAAATTTAAAATACACGCCACCATTCATGACCTTTACACGCGGCGCCAGTGTCTTTGTCATGACATCAAATTCCATGTGAAAAATGTAGTACCTCGAATTTTCCGCAGGTCATGAGTGGTGGCCAGTAATTTTCCCAGTCGCCAAGAATACAGTATAACCTACCTTTCTTGATACAAGCTAATATTTTGAATTAATTTGATTGAATTTTCCTACTATATTCGAATGTGGATATAATTGTAAATAAAAAAAAAATGTAAATAATAAAAAAAAAACAATTTAAATAATTCTGATAGCTTTTTTTCTGAATTGGTAATTATATGTAATTTCAGACTTGCTAACTTCCCAAATATTCCAGTTCGTTTAGATAATATAGCTCGCTGCGGGACCCACCATACCACCGGTCATGCCCCTGGTGGTATGGCTTTTTATTACGTGGTAAAATCATCAGATCAGCCCTTCCACCCAGGGAAGGACAGGAGGGACATACAAACTTGTACTGACTAAAATCTACGGCGTCCTTCAATAACCCATTGCGATCCCAGGCTATGGATACCCGATAAGACAATTCCGCGACGCCCGGCAGGATTTGGCTCTCTAACGTGCGCCCCGAAAATCCGTGAAAAATTGATCTGATCGTTTTGAGGTAGCGGTTTACCCAGAGAAAAGTTTTGTTTTAAACTTTTTTTATTCGTTTTTGAAGTCGGTACTTTTTTCAAAAAGTTTTTTTTTTCATCAATGTATTTTTATTAGGTTTGATCGAAGAGAGTAGAAGTCTTGTATCAGGTTCGGCATCCAGTCAATTGCGGTATTCCGTTTTGGCAGCTGCATTGTACTTTTTTATATTTTTTTTTTGGTAAAATCATCAAAATATGTGTCCTACCGAGCGGGACGGGATTTATTATCGGACTCTAGTACTGACTAATATCCATGGTGATCCTTAAGTAGCCCTTTACGTTCCAGGGTCACCGTTACCTGATAAGACAGTCCAGTGACCAAGCTGCTCCTACCCTCAAATAGAAATCGCTTCTCGGCGTCGTAGGTCACGCGGCTGTTCTCCCTCACGTGTTCCACCTCCTACTTCGCTAGCATGACTGCTTTGCATAAGGATTCGAGGTGACTACTTCCTATTCCGTCTTGCCCCGCAGATCGTGGCCTCGATCAATGCCGGGTGCTATTAAATTGACTCAAGTGCATCGAGTTGGGATTTGGCAAACATGTACCACTTCATGTACCTAACTTTTTTGCAGACAACTCAGTAAGTGGACTAATATAGTGGGTCGATGTCAACGGCACCTCAAAAAGGTCAAGATAACCTGTCATTTTTACGGTTACACCTCAGAAAGATAGAACCGAGTCGGATTGGCTCCTTTTTGCGGAAAAATTCACGTCTTAGCAGCATTGAAGCTCAAGCACTCAACCGGCCATGGCTCTTTTGCCTGATATTACGAAAAACAGATACTACTCAGGAACCCCGAAGACTTCCAACTTGAACTACACAATCACTTCCAGTGCCTAACCGAATGCGAATGGCTCTTAAACAGCTCAAGAATAACAAGGCGCCGGGTGAGGACGGAATCACAACAGAACTTCTGAGAGCGGGTGGAAAACCGGTACTTCTAGTCCTCCAGAAGTTATTTAATTCCGTCATACTCAAAGGTTCTACGCCAGAAGCATGGCACAGGAGTGTGGTTGTTCTTTTCTTCAAAGAAGGTGACAACACCTTGTTGAAGAACTACAGGCCAATCTCACTTCTGAGCCATGTATACAAGCTGTTCTCAAGAGTCATTACGAACCGTCTCGAACGCAGGTTTGATGACTTCCAGCCTATAGGTATATCGAAGTGTTGAAGTGTTTGTATAAAAACGCCACCATGTCCATTCGACTTCAGCAGGCGTAGCATGGCGCCGTAGAAAGGGGTTTGTCGAGGGAAGAATAGACAAAATGACAGAACGTAGAAATATTTTTATCGTTTTAAGCATGGTAATGTGAAAAACTTAGAAAAAAACTTTCTTTTCTTCAATAGTGTTCAAATGGTGTCACATTTGTGCAAAAAAAACAGTCGATTTGAGTAGAAATAACGATGTTTGAAATATCTTTGTCTTTTCTTCGTAGAATAGAGATAGAGTCGCCATGCTACGCGTGCAGGAAGAGAGCACGAAATCAATACAATAAAAGGCGTGAGACAGGGAGACGTTATTTCTTCGAAACTGTTCACGAACGCGTTGGAGGACGTTTTCAAGCTCTTGGAATGGAACGGATTCGGCATCAACATCAATGGCGAATACATCACTCACCTTCGTTTTGCCGATGATATAAGTCATCATAGCAGAATCGTTGGAGCACCTCAATGTTATGCTCAGCGACCTCAGTATCGTTTCCCAACGGGTTGGCCTTAAAATGAACATGGACAAGACGAAAGTCATGTGAATGTCCATGTGGCACCCGTACCGGTTGTTGTCGGGAGCGATACTCTCGAAGTTGTAGACCATTATACTTACCTTGGACAGATTGTTCAGTTAGGTAGGTCCAACTTCGAGAAAGAGGTCGCCCGAAGAATCCAACTCGGATGGGCAGCGTTTGGGAAGCTACGTGATATTTTCTCATCGAGAATCCCACAATGTCTCAAGACAAGGGTGTTTGACCAGTGTGTGTTGCCAGTAATGATATATAGCCGAAACGTGGTCCTTGACTGCTGGCCTTTTAGAGAGACTAAGAGTCACTCAACGAGCAATGGAATGAGCTATGTTCGATGTTTCTTTGCGGGATAAAATCCGGAACATGGATATTCGGCAAAGAACCAGAGTCACCGACATAGCTCATAAAATTTGCAAGTTGAAGTGGCAATGGGCAGGCCACAGCGCTCGTAGAACTGACAACCGATGGGGAAGAAAAGTTCTCGAGTGGCGACCACGGACCGGAAAGCGCAGCGTAGGCAGGCATCCCACTAGGTGGACCGACGACATCTTGAGGGTCGCGGGCAGCCGATGGATGCAAGTGGCGAATTGTCGTTCGGAGTGGCGGTCTAAGGGGGAGACCTATGTTCAGCAGTGGACGTCCTCCGGCTACTGATGATGTTGATGATGATGAGATACTACTCAGAATAAAACATACAAAAAAATAAGTTAGCATTCAAATATATCGTAAAAATAAGCGAAATTGAATGAAAAGTGAGAAATTACAGGAATGTGTCAAGTTTCATATACATAAATAATAATGAAATTCAAAAAATAATTTCTTTTGTCTCTTAAACCCTGTGTTATTTTACTGAAGGTGAAAATTAAATGTTCTCTATTAAATATATATGCCTCTCTTATCATTGTTGCCATTTTTATTATTATTTTTTTTTTTTTTTTTATTTTGTTTTATTTATTTATTTTATTCAATTGTATTTTTTCCGTTATATTATCTATGTACGTGTGTATCTGACCGTGACTTCACTTTGGGCCCTACCAGAAAACCAGCGCTGTGACAGTTAAATGTCGCAGCAAATGCTGAGGTAGGAGCCTTTTGGCCTCGCACAGGACTAAATTGTTTTATGTTTTGTTGTACCTTTTAAACGTTTGTTTTTCTTATACTAATTTTTGTTTTTCTCTGTTGCTTTTATTCATGTAATTTTGTTTGTTTTGTCCTGTGTGTCCCAATAAATCTTTTTTCTTTCCTTCTTCTTTCTTTTCTTTCAAATAACGAACATTTTCTATACCATTTCAATAGAAATTAGGTAAAAAGCCTGAGTGACCAATTGTAGCATCGTAATTCGAGCATAAACGAATCTATGCACTGTTAGTCGCAATTGATCGAAGATGAACTCAGGTACTACTTGCTGTGCGAATGGAATAATGTGGAGTTGAACCACATTTTCTACGCAATTTTGAGCAGTCACGTTACTTCATTAGGAAGTGTAAGCTCAGTTTTCCGAAATAGAGATTATAACTTAGAGCTCACCGAAACATTCTGTTTCAAGAGTTAAACGATCTGAAATCTTGTTGTTTAGATCTTCCCTACACTCTGATAGATCTGTCTTTATTAAAAAAATAACCCAGCTGTAACCCAGTATAAGCAGCACTGAAGCCCAGTCAAAACAGTTCAATAAATATTCTCCTTTGCAAATGTTTAACGGGTTGCACCATCCGCTCACAGTTCACTGCAAAATATTCGAGAAGATTCTTGGTTCGCCACAAGAATCTTCTTGAATATTTTTAATCTTCATGGTGTCGATTCGAAATTGTCTTGTCAATTAAAGGGGAGCTTGTGGCTGGTCGCAATGGAGTTTGTATGATCCGCGTAGTAGATTATCGCTCTCTTTGCGCGGTTTAACGTCTTCTTGGGCCTTGCTCACATTCTTCCTGGATCACGGCGTTTGGTGATATTACCCGTCTCTTAATTGACAATAGTTTCAAATATTTTGAACCACTGGTTGGAAATATTCGATCATTAAACCGACCATTTCTGGCTATATCTCCTTACCGTAATCACCCCAAGTGCTGGTTTTGCGTCCATAATTATGTCTCTGAATAGATGGCATAAATGACTGTTTGATGTAAAAGTCAAAGAAAATGTTTGAAAAATTTTAAACACCAAATCGTAAATTATTAATAATTTCAAAAATCTAATTAAAAAGTTATGAATTCCAGTTAGTCACTAGAAACAAAATTAACACTTGAAGAAGTCATAACAACATAATTTACTCGTATAGAATGGAACTGAATAATCTCTTTAATGCACACTTTGTAAATTACAAACATATCCAATTCGCAGTGTGACACAATGTGCGGTTTAAAGTGTAATATAATGAGTGGACCTTATTTTATTTTGATAGGTATATATTTATCATATTATACATTCGTTTATGAAAATAAGTAGTGTCTAGAAGACCGGAATCTTACTTTGTTTATTCGAAACAAAAGTGGCAAAAGGTCATGATGTTTTCTTGATGGTATACGAGGCATAGCTGTTTCGTTAGTGTTTTGTTTTTATGCAGGGGGCATCACGATGTCAAATTGACAGGAATTGTGTTCTTTCAGTATGTCATAGCGCCCTTAAATCGGTTGTCTACGGTATGACAATGTCTATTTGAACCTGATTAACCTAAACATCCTAAAACTATTGTTCAACATGTATATTATTTCGATAAAACCTATTATTGTAGAAATAAAAAGTCAATGTCTAAAAAACATCATTTATTAAATTAGGCAAATATTATGGCAGTTTCGACAAGCCTAAGATCCTCCCGCTTATATCTGCAATATCTGATTATTAATTGCGTTTAGATCACCAGACATCGTTATGTCATGAAAATTAAGATGTTTAAAAACATATCTACAGACGCAAGCGGTGGGATTTCGTACTAATGAAAACGTGTCTAGATACTTTATAATTACGTAATCTTAAAATATTTTGCAGTCCTTTTTTATCCAGAACATAAATTTACTACACATAATAGATTCAACACGCACCACGTATTTAAATGAAAATCTTTCACAAATAAGTATAATAACTACGCAATATTTGACTCAAATGTTAACAACATAATTTACTTTATTTACTGAAGGTGGTCTTGATACAATAATCATGAAACGATAGCACAAGCAAAATTCCATGTCATATCTGAACATAGACTTGCATGAATTATTTGACTTTTGATATTTCAGTACAACTGAAAAAACTACTGACTACAGTAACTTACATATTTGATTTGATTACAAAACACCGAACATAACTTTGAAACTAGTATCAAAATAAGAGGCCTCTTTTTAGAAAGGAAGAACTAAGATATAATCCGACAGAGAAATACAGAAAGTAGACTTACAAAAAAATTTAGGATTTTGACAAATTTTGATTTGGACAATCTGGTTTGGAATATTTTCCAAAGGATTGTCAGGACAACTGTGAAAATCTGATACATCATAACCCAACTTGAGATTGAACGATGTAAACATAATATCTGCCAGATAATTTCAACTCCATACAACGAGCAAAGGACACCCATAAAAAAGAGTAGATGCTTTCAATCGATCGTGACGCTGTCTATACATAGATGTCAAACCTGAAAGTTACATGAAGGGGTTATAATATTGAGTATTCCCTACCACTGTAAGCCAGAAACAACAGTGACAACCACCAGAAAAGCGCCGAGACAATGAAGCTCGCCGTGTCCCGGAGAATTAATTTACCTGTCTTGGATCCTGCAACGAGATTACTCGTTGCAAGATCCAAGACAGGTAAATTCATCCTCCATCAGAAAAGTCCATCATCCATCAGAAAAGAATAGTGGAGGAGTAGGAAGAAAATGTTTCCACTTCCCTCCATGCAAGCAGGAGACAGAAAAAAAAACAAGGCCAATAGGCACAAAGGGACAATACAACAGGGAAAAGCCCAGTTGCCTACTAGGCAACTAGGCAATGCCTAGCACCACGGGTAAAAATGACTACAACTATTAATGGAGTTTGAATTGAGCCTGGCCTGTCTACTTTTCGCGATTGTTGATTACGTAGCGCGCTAATTGACGCGATGTGATGCAATACGACCGATTCGTATCGCCGACCATCAACATGTGAAAATCATCCTTACTACAACTGCGACATATAAACATGCGGTTGTCTGCCATATGGGTAGAAAGAAAAACAAAACAGGATTGCCACTATGTAAGTCAGTTGAATTGCATCATTACGTCGTATTAAATAAGCAAGGATTTTCAATTTTATTTAGGGTCGCAGTTAACACCGAAACGCGATGCCTGAAATTAATTAATAACCTCGCATTTTTATATTCCTCCTACCGATCAAATAATACAAATTCTGAACCGAGGCCTTACCACGAGCACTTCACGGGATCCAGTTTAGGCTGTGGGAAAGAGACAGAGCTATACAAGTCGTCTAGCGCCATCTCTTTCCCACAGTCTAAACGTGGTAAGGCCTCTGATCCGCGGAACCAACCCCGACACGTAGGTAATGGCATTAATCAAGCTGAAATAAATAAAACTTACTAGCAACAACGATAGCGGTAACAAGTCTTATCTCCAAGGAGGAAGCTTCTTATGATCAGACTTCTCTTGTCGACAGCTACGAATCAAGTTTATAAATGTAGAATGGTCGTCCTTCTCCGAACTACTATACAACAACTTTAACCTCTTTTCATGACTTTCTGCTATGATATCCAATAAGTCCTGTGAACAATTTTTATTTTATATAATCTATCGGCCTCCCTATTTCGGGTCATTAATCGAAATAGATTAATAGACACTTTTTGTTTTCAATAAATGGAATCCAAGCTTACGTTAATAGTTCGATATTTGCTCGGCTTTTGTGTTTTTTTTTTACTGATTCGATGCCCAACCACAACCCTGGCCAGAATTGGTAACGGCAGCGGAACTGCGAGACCAAATTAAGACGATTGGTTTTGGCAATTTTTGTAGCATATTTGTAATGATGTTGCTACTTACATCCGCTAATAAGGGAGACGCCTTAGCGACAGGTTCATCAGTTTGCTTGAACCGGCAGATGACACGTGGTGGGCGGACCTGCGGTGGAGAGGCGGAGCTGATGCTTCCGGCATCAGCTCGCTCGTGCGGGGCGTCTGCGTCCGCGCATGGAGCGGGGCTGTGGTAGAGCGGCTTGCGGGACTGACATCCTCTGTTCACATTCGGAACCAGCTCCGTTTGAGTACTCTTATTCTTCATCACTGATTCACGTCGGGGCACAATAAAGCGATACTAAAAGTTGAAAAATATATTTATGTTTATAGTACGATTACATGGCTAACGGCACAATTTTAAAAGAGGGGTCTTTAAAATTTGCACGTACCCAGTGATTGTGAAGGTTTATTTAATTTGAAGAGAGAGAAAGATCTCCAAACCGGAACTTCGGCAGCTACATTCTTCAAATCATCCATTTTGGTGCAGGGCTATCCCACACTACGATTAGAGACTAGAGTGGAGACCGCACTCTAGCACAAGTCTGCTCTATCGACCGTCTGTCATTTGGCAGGCTCGCTTCTACTTCAGGAAGCTGAATCTACGCGCAATACTTATTTATACGTTTCTTTTATTAGTTATGGATTCTATTCACCAGAGAAACTCCGAGCATTACCTCTGTATTGCACGAGCGAACTTGCATTTGGTTCAAGGTTTCATAAGACGTCATATTGTACTAAGTATTAATTCTTTGAACTACCTACCTACATGATTATGATTACCATGCAGGTAATCTCTAAGTGTAAATGGATAATAATGGTAAAAAAAGAAATAATGGCAACAAGTTAAGTGATTAATTTAAATATTGAAAAAACTCATAAAGGCAAAAGCCGAAGTGAAAACATATCTAAGGACCTAAAAACCATCGCTTCAAAACCTGCTTTTAATAACAAGGGTCAAGGTCCCTCTTTTTGCGTCGGGGGTTAAAAACAGAATAAACAGAGTGCAGTGCAATAAACCGAGTATTATTAATTAGGATGTTACATAGTCATCACGGGGCGGCTGCAGCGGTGCTTCCGAGCTGGTCTTAACCGCACCACTGCTTGAGTCGGGCCGGCACAGAACGGTGAACGTGCGGCACAGGCGCGGCACTCGCCAGCTTGGCTTGGACTGAGGTCTTCTGCGATTTCTTCTACGAGTGCAAGGCTGTCCCAGTTTTTGCTGCTGATTTTTGTTTGGCTGATCCTAAAACACAACTCATCGATTTTGGGACCCAAATATTACAGTGGCATAAAACTATAATTAAAGTTCCTGTCGTCAGTTTTTATCCAGAACACGCGTGGCGTCGGGCGGAAGGTGCTTTGGACACCACGAAGGACGCTCGACGCAACGGGTGTCTTTGAATGCGGCCATAGGCGGCTTTTCCACCAGAGGTGTTGCTACGTTGCTATGGTTTACGTTGGTACACATAACTTAGCATTGGTGGAAACGAATTCAACCAAGGATGATGCTTTGGCTGTGTGGATGTTTATGGATCGTTGCCCTACTACCGATATATCGCATTGCTCGAGCAGGACATCTATCTCGCAAAGCTACTTTGCGGTGGCGATCTACATAGCATATAATCTTGCTCGCACCTCTACATATTATAACTTAGCATCAGTGGAAACGGTCACATAGTTTCATAGCTTATCTTTTACATTCTCGCAGCTAGTTGCATACTGCACATCTCCTTGGAAGTGTTTCGAAATCAATGGTAGGTAATATAGGCAAGACCAAAAACATTAGAAGTTTTAACCTGAGGTTCGTCGCGGGGCGTCTGCGGCACTGACGGCAGCGGCGGCAACGAGCGACGGTTAGGATTATGCTCTGTTGTCGCCTCGCACCTCGTGCGAGCAGCTGGTGGTGCTGAGGAGCCAGCACAGCGCGCAGTCCGGGGCGGATGCTGCGTACCACAAGATATCCACTTTTTATATGACTGTGCCAGAAAGAGGGTCAAGTAAGTATTTCGAGTGTAGGTACGTACGTAGGTATGTAATGTACATTTTTATTTCTTTGATGTGCTGTGTAGCCTAACGACTTGAAGGATTTAAACTAGTCGAGGTGTCGTTAAATTTTGAAAAAAACCAAAATGGCGCCATTTGTGGGTGGCGATTTTTTTTTTCGCTCCCTACCAACGTATAGTAGGGTATCAAAATAAGGGTTGCAAAAATCGATTAGGTAAGTACTACAATGTGTTATAGTTATAAATGTTTTATTTTTCTTTTTAAAAAGTTGATTGCCTTGAGGTGTAGTTTAAACTACTTAATTTCCAAATAGAAATAAGTATAATAAATCCTAATTTAAATGAAGGCCTCGTGTATGTATGTACATAAGTATCTATGAGCCAAATTGAATAAATTACATTTATCTAATAACATTGTATTGAATTTCTTTAGTCAGTTTGTTCGAAAATACTTAGAACTAACTAATAGTGTTGACTAACATTCTGACTATTACAGAATATAAGCATGCCCAAGAATATAGGTAGTAATGATTATGATATAGGATGTCGAAGCAGAATCAAGGTTCGTACATCGGAGGCAGCACCTGTGTCGAGGCGAGGGCCGGTGGAGGCAGCCGGCCTGTCGTGGTCCCCGCCGGCGCTGCTGCAGTTCACGTGCAGCTTGATGTGGTTGCGTACCAGATACGGCTTGATCTCATCAAACCAAACGTCACACAGCTGTAACCATATTCGAAACATCTGAATGACATGAAAACCAATAATCTAGAATTCTAGATTATTTTTGGGAGAATATTTCAATTTCTAAGTCCCGCGAACCGCAAGCCTGCCGAGGTCGCGGGATTATTTCCTTACCATGACCCCGGAACAGAAAGGGCTATTGAAGGACACCGTGGATTGTAGTCAGTAGAAGTCTGACAGTCTTTCCCGCCCTGCCCGGGGTGGGAGGACTCATTTGATGATATTACTACGCTAAAAAAAAAAGTCCCGCGAACCGTGGTAGGTAGGTACCTACCTAACGCTTGGTTCAACAGCTGTACGTACGTCATTTGGCCGAATCTTGATGATATGAGCAGAAAGGCTAATTCTAAGAAATCATTGCATTCCTGATTCCACGATCCATTTTATTCCAATTACCTACTAAAAGTACCAGAGAAGCGATAACATCACTTGTAAAATGAGAGACTAGGTACAAAACCAACGATTATCATGATTTCATTTCAGTGACATAGTGAACACAAAACTACAAAAATGTTATTTACAGGTGCTTACACCGACTAACGCGTTCTCCAAATCATAGCGCATGCTTCGAGGAGTCTTATGCTTGCCGCTATTTCGAAAAATCTCTTGATGTGGGCAGACGTTGCACGCCAGGGAGTCCCCGGATGCCTTTGTGGTGGAAGGCCGAGCGCGCGGCTTGACGGCACCTCTGCCCGCCACGTCGCGGATTCGTGGCTCTGGCATAGGAATGATGGTCGCAACGATATTTACACCTTTGAAACCGCAATGGGATAGCGCAACAAAATTTATAGATAGTAATTGAAGTAGTATTCACAAAAAAAAATATGATAAAAACATAAATGTGATCTGACTAAATCTCAAAATTGCACTTTCAAATGTTCTGTCAAATGTCAAAATTTACTTTATTTTCGAATACAGAAACTACCTATTGTAATAGTAGCCACACACCTTTATTAGCAAAATAGGCACCTATTTGTGCAAGTGTAGACTTGCCCAAGAACATCTGTAAAAACCCAAATGAACATCAACCGTCTCTTTTGTGATAAAGTTGAAAGTCTACCAAAGAAATATGACAAATTGGAATAGGGTGATTTATGCTGGCGCTGCTGGCGTCTTCATTAAGTATAAAGCAAAATTTTATGACAACACTACGATCCTAACTTTTAAATATAAAATGTGGGTAGTATTTTATCCATAAAATGTAGGTAGTCAGTCTGACAGTTCGGCTCATTTCTCTGAGGTAGCAGATTTTTGTAGGATTTATCGTCTCCATTTTTGATCTATTCCTGATTTTCTGATAATTATAATACTACATATAAAATAAAAATGAATAAACCAACTTTAAAATCGGCATTGTGTAATGGAGCGTCAGTTATTTATGAATTTGTTTCAAGTATGTTCAGAAGCGACAAGCAATCCGACACTGCAATCAACGAAATATTATTTTATGGAGCCGAGGACGAGGAGCGTACAAGACAAAAAGTTTTGAACAATCTGCTTTGTATATGTTACGTCATCCATAACGCGAGCAGGACAGTGGACGTGTGCGTGCCGGGCCTCGTCAGCGTCACGCTGGCCAAGTGTCTGGTCAAAGTGCATCAGAAGAACAAAGTGTATGTGAGAATCGCCATACACAACAGCAATAATTACCAAAATCTCACGCTATTTTCTGAGAATGAGATCGAAGTGAAGGTGATACAGCCGGGCGTGAAGCTGGAGCACGAGTTCGTGTTAGTGGACGCGGGTGCGCGGGACGCGGTGGCGGTGCTGGGCGCGCTGGAGCACCCGCCCGCCAGCCGCAGCCCCCGCAGCGCCGCCACGCTGGTGACCTCGGACTCCGCCGTGCTCACCGCGCTCAGCAGGGAGTTCGAACGAGTTTGGAACTCGCCAGGTCTATCTTTACCCTTTTTATACGACGTTTACGATTATGATTACCAATGTTATTGATGTGCTAAAATACAATACATACCTTAGTTTTTTTTGCTGTAGATTTAAGTGTTTATTTTATTTGATGATCAAACTTTATAATAGTGTTGGGTAAATAATAAAAGTATAGATATAACAAAAAATACTTTTAATTTCATCGCTTGTTGATGAGACGATAATAATTGCTTTCTTACATTATTTGACATTAATGTTATAGTAAGAACTATAAAAGTTTTGTACTCCAGTGCCGTTATTATTCTAAGCATTGATATTACATAAATATATCAAAGATCTATACGGAACAATTGTGACATTTTAAAACGAAAGGTGACAGCAGTATCACAGTTTACTTTGTAGTCATATTATAATATTATTATGTGGACAACTAATGGAAATACTTCAGAATTATCATTTTTTTTTCCTAATTTAATAGTAATGTTCATGTCTTTTATTAATACGATAAAATAATTACACATTTTAGTAAAATCATATTGTAAATCATAAAAAATATCTTGATTGTCGGTTATATTGAAACGATTTTAAAACGACATTTACTGGAGGAAATTATGAATGCTAGATAGTTAATTATGAATGAAGATACTAATTCATGGAAGGTTTAACAAGTTTATGATAATAACTCAAAGTAATAATTCATTAAAACATTTTAAGTTCTAATGTTTCCTAAAGAAATCACTAAAATAGAAATCTTTGGGAAGAACATCATTCCTCTAACAAATTGACCATACTACCTATGCATGCACCATATGTGATGAATGGCATAAATATCCCTTATTTACATTTTTACTTATGTCAATAACGCTTTAAACACAACATCAAGGTATAGTTAGAATGCCTTCAATGAAACATTATTTTAGATTGTGAATCAATGAAAGAAGGTATATAACATTTTAAGACCATTTCAATATTTTAGATAATATTTTAAAAATATAAATATAAAAAGTAAATTACTATCAAGCTAATATTGTAAAAGCTAGTCACACTAAGTATTCCTATGACAATCATACATTGATAAAATATTTAAACTGAGAATAGTAATACTAAAATTAACTACACTGTCTATGTTAATGAGTGAATATTTCTCTCCTCATTGCCACATGAGACATTATACTTTGGATATTTAAGTACTCAGTTAAGTATCTGCTAAACCTAAACACGCAATTTCTATTAATTTTAAATTCGATGGACCCAACAAATAATTCCAATCATATAAGATAGAGAATTTTCCCAGCTATCAATCATGCAGCCAATCAATAGTTTATACTATAGCATACAACAGAGACTGTCCTACGATAGTATTGTATCATAATCTTACGGCTAATACCAGTGAGACGCATTTGACTAGCAATACCGCCGCGACGAGTGACGTCACACGTGTCGGCACAAGTGTCATGCAGACGGAGGGGTCCTAGTCACTCGCGAGGGACAGCTGATGTCATACATCCACTTCGATATCACTGTTAACGTCCTGCGAGCCAGGTGATTGTGGTGACTGATCGCGGTCGTCAATGTCATGCATGTCTTGCGTGTCCTGCATCTCGTGCATTTCGTGCATGTCGTCCATGTCATGCATGTCCTGCATATCATGCATGTCGTGCATGTCATTCGGCGACGCCAGCGTGTAGTCATGTGGGGAACTCATCTCTTCCTCCCCTGAGCCTGCAAACTCTTCGTCCATCATGATGGTGGCTGGTAACGATGGAGAGACTTCTTGTAACTGACTTGTGTATACTGTAATATTTAAAAATATACATATTTTAATGCTGAAATTGACACTGTACAAGACAAAAAAACTGGTATTAACGGTTGTATGTGTTATTTCAGACTATAATCACTAAGTACTTGTAAAATAGCTATCCATCCATCCATAGTACCAAACTTAGAAGCTTATATTTTAAGATGATGAATGGTTTCATGAGAACATCAGATATGAGGGATACTGTTAATAGGCTTAATGAAACAATTTTTAGAATCAATTCAGTACTCTCAGAGATTACCGCAACATACAAACTTATAAACATTATTTTTAGTCTTGTAATATATTATTTAAGTACTTTATTTAATACCTTTAATATTGGAAGACTTGAGATCTGCAGTATAGTTGAGAGATTCTTCCATAGCCTCTATAGTGAGGGTGTCAGTATCGAGGCTATCTAGAGAACCGGAGCATGACGGTGATGTGTCTGGATTTGTGTTGAGGGTCAACTGTATGCTGTCTAGTTGAGGAATGTGTGGCCGGACCTGGAATATTCAGTAGACCATGATTGACATAATTATTATGTGTGATTTTTTTATTTTAATAACTGAAACTGTGTACCAAATCTTTACTTTAAATTACTTTTACAGATTAATTCACTATTTAATATTGTGTATTACCTTCATTCCATCAGGTCTGTGCGGATTTCTACAGCCTTTACACTTGCACTCAGTACAAGGTTTGCTTTCCACATAACATGGACATCTCTGTCCACAGCATGTCAACTTGCCGGGGGTAGCGGTTGCATTGCCACATCTACATCCTTTTCTTTTACTACTAGCTGAACTACGAGATCTGTTTGAAGGCTTCTTAAAACTCTGGTTTGACTGAAATTATAAAGATTTCAATTATTATTCATAAGTAAACTCAAATAAAACTTATTTACAGGGTTTGTTGTGCACTGTAACAAGACAATTATATTCCACTTTGCTCTTCAAGTTACTTACTTTACTTTCTCGGCTAGATCCTGAGTCATTATGAGGTGAATCTGTTTCATCAACATTTTTTCTCTTAATAGTAATTTTATTTCCAGAACCAGCATACATAACAGAATATAATGGTGATCCATTAGATGTAGATCTAGAGGTAGGTGAGTCTTTAGAAGATTTACTGTCAGAGTTATTAGATGTTGATGCTGTGTGCGTCTGAGTGCCTGCAGAGTTGGTGTACACGCACGGCAGAATACTGTACGCCGACTTGGAGAGACCTGCCGTGCTCTTGTAGTCGTCCGAGAAGCCAGCACCTTCCTGTATTAAGTCAATCAACCCTGAACTTGCAACTGTGCTTCCATTAACTCCTGCAGCTATTTCGTCTTCGTCCAACAATATTTTATAGACGTCCGTACCCATAAAGTATTCGCACAATTTCTTATAACACTGTAGAAGTATGCGTAGCTGTAAGTTTTCACCATAACTTTCATAGTCTTTACACCAACTACAAGAAGGCTTTAGTTTTTTGCGCCCACCTTTACACTTTTTACAAACATGATGTTGGCAGCTGGCGCTCGTTGGAGTATAGGGCTCCTTTAATAAGTTACCACACACTGTACAAGATAAAGATTGTCGTAAATAAGGAACTAAACGAAACAAATCTGTCCATGATGACTTATCTGCCGCATCAGCCAAGATTATTAGTCGACAAGTAGAAACATATAAACTTGTGGCATTCATTGCTAATACAGAAAACGTTACAAGAAGAACATTTACTGATTTACAAATTAATTTGTTTACACCAAGGTGCTACACAACCAAAAAGCCGCAAACGTCTCGTCAAAACTGTCATTGTCAAATAATCAAATGTCAAATTATTAAAACAATTAAAATAGAGATGCGGCCTTCTAAGCGAAACGTAACCTTTACTTAGTCGATTAATGTTATTGCCAGTACTTCGACCTGTGTGCAAACCATAGTCCATATCCTATATCTATGATATTATGAGTACAGCTTGGCCAGAACGAGTTGAAACGGAACAGGTACTATTATATATTCTGTGACGGAACTAAACATTTTATTTCTGACAGCGTTTTAAAATCTTTGATATTTGATGTAAACAAAGACAGCAGGTTTGTAAGATTTATTATTGTGCCATAAAAATAACGATATATGTGAAAAAAAAAACAAAATAAATTCATTCAAAGTGCTGGTAGCGCGAAGACAGTGGCGACTTCCGGTTTTCTACATTTTTATGTCAAGCGGAAGGGATGGGTCAGTATCTCTAAGTAGTCTGTGGTAGCTGCAAAGGGAAGGAAAGAACGACGAATAGTGCATTTTTTTCTTGAATTATTTTAATTTTTGAAGATAAACTTAGTACAAAATTGAACTTCAACCAAATAATCTAGAACAGTTGCTTTATGACAATACTGTATTCAACTTTTTTTTTTTACCTGGGCACCTCCGAACATTTCAATCTGCAGAGAGCGCCATTTTTTGTACCGTTATTTATTGCATAGTTATATCTTCCCACAAAAGATAGCGCTCCTAACCACTAGTTTATATTATGATACAATGAAATCACTGGTCACACTAACACTTTGCCTGCCTCACACTTTTCTGACTCGATATCCTTTTCAGCTGGATAAAGAACACGTGCAACACTTAGTTCGTGGTAGACTAAAACGGTATTATTTTGGATGTAGTTTGGTAAAATATCTTCAAAGTCAAACAATTTTGAATTCGTGAATAATAAGAAGTATGTCTCAATTCAGTAGAATACGCTTTCTTTAATTTAAAATATAACTGATAACACCCCAATACCTGGAGGGTAGTGCAGCGCTGGTCGCGGGACTGTCTCACCTGGTACGTTACGGGCTATTGAAGGATCTCCGTGGAATTTAATCAGTCAAGTCTGACAGTCCCTCCCGTCCCGCCCTGGGCGGGAGGACTCGTCTGATGATTTTACCACGATAAAAAAAGGGTAGTGCAGCGGTGGGCAACCTTTTGGTAGGCAAGGGTCGCAAAGTGGCAAAATAGACTGCGGAAGCTATGACGTCACAAATTTGACATTTGGGTAAAAACAAACACAGGAACGTATCGCATTTTGAGATAATTTACATTTTGAATACATTATCTAGTGTTTACAAGGTATAAAATACCTTATTGCTTTGCTCCCGGTTGCAACCATGACTCTAGAAGAGAAAACTGCAGGTTTTTTAGATTTCCTGCTAGTGAAAAAATCTTTAAAAAATGGAAAAACACTCTGCCGGTACGTTACTGCTGATTAATTATTATTCTAGTCTGAGGACTCGTTGTATTGACTTGTATTGCTGACTTAGGTACTCATTATTTTCAATTTCAGTCGTAAGGATAGAGACCCTACTCGTGAAGACTGTCTTTGTAATTGTAAGTTTGCTGATGAAAAGGATGTTGTTCCATCAATTTTTGCACACAATAGTAACAAGAAGTTCGACGCAGACATCATTATTAATTACAAAAAAGATAAAATAACAAAAATCCCACGTCGAAACCTGTTTGTTTTTACCCAAATGTCATTCTTGTTACGTCACACTTCCACGGTCTATAACTAGTGCATAAATTCCCAATATAATTATGTATGTGTATTATATTATGGTACCTACCGCCCGCCCCTTTCTGGGCGCTGGTGCATTTCATGGCAGCGGTAGCGGGTCCAAAGGCAAATGCGGGCAGTTATGAATCACTTCTAGGCATAGAAATGAGAAAAAATATATAGCTTTCTAAAATGTGGTACAGGCGCCAGCACATCAAGCTACCACAATCTGTCAGATTTCTTTAACGGAATTTCAATTTCAGTTTAATCAGGCTGAATGTATTTTGATATCGCACACTGAAAGAAAAAATCTGATGGGAGGCTTTCTGAAGGTGTGACACCAGACGTATACACATACATTTTGTATTGAGTTGCCGGATCATAATTTCAGCACGGTTGGGCGCAGTGGCTGAGCGATCGACTCCTGCGCAGCGTGTAGCGCAGGGTTTGATCCCCGCACGGAACAAAAAGTACTCGTATCTATTTTCGTCTCTAAGAATACATCCTTACGTGCAGCGCTACCACAGCGACGACGAAACTAGTGTGGTATTCACTAAGACTTAGTGCATGTAGTGACTATAAGCTGCCGACAGTAAATCTCAAGGTTGTCTCAACGACAAGCTCGTCGTTGCGGGCAGTTCCAAAGTTGTCTTTTTTAGAGAAAAGCATAACTGGACAAAGTAACACCACACCTGCATTTACTGAAAAAGGGTCGGACAGAGGTGTCATTACATTTGCCAAATCTGTTTCATTCTCGTGTTGAAGAACAAAAAAAAGGATCTAATTATTTCAAATTTAATCATTTTGTTATGACGAATTTCTAACGATACATTCCTCGCCTAATTAACAAGTGTTTCACAACACTTATAACCATATGCGAATACGCCAAGAGGACCGTCACCAGTTCACAACAGCGACAATTCTCGCTCTATTATTCAATTGAAGGCACTTAAGAGTTTGTTTCTTAACACAGTATCTAAAAACGGAAACTCTTCAGAAGACCCGAGCAAATAAAAGTTATTTTTCTACTTATATTTACCACGATTGTTTACTACATTCACTGACTAATTAATAACGATATTTTTGTGAATCACTTAAAATGCAGGCATTAATTATTATCTAATAGGCTCATTATAAATTCATTACGAGAGCTCTTATCAGTCTTCATTGGGCATCATATCAAAACAAAGACGTCTGTTTACTCGACAAACACATGAACTATTACAGAATAAATATAATCGACGAACCAATCGGAGCATTGAGATATGGACGGTATCGCATTGTGGTAGCTACCTATCTGTCCCGAACGATCGGTCGCGGCCGCGTCGTCATTGTCTCAGTGGTGGAACTAGACACAGGGTGCCTGGGCGCAGAAGGACGTGCTGATAACAGATTACAGCGTCAACAGTATCAGTTGATCCACCGCGGCAGGAACACCTCGCCGTCTCTCGACTCTCGGCGACATCTGACCGACAGAGGCGACTCAACTAATTGAATCAATTCAACGAATGTCTTCCGTCGCTGATTGCGGCTTGCAGGACCCCAGCGAGTCCGTGTCATAGTGCAACGCGATATTCGAATTTTTGTACGTAGTGTGAGTGTTGTGAACAAGTGCTGGTGATGTGAATGTGATACCTGTCCAAGTGCTCAGAGTGCTATAAGGATTGATTGAGATTTCCTGCCGAAGAACTAAGATGAATAGGTAATTTCCACCAACGCAATTGTTGTGGGATGTCTTTTCTTACCTACACCTTTTAGTCACTTAGGTATTTTTCTCTTTGCCTGCAACTCCTAATTTGAACCTATAAGATTGTTCACCAAGTTATTTGAGTAAGTTGCCCAATCCCTGGTGAACAAACAATTGAAATTTTGGCTTTTCTCTATCCTTTCATAACATAATATCTTATCCTTGTCTACTAGGATAAGTAATCAATATAGGTACAATATTATTATCGGTAATACGCCTTCTCTTTTATACCTTTACTTCAGTGCATCATTTACCAGAATTCAATTAAAACGTGATTTTAATATTTCTTCATTAGTTTATCGCTTAGTTCGATAGCTCATTATGTTATCACGCTAATACCCCGTTGACGAATTCACGATTGTGAAATTCATCGACTGCATTCTTCTCGTGGTGGTAAGAAATAAAGGAATATCATTAGAAATTCAAGCTTATAACAATCGAAACAATTTGAATGGAAGAAAAAAACGTGTTTCGCCGAACCCAAGTAGAATGGGATAAGGGCAGGAAGATGATGAACAATCTAAAAGGTACAATCAGTTAGAAAACGAAATATCGAATCTAATATAAATCATTGGGTTCTGTATCCTCAGCTGCTTAGCACTAGTAGTTTGCGAAACTTTAGCAGCTATAACTAGCGACAATGCCTTCCGTTCAGCGGCAGCAGCATGACTGCTTCTCCAGGAGAATAGTTTGGCATTACTGGCTGTACTACATTTGACAAAGTTTTGTTTGGATGTAGGTAGGTACCTAGGTAGTGTTTATATGTGTCAGACACTAGAATTTCTCAGTAGCTTTAAATTTACCGTAAGAGGGAAATGTGGCTATAGGAGGAAGCGTAAAGAGACTGGAAATTGGGTCATCTTGCATCATGATCTTAGTTACCTATAGGTTTTCGTGGAGCATGTGCACCGCGTCATTGGGTGATACGGTAGCGGCGCTGTAACCGATGCTGTAACTACGCCACTTTTTCGTTACGTAGAAATGATCAAAAGAGTCCCCCGCATGCTTTACATGCCTTTTCCGTTGATTGGCCGCGATATATCCTTCTCAGATAGACCTGGGACCCGTAGCTACACTCCTGCGGCTGTTATACATATAAAGCACGAAAAAAAAAGGTAGACATGTATGCAAGTGGGTAGGCCGTAATGTCAAAACACCAATATTTAGTTCAGGTTCGCTATTGCGGTTTCAACCCCGCTACTCAGCACCGAGTGCTCGTAGCTTGATGTTATAATATATAGCCTATAGCCTTCCTCGATACATGGTCTATCCAACACAAAATATTTTTTCAATTCGAACTAGTAGTTCCCGAGATTAAAGCGTCCAACCAAACAAACACTTCGGCTTTATAATATTGGTATGGATCCAGATTTCAAATCGTTAAGGGATAAACTCAAGGGATTTGAACTAAAAGAAGATTAAGGAAAATCTGTTGGGTAAAAATATTGTGTTTTTTCTAAATCTGCAAACGAAATTTTTAAAGGAAAGAAAAGTTAAGCCAAATGCATTTTTTTGAGTAAAGTTATCAGAAGGTTCATGATGAATTTAGGGGTGGATAATAATGCAGGCAGAGGGTTTTAAACGGTTTTCCAATCTTGTGTTGTAAGTTTCAATGTGTCTGTAAATAGAATTCATTGACTGCATAGCATGCATATACCTTACAGGAAAACTGATTAAAGATGCTGTGTGTAAGCATATCTCTTTTACCTATGTATCTATTTTATGATTGGTCTCATTCACAATAATTATGGTCCTGCCCTGTATCAGTTTGAGTATTGGTAAAATCCGTCAAATACAATAATTCGTTACACATTAGTAACATTAGTTAGATAGGTAAACTGCGTTCCGGTTGAGTCATCAAACAATATACGCATTTGTCTTATCTACATAACATTTATTTCGTAAAGACGTCGATACTAAGATATGGTGTACGTTACTCAGTGTGATTATAACTAAATCACCTGAAAATATGATTTGAGGAAAAAAAACGAGGGCAGCGTTTACGTATTGATCGTTGTCTCTTATTTTGGTATAAATAGGGTTAAACTTAACGTAAAACCATGACTGCTGTGATGCCAGAAGAGCTAGGCAGAGATGGTAGTACCTACTTCCGCGGTCGCACCTCTCCTCATCGCAGTACACCCACCGGGCCATGTTATAGCCATTAGGAGGAGGAGCCCCAGCACAAACGATGGCCCACCTCCTCACTTGTGCCTTGAGCAATTCCACCTGCACTCGAAGTGACCTGTCCGAGGCCACCACCAACGCCGTAAATGTGGCAGGGTTTTGGTCGAAGCTCATTTAGACTGAAGAATCATCGACACGACGAAGAAGAACTACCTACCTGCATCCAAATACCACCATTTACGTTGAAGATCCATAATATGGAGCGAGCTTACCAACTAGTTATTAGACACCAAACACACAAAGCCATGAGCTTCAACGGAGAAATCCGTGATGAAAAACCTGGTTAACACTTGCACAGACCTGAGAAATAACAGTAATTTTTTGAAGCCATTGCAGCTTAAAACCGTGTAGGCACGTCCAATTTTGTGCCTTGATTATATCAATTTAAGATAATATAGAAGATAACATGCCAAGATAATTAGGTACCTACCTAACCTGCATCAGGCATCTCCATATTACCACACCCTATGAATAGTGATTGGCATATCACGCCTACTAAGACCAACTGAGTGTTTAAAACTATAGATCTCAAAGAGGATACAACTTGAAAAGCGACTGGAAAATTCAGAGATCTATACCAAATTTACACAATGGCAAAGATGGACGCAAACTAATAGCCATCTGCTATTTCTTATTATACTTATAGATTAGAGGTACAGTTTCTACATACATAATCTCATGTATAGTTTATGACTGGGCACTAAATCTGAAAATGGTTTATTTAAATCAATCTTATCTGGAACAACGCAGGGGCGTGGAGTGAGGTCGCATCATAAAGATCAATCAGACAATTGGGGCCGCCACGCTCGCTGCGCAGGAGTGTCTCTCAATAGCATCCGTTGAATGAACCTATCGACTCACGCTTAGCACAATCACCTGAAATATCAATGTGACGATCCTATGAATAGTTTAGTCTTGGCTTGCAATGAATAAGTCGACAGCTGAAATTTTTCGTTTGAAAATGCTGAAACAAATCTTAGTCGTCTCGGTACCTAAGTACTAGGTTAGGTTTAAAAATCACCTTACAAATAAAAAAAAATGCTACTGGGAGACTGAAAAAAAAGAGATTTACGTTCAAAATTTGACCATGGACCTCAATGTATCTTTACTGTCTGGAAATTCTGAACTTGATGGTGATGATGATGATCAATTGATCACACATAAGAGAGGGCATTATCTGTCAGACTTCTAAGAATATTATTGTTCTGTTTATCGCAATGAATCATTGTCGTCATTTTCCGTCTTACATACGGAGAATGGGAGAGTCTGCTCGACAATTAGAAGGAATTAATTTGACCTCTGCACAATTAAGACAGTTGACAAGGACCCTTTGATATTGCGAGGCACTTCGCCAAACACATTGACATTGTATTGGCCATGAGAAATGCAATTAGATAATTTTGCTAAGATCGCTCTACCAAAGATAATATGCTCTGCTAAAAACAAGATGCGAAAAGCAAGAAGAAAGTTTGTATTAGGTAGTTAGAGTTTAATAGGTGCTTACAACAATACCTACGTACTATCCTTTCATTCCATGGGGGAAAATTTAAAATCATATTAATGGACAGGTTAGTAAATGTAACTTCATAAAAAAAAAAATGAAAAGATGGTGTAACTACCTTCTTAATTTTAAAATCTTCCTCAGTCCCTTTAACAATGTAAAGTTGCTAGAAATCCAAATTAGGAAATTTATAATTAGGTAAGTATTGAGAAGCTGTAAGTGTTTTTGAGAATCACAGTTGTTAATTTTTTAAGTTGATAGGCACCACCTATCAATTGATAATAGTTCACGTTCATGTATCTTTTAAATTCACCTTGGATATTTTTATCTTGAGCCAAAATACAAGTAGATAGGCACCTAAATAATACGCTTATCTTTCTATCTCTGAAGACAAAATGCTATCATGAATTACACCTGCCATAGCATTTTCATGAGAAATCTCCATTGTGTATTTAGGACATGGCCAATTACATACATGTTTGATTAAAAATCGGGTCATGTGTGTAAGTATCTAAGTAAGTAGGTACCTAGGTATAGGTTGCACTCATCCACACTATCAATGCATCGGTGTTTGTTTTTAAAGTGATTAATGAGCTGATTGCTTACGACTTTGAGTTAGAAACTAGGATGAGTAAACAGATACAGATCATAATAATGTAAATATGTGAATTCAGCCAAGATAATAGGTACCTATAACGTTATGCATTTAAAGCAAATGTAACGATGGTACACTGATGACAGCTGTTCGTCTGCCGGACGCTGCCAGTGTGTTTGATATTTTTATTTATCGTAATAGGTAGGAAGTAAGTAGCAATTTGTCCAACAACAACAACAAAAGCGCCTGTGAGTGGCTGACAAGAGGCGAGCGCGACTCCAACCGCGCCGCGCCGGTTCACACATCACGAGGATGCCATTCATTACGCGCTGCATCTCCCTATTATTGCATTACTTTAAACCATCTAATTTCATATTATTTAGCCCCATTATTTTCATTATCTCCGCTGACAATAAGTAAGAATAGCCAAGTTGTTTTACAATGTCACCACATGACGTCAACAAATTACAGGTGTGTGTAGGGCAGAACCGACAGAACAGCAAAAACCGTTTTTTCAGGAAACTGTTTCCGTGTTTATCATTCGCACACAGTCATTGTAATACGTGTAATCAAATGAGTAATTTAAGGTAGATAATGTATAAATGTTTACTTGGTATTAGACGCTATTTCTGGAATTTTTCAAACCAACCGACTTTTTGCCTGGGATTCGAGAACTCTTGAACCGATACCTAAACGTGATCTAGCTAACACGGTGGCGCTCTAAGAGGCTCGTGTTACCAGGGCAAAGACCTAGAAACTCGAATCTTGGCCGTGACATGAGACCTTAATTGCTATAACTATTTGCGCTCATCATAATTGTAACCAAGTTGATAATTTATAATTGTGGGCTAAACTAAAAGGCGTGAGCGGCGTGGAAATATGTAGGTACATAGTTAAATACTCTTCGGAAGACAAAATCAGACGTTGTTAATATGAGAGTAGACAATAAACAAAAACCGGCCAAGTGCGTGTCGGGCCACGCACAGCGTAGGGTTCCGTAGTTGCTCATCAAAATACTTATGCGAACTAACGAAACTGATTCGCTGAATTTAATTTTAAAAAGAAGAATTTTCAAAATCGGTCCAGGAGTCTTTGAGAAATCGGGGAAAATACATAAGAAAAAAGATTACAACGAATTTAGAGCCTCCTCCTTTTTTTGGATTTACTTAAAAATAGTTGACGATAAAAACCTACCTATCCCCAAAAAACATACCTATAAAAGCTGTAAAAATAAAGTTGACAAACTTACATTTGCAGTTGAAGAGCATGTTCTCCGATACATTTTGTTTAAGAAAATATGATATCAAGTACATTTTATAAGTTGGTCGACTATTACTCGTAAAGTTGTAAAGCCTACTTAGTCATGGTAATTTTCTTTTAAACTTCGTTATATGTACTACTATTGTGAATTTTTTCACACCCCCAAACATAACCGTTTAGCTGGTAGAGGGGGGGGACACTCGAATCGAGCAAAATTTAGCACTTTAAAGCTTAATATTTCACAAACGAATTTTTTTATCAAAAAATTGTAAATAGAAACTATCATTATTTTTTATAGGCCTATTTAATGATACCCCACACTAAGGGGTACGCGAGAAAAAAAAATTCCTCACTTTACGTGTAAGTACTGGAGGTACCCTAAAAAAAAATATTTTACGAGATTTTATTTTACCACTTTTTTGGCACAATAAATCCGTATATTTACACCAAATTACAGCTCTCTAGTACTGTGCGTCTCTGAAACAAACTGCGGACAGACGGACGGACGGACGGACGGACATGCGAAACTATAAGGGTTCCTTGTTGACTACGGAACCCTAAAAACTGTCACTGACTGTTGTGCTGATGGCAAAATAACATCATAGAAAAAAGTCTGGAAATATAAAGAAAAGTCTGTACCTACATGTGGACTAGGTAGAGCAATGAAAGTTGGAAACTTTAAAAATAAAACCTAATTTCCTGAAATTGCAGAGTGATTCTCTCACTTCACTTTACCCTGTAAAAGATAACATTTACGCTTAACATGTTTAGAGCACTTTATAATTTATGTTTTATAACTGCGTTATCAGTTGCTATCTATGCCGTTTTTATCGCGCTATATGTATAAGATATAATTAGTACAGTTTGCGAAACAAAGGCATTTGGAAACTAAAACACGGTCACATCACATCACTTTAAGTACTAACCACCTATTTTGTGCATTCGGATGTTGATAATTTTCACGATTTTTAACCATGTGAGAAAATTTTATAAATAGGGACGTCCGTTTAGAGCCTAGACTAGATAAAACTTAGCTCTATCAAAATCGGTCCATTGATTGATAAAATGGTAAAATAACGATGACGTCAGCGTTGGAAAGACCAACAACGTCGGGGTGACGTTTGTCAGGCCAAACCCCCACGTATTTATGCTCTAAAACAGCGTTTCCCAACCTTTTTCGGCCACGGACCCCTAGGAAATCAAGCACAGTTTTCACGGACCCCCTTAATAAAATAATAAATTCAATTGTAATCTCAAATCAGATTCGACTTGTAATCTGAGTCTGTACTGATTTGTTTTTTGTATATACGCAAGCAGCTATTTCACTCACATCATTCGCTCAATCTCGCTCACCGCCGTGCTAACCAGGCGTAGCGATTACGAGACTTTAGCATTTATGTATGGGCCAGAGATGACACCGCGGACCCCCAGGGGTCCGCGGACCACAGGTTGGGAAACACTGCTCTAAAACATAAAGTTGAAAATCTATTGCAAGCTCGTCGGCGAGGTCGACGTAGACGTATAATATCATGATCTTGCGAAAGACGTATTGTATTGTTCCTAGACTCTGGTTTGCTTTTTTGGACACCCGGCCAGTGAAAGTGATCACTGACGAGGAATAAAGTTACCATTCCCATCTCTTTCTTGCCTATTATTGGATCATTTTCACCTTAGTGGAAATTCACAAGAGCAAACATGTTCGGAAGAAGTATTGGATCTCAGTAGCAGTTTTAACTACATTTGGTATTCTGCTACTAATTTAAGACCAATGGTTTTCCAGTGACATTCCATTGAACTGCTATCAGAATATTTGCTAGTCTGCTCTTCAATCGTGTTACAATTGTAAATCGATTGTGGACTTTATCGGTATTCTACTCTCTAATGGCAATACTTATAACTGTTCAACTGAGAGTCAATTACAATTACACTACGATTCCATTACAACTCTATTGAGCTTATACAAGTTTTTGCAGAATGCCAAATTTGTTCTAATCGTAATGGAGTCTTGATTGAGTCTCAATTGAATATCAATAGCATGTGAGTTCAATAAAATTAGCAGACTTGAGGCCCTGGACTCCTCGCAGGCGTCTCAGCTTTTCGGAGATCCATTATTAAATAAGACCCTGTTTTTTTTAGCGTGGTACAATCATCAAATGGCTCCGGGCAGGGCCCACACCGGGCAGGGCGGGAGGGACTGTCAAACTCATACTGACTAAAATACACGGTGTCCTTCAACAGCCCTTTATGTTCCGGGAACACGGTAATCAGATTAGTCCCGCGACCCCGGCAGGCTTTGGTCCTCTAGAGGGGGGCCCCCCCTCGACCCGGGCATGGTCCATGGTCGGACAGCGAGTTGCCCTTTACTCGGCCGCGCCTGCATGCCCGCAGCTACGGTGGGTCCGTCACCGTGGGTGTCCACCACTGCGGCTGGGGAGGAGGGAGGACGCTGTCCTCTCCATAACGCGGCCCGCCTCCTCCTTCGGCGCGAGCACGACTGCTTCGCAGAAGGAGGCGACCGCTTCCCACTTCTAGCCCCGCAGCATGGCCTCGACCAATGCCGGGCGCGAGAGGTCTCCGCCTATTGAGACTCTGCCATTAATTTATCCGCAAATACAGTTGAGCGGACAGGAGCTATAATTTACAGTTATCTATCTTAGTATTTAATTAGCCAGTGCAGGCCTTTTGTTCCCACATCAATCAGGGAGGGATTATTCGTGTCCGCACTTGCAAAACGTATAGGGGGTAATCTTCCGTTGGTGCATGTTTCATAAGGAGCCTCTGCTAGTTGGCTTTCATTCCTGGCCAAATATATGCCTTCCAAAAGACGGAAACCTTACGGTCCCGAGCAACATGATAAAAAAGCTTTTGTCGGGCAAAAATGTCCACAGTAAGGGTAGTTAATACTTAAGTTTAATATTAGTCGTGTAGAAATACCTATCTACCGACTATTTAAATATGAAAATATATTAGGTGGGCAACTTGTATGCAGCGCACGCTAACAGAGGTCACAAGAACTGATAACCCATACGGAGAAAATGTTAATATCTGAGTCCTACCTACCTTCAGTTTGACCCGATGAACCGAAGATGAGTACAAACGGCGTATCTATGCTGTCTCATACACTCACACCACAACTCGATGCGCTTGCGCCGATATGCAGAGCCCGGTTCACGTGAGCAACGTCTTGGGATATCCAAAAAACATTTTTAAAGTTTTCCTGAAGTTAAGATAAATGAGTCATTACATTACTATGAATTGAATAAAAAAGTAGCTACAAGACCAGGGCTTTTGAGATAATTGTCTTGTCTACTCAGTTTCTTCCTAGCAACTGCTAGGCATAAGCAATATTGCCTAGGCAATGGCAAGGCAAAGGCTGACGACGAATAAGGTAGTAGCTGCTAATAGCTTGAGCAGAGAAAAGTATTACGCAATCTATTCCCGATTTTTTACCGCTGTGTTCATTTACTTTTGAACTAAACTCGCGAAGACATCAGTAGGTACCCAAATAGTGTCATGCCGAGAAATGCATTTGCCCGTTTTCGATGATCAAGACAACTAGGACATGTTTTCAACCAATATCGATTTAAAAAATGAAAGCCTCTATAGTAGGTAGGTACAGTCACGAGCAATAGTATGTATACAGTAAGCAGTATTCAAAAGCGATTTTCTGCTACCATACTGATTTAACGTTTGTCTTTTAATTAGACTTCTATTTCGGAAGCCATACTATTACAAACTAGGTCTTATTTCAAAGTGGAAATCAGTATTTCACGAGCAATTTGCGTTTGAAATTTGTTAAGTGTTTACATGTTATTGCTCGTGACTGTACTGCAAATGATTGTAAGACTACATTTATAAAGTTATTGATGATTCAGACCATTAACCGATAACAAGAAGATGGATATTGATGTCAATAACTTGCGAGACTCTCTTTGTTTTAAATGGAGGTAGCATTTTCCTTTAGAAGCGATTGATGCGTTCTGTAAAAAACTCGAGATTTAATAAGAATTTGACTCAAGATTTCGAACTCAAGTCAGGTGACTACTTGCACAACATACAATAGCTCGTGAACCTTAAAAAATAGCATCAATTTGGGAATCACCTGTGCAAGTTCGTTCCCAAATTGGTGCTGTTCGATTTGTTCTCTAATTCCAAGGACATCCTTGACATGCTAATATGTCAAACAGGGTGAATAGGAACACATAGGTGAATCGAGACAAAAGTTTGAAAGGGATTTTAGGAATATATTTCTGGAAAGGGTGACCTTTCAACTAATTTTTGTACCCAATGATGGTGAAAGCGTCATCTCAGCTCTTTCTAATTAAAATTATGCGTGTTTCAGGCTATTCGAGACAATGGTGACGTTGTCTCTGCTGAGTGTGTGGAGCACACATGGTAAGGAGATGACGGAGATTGAGGCACTGGGCGCGCAGCCGACGCACTGCACGTACGAGTACGCGTACGACATGTACGGCGCGCACTGCGCAAGCCGACATCTCGGCAAGATTCCCAAGCTAAGGAGCGGCATTGAGGTGGGTTTCTTTTCTATTCCTCTATGCCGGATATATCCGTAAGATATATCTTGAAAAGTAAACAAGTATAGTTTGTAACGTTGCATGTGTGTTCCGATTGTCACTGCTGGTCAAATTACCTACCCGGGTATTTAATAAGAAGTCGCTCTCTCAATGCAGGTAAGTTATAGAGATTAATTCCGCCAGCCTGCTGAAACCCTTTTTCTGTCAGTCAGCTGCTAAGGACTGCTGAAAACTTATCATGCAATTAACTTGCTATTTTCAGATCCTGGACTTCAGCGACAACAAGCTACAGGAGCTGCACGCCGACACGTTGTCTAGTTACACGAGCCTGAAGTTCCTGTACCTCGCAGACAACCACATCTACCTCATCGACGAGGACGCGCTCACCGCATTCACGGACCTGCAGAGCCTCGACCTCAGCAACAACGTCATCCTAGAACTGCCAAAGTCTATCTTCCAACTACCCTCATTAAGAAAATTGTATCTGAGAGGAAACCCAATACTCCACAAGACTATCAACTCATTAGATCTGGTCAAACCAATCAGAGCACCGTTGGAACTCTTGGACCTATCAGACTGCAAGATAAAAGAGCTACCCGACTTTGGCTACCTGCCTCAGTTGCAGTTTTATAACATTTCCCACAACCCACTCACTTCTCTAAAAACGGAACACTTCGCCGCCATGTGCAACCTTTTGAAAGTGGACTTGACGGATTCTATCAGCGACATTCAGCTCTGTGGTCTCAGATCTAGTATTTTGTGGCTTCAAGAAAGGCGGGTGTTTTTCCAGTTGGTGGACTACTCTCGGCTCAATACAAGAGGTTGGTAAACTACGTTACGTTACGTGTTAGGTTCTATTGACATTACCGTGGCATGAAAAGGAATTTTCGCAGTAAGAATGTCCTATCAAGTGACAAAAAGTTCATTATGATTTATAAGATTCTGTTACAAAAAAATCGCTTCCATCCATTGCATTTTGCAATAATATAAAGTGAGTCTTATAAAACCGCTTTGAGGTAACATTAATAAGTTTTTTTTCTATGTTGCAGCGTTCGCAAACTGCCCAGAACCCGATGACAGAGCATATCACAACGCCACGTTCCATAGGTGTAAAGCAGAATACTTGCAGGTATGGATTTGATACAAGTTGGTTACTTCCTGCTAGCAAATTCGCAAGAGCTCGCCGTTTCAGTCTCATGTGTTTCTTCTTGGATTTTAACTTTGAGCCTATTTCATCACAAAGGCTATAATTATCCTAACAATGAGTTTTTAGTCTAGCTTATGATCATGAACGTAACTTTTCAGGTGCAAAGTGTAAGAACGTCGCGGCGCACGTGGCTGACGATAGGCGGTGGGCTGGTGGGCTTCCTGGTCGTCTTCATACTGGTGCTGTGGGCGATGCATCGGCACAACGTAGCACAGACCAAGACCAAGGCCGAGAAGATTAAACAGGCCACTCCGCCGGACTCCGACAAAAATGCGACCGCAGTCCTCCTCAGCAATGCCGCATAGTAGCTAACTCCATCATCACCTATTTATATTCATGCCTATAACTTGCCAGATAATATGGCAATCATTCCTAAGTCTAGTGCGCAATACCCCGACAGGCGTACGCACAGAAGTTTCTAGATAAGAAATGTGAAATGTCGAGATACGACGCCTTGATTGAGATTGACGATTGCAATGCGCGCAATTTATAGACGACGTTAATATTCAGGGTACCAACCATACCAAAGAATTTTTTGGCACTTTTTAAATTAACACTTATTTTAAGAATGATACATAATAATCATAAGAACTTTTAAGTGCGGAAACTGCGGAATGCAAGACAACACAAACCAATAAGAATAAAATTCGCGTAAAATTGGAATAGCTATTTTTAATATGTTACACGGTGCTATGAAGAGTAATTTTGACACTAAGTCATTTAAACCCATCTTAGCCTAATTTACTCTTTTTAACATGTAAATTCCTGTAGCAAAAGATTTGTTCCTTTATTGCCAAAGTTGGCAACGAACATTGTCCTTTAGGTAAGGCCTAATATAGGTACACGTCGATATTAATGATAAAACACTAATTAATTATTTGTCTTCAATTCTGTTCAATTAGTACCTACCTAAGTAAATATATTTACAGTTATACTATCATTAGTAGTTTATGATATTTCGGCACAAATTATAATTCATTAAGGTAAGTATTTCAATTCAAGTTCTCAATACTAGTGTTAGTGACCATATCATATCAGTTTTAGAACATTGATAGGTAGTTATGACTAGGAAACATTTAAGAATACATTGAAGGCTTGAAAGGCTGACTAGTTTTAATATTGTGCCGTTAAAACCATTCGTTTGACAATTAATTCTGTTGGAGAGGTTTTGTGTGAGAGCCATGTACAATCGACAAAGTTGAATCATGACCCATTTTGGTAATAAATCGTTTGAATCCGTCAAAATAACAAAGATCAAAGTCGTTACCATGGTTATGCCTGTTTACGAGAATGTGGACCTAATTGTATTTGAATGTCTGTAAGAAAATAAGCTTATGGTGGGTCACAATTCAACTTTGTCGATTGTACATGGATGTATGTTTAAGTAGTATGTGAATAATATTATGATGCAATGTTAAAATATTTTTGACACATGTATGTAGGCAGTGACCACACGTTAGTGGAGTGTTTCTTATGCAGGGGCCACACTAATAGTTAGTGTGGCCCCTGCATTAAAACCGAATCGAAATTCACAAGAATATTCTTTGATACATTACATATTATAGTTTAGGTTTATTGTAAGTGATAATAATAATTATGTTGCGTAAATGGCTGTTTTTATGGTAATGCTTGTACGTTTCAAACTTTGAATCAGAGTTCAACCTATTGTTCTACTAATAAAAAAAACTCATTATTATTTATTTTTTGTGAAAAGCCAATGACTAAAAAGTGTAATCCATGTGAGTAGGTGCAAGAGCAACCTGGTCAAACATTTACTTTGGACAAAAATAAACGTGTTTTATGTTTAAGATTCTGCATAACATATTCAGTTCAGCGTGTTATAGCTCAACTATTCTCCCAAATAAAAAGGCACTTATTTTGGTCATTCGCTTTTGGAATATGAAAATTAAATTCCATAATTTAATTTTTAGCAACATTATGAAAAGGTGAAAATATAATATAAGTTGGGGAAATAAATGTATGTTTAGAAAGTAATTTCACATTCAATATCTTGAGTTTCTTTTAGAATATGAAACATTCAATAAGGATATTAGGAGAAACAAGTTCAGTCTCATTTTACTGAATCCAATGTAAAAAATTCATGAACACAGAACAGTTATTATATCACTGGCATCCTGTTGATGGGCCAACTCATTACGCGGAGGCCACACTAACGGGACATACTGTTAAATAACGCGATAATTGACATTAAACAATCAAATAAACGGTTTTTTTCCGTTAGTGTGGCCCCAGAGAAATACTATGACCTCAACTCCTAAATAAGTTGTTTCTGGCTTAACTTGTTTTATAATACTGAAATACAACACTTACCCTATGATACTGTTTAAAACAGAAGATTTTAAATTCATGGCATAGAAGTTGGCCTTATTCATACAACTGGATCGGTTTGACGCCAAAATGTTTCAAGTCAGACGAGGTTCGCACAATACTCACTTTGGTAATTCCGGAGTTTATTGTCGATATCAAAGAGGCTGCAAACACAGACTTTTTTATTTATAATAAATCATAGATTTTTTAGTTCTGTACCAAAAGTAGTAGTAGTATAGTAGATAGAGTATTATTTTACTTGTTGTTATATAATTACGTGATAATCAATTCTTCCAGGCGATTTGCCCCATAACTGTCTTGCCAAAGATTCAATTGCTTATTACACATTGTAATAATATTAATAATTTGCTATTTTTGTAAACAACCTATATTTGTGTAAACTGTTAGGTCAAATTCACTGTGATAAGTAATAAAATAATGACTAATAACTAATTTGTTTACTTTACCAACACGAAATGAAAATAAAAAATCACGAGCCCCATTTCGAAAATTAATTATATTTAAATGAAATTAACAAACTGAATTAAATCGTCACAAGCTAAAAATATGTTGATTTTCTGTAATGTTTAAATATCTCCAACTCAATCGAAATGTATGTAAACTAAACAAATCAATAAAAACAACAGCTGAGTAAACACGAACAGTGGTTCCATCAGTTGGCACATTCAGATGTCCTCATCTACTGAGTCTGCCAGGACACGTTTACAATGCCAGCTTCAGGGTAATTCCGTTGAATGTTGTCCAAGTATAGGGTGATTCGACATTAATTTCAGGTGTCTTTCTTTTCACTATCGTTAACAGTTTTTGCTGGCGGCGGTGTGTCCTTCTCCTTTGCGAGACGCTGTTTACTGAACTTGCCCATGCCTGGCTGGTAGATGACGAGGCTTGGACGGTCCTGATTAAAAAAATACATTCATTAGAATTGTTACTATTACCAGGGGGGTATTACGTCTAAAAACCAGGCTCGTTCCAGCGAGTGAACGAGATGGCGCTAGACGATTTGTATAGCTCTGTCACTTTCACTCGACGGAATAAGCCTGGTTTTAAAACGTTCTTATACCCCCAGGACATAGAGAAGTAATTTATTTCAAGTTTCATTCTTACCTTATTCCTAATTCTCCTTTCAGTACGGCGGTCACCACTCTCGCTTTTCTCTTTCTCTTCCGATCCTTCTCTGTCTGTTGATTTGCTTCGGTCGTCAAGAGAGTTTTGCCTTCTCAACTCAAACTCATCCTTGGTAGGCAGTTCCCCAGAATCCACACTATTTCTCCTCATCTTTGACACACCCACAGACTTTACAAAATCGTCGTTGGTATCTTTACTACTATCATTGAGTTTAACCTTCTTGTCCATACCCTCTATGATCTTAGTCAAGTCATCAGTTTTTACTTGCGGCAGTTGAGTGAACGGTTTGATATCGTCGTGGTTCATAGATTTTTTGCTGTCGGATGACATGATTTTATTTATAGCTGATTGCTTGTCTGATTTTCCAAATTCACTCTGTTTGATTCTCTCCTTTCTAGTGTCACTATATTTTTTACTCTTCTGTTCGCGCGGCGACTCTTTGAACTTGTCGCGCTTATCTTTTTTATATCCCCTGTCAGAATCGTCACCTTGATCGTCATCTTTTCCTGAATCCCTTTTCTCAGTGTCAATTTTCTTCTTCTTATCACTTAAAACATTAACTCCAGCCTTGCGTTGATCTTTATATGATTTAGATTCAAAAACAGTTCCATCTTTACTATCAGACTTTACCTGGTCATCTCTTGCATCACTAGCTTTTTCTTTTTCCCATTCTCTGGATTTTATTTTTTTAACTTCGCCGTCTCCTGTTTCTTCCTCCTGAAATTCATAAAATTACATGTTAAATAATGATAACAGAATATGTTTTATTCCTTCGTTTCATTTGAAACTCAACGGCTGAAAAGTTCCCATTGTCTTATCACCTGAAGATGGGATCTCAGGGAATTCAAAGGCAGGACCATCAGGCAGGATCACCATTAGTTCCAGAGAATAGGGCAAGCACTATTCTCTGGAACTAATTGAAAAAAAAATGCCGTGGGATAGCCTATTTATTGCGGAAAACATCACGATACGGCCTATAGGAGCCGAGCAGGGGCAGACAACAGCTAGTTTTCTATAAAATTATGATTTTAATGATTGTAACAACAACGAAAAACAAGTGATAGATTATAGATCACTTGTTTTAATAATCCAGCTTTATTTGACCCACTTTAATATTATTCTGCCATTTAAGATGGGTCGTATAACGATGGGCACCAACCATACTACCAAACTTATAACAATACAAACTACAGTCAACCTAAGCCGTGAAAATAATGAAATAGTAACAACCATTAACTACAGTTAATTTCAATTAAATAACGCAACCTTAGAACAAGTATCGCCCGCACTTTTCTGGCTTCCCTCTTGTATTTCTTTTTTATCACAGACTTTACTAGAAGTTAACGTAAATGTGTTGTGGGTTTTCGCAGACAAAGCTGGAAAGTGACTGTCCCAATCTGAATCCGTACTTATAAATTTGTCAGAACCATGACATTTCACTTTAGATTTAGTAACACCACACTTTACTTTGCTCTTATGATATATTCTTTGTTCTCCATACCAAAAACTGTGATTATTATTTTTACTATAACAGTAATCTGTATTGTCATTAATATTTTCGTCCTCTGATACATCACCAGGTCGCTAGAGAAATATTAAAATATAAATTATATTCATAAAATTAATTATTGTTCTGTAATGTAATTGAAAGACACATTTGCATATTTCAGAAATACTTGAAAGTGACTGAAGAACCGTCCATCTCTTGCAATTACATAAAGGCAAAATGGTGCTTGGTTGAATGTAGGTATCATCTCCTTGTCGGGGTCACAGGACTATCTAAGCATGAGACCATAGCCCTGGAACGCAAAAGGTCAAACAAAGGAACAGGTTGGATTTTTAGTCAGTAATAATTTGACAATCCTTTCCATTCCTTTGACTCAGGGATGGGTGAAATTAGTCAATGATTTTACAACCAAAATAAAAAAGGCTTTAGACTATTACCATTGGTTGTATACTCCTCCTAAAAAACTGCTTCATTCACCTAGATATATCCGGTATTTGCGGACAAATTCCGTTAAGTGTGTTTTAGTGATAAACATGTAAACCTGCTAATCATCATCATCATCAGCCTATAATGTTCCCACTACTGGGACACAGGCCTCCTCTCTGTGAAAGGGAATTGGCCACCACAATCCTCCAAGCGGGCCCAGTGCAGTTTCGTAGATGTCACATGTCTTCGGGTTTTTGGTTCTAGGACATGCCAGTTTCCTCACGATGTTTTCCTTCACCGTTTTGAGAGCAGTGGTGTTGATATATAAATAAAAATATTACACAAAATAATGCAACTGGTGGGGTTTGAAACCACTACAACTCGTAAGTCGGGACCGATACCGCCACCACTGCTCAATCTGCTAGTAGTGTAGTTAAATTACCTTTATAGGATTCTCTTTGGTTTTCCTTTCGATTCTCATTTTCCTCTTGTCATTCTCTCTCCTGCGCCGCTCATCTCTGCCGCGCTTGTCTTGCTTGCGCGCAGCGAGGTACTCTAGCAAGGGAGTAGATTGTACCTTCTTGTCATTTGCTAAAAACAAACAAACATAAGGGCTTCTTTTTTTCGCGTGGTTTGTCATTAAATGAGTCCTCCAACCCAGGGACGAGCGGGAGGGGCTGTCAAATTCGTACTGACTTAAATTCACGGTGTCCTTCAATAGCCCTTTACGCTCCGGGTTCACGGTAATTCGTGAGTTCCACGACCTCAAAACATAAGGGTATGGATCATTTGAGTTGGACTGGTGCACAAAGGGTTTCATAACAATCTATAAAAGGACACAAAAAAAGTAATGTCTGTTGTGTGAGAGCCCCTTACCATATTTATTTCATTCTGTTTATAATATTTGTGTCAAAGATGCCAACAGAAATACATCATCTATGAAAAATTTTAACTATCACGGTTCTTGAGATACAGCCTGGTGACAAAACGGACTAACAGACAGACAAGCAGACAGCGGAATATTAGTTATAGGGTCCCGTTTCAACCATTTGGGTACTTACAGAATTCTAAAAATGCTATACATAAATAATAATATGACTGTATGCAAAATGTCAAGTGGCCATAGTTACTGGTTGCTGTGACCCCAGAATGTAAAGGGTAATTGAAGGAATGGGTGGATTTTTTGTCAGTAAAGTCTAACAGTCCCTTCTGGTCAACCTAGGGCAGGAGGATGCCTAAAGGCTTATTTAGGTCTAAATGCTGCTGTGGATATGTTATTACTTTGTGTAGATTTTTCTAACATTGGTTATTATTTTTAATTGCCAAGTTCTAATACATATAATATGAAATTGATTATCTTGTTTTGGTTTATTATTAATAAACTTTTTAATTAAAGGATAGACAGTTTAATTGATTTTTATGTTAATTTTATTTGTTTTGAGTACAGAATTTTTAGCATCAAGTACTCACAGTCATTAACAGGATAAGAATACTCAAGTTTAGGTTGATTTTCAGTCTCTGGATCCTTTTTGAGACCTTCAACAAAGTCCTGAAAAATTGGGTCACTCTCTATTGTACCGCACTTTGGATCCTTTTTCTTCTTCTTTTTGGGAATCCTCTGAAAGGGTGCATATTCCACAATTCCGATGTATTCTACTCCTGGAATATAACAAAGAAATAAGCAAATTACTTTTTTGTTTTTATTTATCATTGATTTTTGGAGCATTTCCGGAATCCAATGCTTTAAGTCACTTTCTCTGGTAGATCATAATCATAATCACATTGATTTAAAAACATGTATCATCAACCCTTTATAGTTAAAGTTTCATCACATAAGAGCACATTCAATTTTGAATTGGAAATTTTAAGGACCATATTACAGAAGACACCTCATCTCAGTTTTAAGTAATGCTTGAATATTGAGTGATGTTCTGTAATATAGGCCCAAAAATGTCTTAGATATAGACTGACAAAAAAAATTGGGGGTAATTATACACTCATTCAATTCTTTAAACTAAAAGGTATATTATCCATGAAAGTATATTGTTGTACATTTCGTAAATAATGCACATAATAAGATTGAAAGTTGGAACATCAATCAAACAGAATTATAAAATCAATTGGCAAAGAAAATCCTAACAATGGATAAAGTTTTCTACACTGACTTACTACACAAATATTTTCCAGTATTAAGACACAACAGTGTCATTAATTTCATTATTTGGTTTTTTATTTTGTTTGTTAAAGGGAAAGCATACAAAATTATACCTCATTTACACTTAATTCAAATTATGCATTCAGTCTAAAATGAAAAAATAAAATTATACATGTACAGCTATGAAACTGGTTTGCATACAACTTTACTAGTCAACTTTCTTTTTAATTAACTTAACTGTGTTCAAGTCACTACTGTGTGCATATGTTTTTATCAGAAGTTAATTAGAGCACACTGATATACGGAAAAACAACAATCAAATCATGAATAGTAATTAAATTAATACTTTAGTAATAAGTAGATGATATTTGCATTTACATTTCAACATTACATGACATTCTTAGTTCACACACACATTCTATAGTTCCTTACCTTTTTCATCCAGAAATACATATCCATCAAATTTATCTCTAAATAGGTAAATATCGTCAACATTAACGAAGTTTATATAAGCTCTAGAATATAGGTTATTGCCAAGCGAAGGATCTGGCTTGGCAAAATAGAAATGGTCATGATCAGGTATTGGTGAGACCTGTTCCAAGAATGCTTCCTCAGTCATACTAGGCGGTAACCGCCGAAGAATTATCTGTAACAAATATAACCTCATTTAATTTCAGTTGTGGTAAACGTAAATTTATTTACAGACAACAATTTCCAATAAAGGCAAACAGTCACTTTGGTCAGCGGCCGCTGGGTTTTCGTTTTCTTGTCCTTGTTCTTATTAGCGTATGCTTTACTGCCCGAGTCTGATTGTGAGTCTTTCGCATCTTGATCTTCAGTCATTATACAATTTAATTGATATTTCTCAACTTATGGCAATCGCTCAACATTATCGAAAAACCAAAACCGTGTGTCGTGTGTAATTTTTTTGACATTTACTTGTCAGTGGTAGATAAATAAGTTTCTAAACTGTCAAATATTTTCAATAGGTTATTATAGTCATTGTTATAGTCGATTAATTGAAAATGATTGAATTCGAAAAGAAAATCATTATTTTCAACAACTTAAGGTGAATGCTCCAATCAGACCGCGAAGTTATTATGAATTGCGGTAATAACAATTATAATTTTAAATATTATAAAAATTATCAAAACATTCGCTCCACCAGCTCTCACATAGAAAAGTAATTTGTTAAAATCTCCGAAATCTAACTTACATGCAGCTTTTCTATGTGAGAGCTGATGGAGATTATTATGTTTTGATTTTTTTATAATATTTAAAATCATATTTACCGCAAGAGTTTTTGTAAATCTATTCAGTGACAAACAGGTCTTGAATGGGGATGGCAACTCAAAGCTAATCGTAGATGGCGCTGCGATAGTTGGTCCCCACGTCTACCTTGTACAAAAAAACAAACAAGATTATTTGTTATAAAAATTGAGTATAAATACAAAACAAATATGGAAAATTATTCGTCCATGCAAGTACTATATACTAAAAGAAGAATTAAGACGCCGCGGCGCATCTACAAGAGGAAAAAAGTGATTTAATTGAGTGGTTATACATTTGATTTTACCGTAATAAATCCACAATCACTTGTAGTTGAGGTTTCAATTTTTGAGTTTAGGTATGTTTTACCTGTCCTCTCCTTTATCAAGAATATAATGCTGGTTTTGACTTTCTATTTTGATAAAATATCATAATGTTTTAAGTCAGTAATTTTAACCTTTTTTTCTATTTAGATTCGAGAAATATCACAATATATTTAATTTCTTAACACCACAACTATTACAAAACTCGTTCCAGGTGATAATTCTTCGATTTTCGAGCGATGCAATACTGGTACTTAACCTCCAAAAGAAAAGTAGATATTATTTTGAAAAGTGTATTCCATCATTTTTACAGCTTATTACACAACATCTAGTCATTTTACATCAATAAATGGTTTTTTTTCTGAAAATTCCTTTGATTTTACAGTTCTTTGGGGACCAAACTGTCATTTTCACTTTGACACTTGCCTTCCCCAGTCGATTATTATGCAAGGCAGATTCCTGAGTTTCGTGTTCCGCACAATATGAATAAAAAAAAAAGTACAACTGACAGTAGTGTAGTGTATACTCTCTACTTAGTCTGTGCTGACAGTTCTGTCTTTGTGTCAAAATCCCAGATTTTAGGTTATTTTTGGTGTTTAGAAATTGTAATTCTATTTAAACGAAGACTTTATCTAAGATTTAGACCTAGTAACCTTAACCTGAAACGGCTTTCTACAAGAAATGTCGTATTTAAATAAACCCGTGAGGAACCTTGGTGGTATTATGCTTTCCACAGCAAGGCTATCAAGACAATTCAGGAAAACCAGTGTTGCGATTAGTTCAAGAACATTTTGTAGCCCTACTGGTACAAATAAAGAGGAAACTGGAAATGTTTCTATTGATGTACCTGCCAGTAAAGTTAGTGGTTTCGCTAAGGCCTTCGAAAAACAATCCCAGATGCTGGACACTGAAGACAAAGAGCAAAACTTTACATTCGCATCTTTACTGCGGCATTCTAAATTGATGGATGTGAGTTGATCTACACCTAAGTTTTAATTTTACAATTGTGCAATCGCATCTGAAAGGTCTTTTATCTATCTATCTATCTAATATCTTTAAACGAGCAATTCTTGTATATTTATTTACATATAATCAGGATCTCGGAAACGGCTCCAAGGATTTTCATGAAAGTTACAGATTAGGGGTTTTTCAGCTCAAGGAATCGATTTATCAAGGTGTCAGGTTCGAGAAAAGCTCGGTTCCCAAGATATAGATATTTTAAAAACCGAGCGAAGCTCGGTCAACCAGATATTATCTATAAAGCTCAAAAAGAGAACACAAGACAATTCCAATAGCAACTGTCAATTTTAAATCTTCTAAAACCTTATTATTTGTCATTTTCAGCTTGGTGACCCTACCAATAAAGTGGTGATTGGTAAAATATTCCATGTAGTGGAGGATGATCTGTATATTGATTTTGGATGGAAGTTCCACTGTGTTTGCACCCGGCCTACAGTCCGAGGGGATGAATATGTGAGAGGTGCCCGAGTGAGGATACAAATCAAAGACTTGGAGTTATCCTCCCGGTTTCTTGGCTCCAGCACTGACCTCACCTTATTAGAAGCCGACTGCAAGCTCCTAGGAATAATCTCTACTCCAGTTAGAGCTAATGCTGTAAGTGAAAAGTAATGTTATTTAGTATTTTAGTAAGTAGTTGTATTAGTAATAAAATAAATAATGTTGTTTTAAGTCTGTTGTTTGCTTTTAGCATCCTTAAGGTAATAAGTATTTTCCGTAGTCTGATATTCAGTTGTCTGTCTTTAATTTTTTTTTCTTTTAACTACAATTTGTAAAAGTCTCAAATAAATTTAAAGTCAGACCAAATTTTAAGAATTAGAATCAGTTATCAATACCCTGGAATGCAAAGAGCAATTGAAGGAATGGGGTGGGTTTTATTCAGTATGAGTCTAGTCACAACACTTAGATTTTGAGAAGTTTTTTTTTTTTTTGGCCATTTACCACCATCCAAAATAAAGCAATCAATTCATTAATAATATCTTCTGGTACTAAACCACAAAAATTTATTGAAATCTCTTCAAAATTATTGATTTATTGTCGTTGCGCATCAGCACATATTGGCACTTGAGTCAAGTGATGTGATAACTAATGGTCATCTATCTGAGATAAGTGTTGACAGCACTAGATAGTGATAAGTGACTGTCATTTAAGCAATTCTGACAAACTGGACTTTGTCCAATAATAATAACAACACTTGATTTAAGTCAACAATTTATTTAATTGACAAACATTTGGACAACATCAATAATGGCATAGAATAGCATCTATTTATTGTCAGAATATAAGTAATTACTTATATTAAATATTAGTAATTATAACATTTTTAACATTCCTGTTTGAAAGTTTATAATTTAAGACTTAAGTCATTATATATTTTATATGAAATATAAAATATATATGTTCTATAGAATATATTATATTTCATTCTGGAACAGTAAGTTACTCTGTCATTACTATAAGTGGAATGTTAAAAATAAGTACAATATTTGGGAGGATTTTTTTCCAAGAATCAGATGCTTAAAGATTAACTATGAATAGAGAGATTAACACTGAGATACTGTAGTTAGTTAACATGCTTAGAGTAAATAGGTATTTTAAATATTTTTATCTAATAAATGTATCTAAAATCAGCCTAGCTACACACTACCTACATAGGTGAAACTATAAATCTTAATATATATAAATCTCGTGTCACAATGTTTGTCCTCAATGGACTCCTAAACCATTTAACCGATTATAATAAAATTCACACACCATGTGCAGTTCGATCCAACTTGAGAGATAGGATAGTTTAAATCTCAAATTATAGTCTCGAGTTGCAGCGGGTGAAGCCGTATAATTTACTTTCTAATATTAAAATACACAAGACATTAATTTCTAATAGTTATTCAATTCAATTAGTAAATTACAAGCAATCTTCTCAATAAACTTTAGTTTGTTTCTCTAAGCATCTCTCCTCATATTGATTCTCTTACAAGATGTTTCCTTGTGCATTCAAATAATTTTAATATCACACCTTTGAGCTTAGTGGCCCAATACCTTATCAAAGCTTAACACAATATCAATATTTCCAACAATATTCAGACCATTCAATTATAACACATTATAAACTCTCATCAGTAAAATGTACCCATTTCTGTAAATATTGATACAAAATATGTACTAATAGCTTGGTGTTAGAGTATTTATGCGAACAAGAGTGTACATTCTACAGATTACATTTATTCACGAGTAAAGCTGTCCAAACGTGAAATGCATTTTTTTCTACATAAATATATGTGACACGTGAACACACCTAAACAAATAGGTACTTACAAAACTTTTTCTATAAGATCAACTGAGCATCGTGTGGAACATATCCAATACATTAAACTACATAATTGCATGCTTTTTGATACATTTACGTAAACATATTTGCCACACACAAGCGGCGCAAGAACGCCACACGGAGCGGAGTGACCTTCAAAAGTAATTTGGTGACGTTTCTATAGTCACGAGATCATCTCATCACATCATCTCAGTCGTTGAGATTCTACTGCACTTTATCACCGTTCCTAGAGACGATCTCCTGGATGCTTGGATCTTTGACAGCGTCGTTAGCGTCTGGTTTAACTTCCAATATATCGTCAACAGTAGATGGTGGCGCTTCTACGGGCTTGTCTGTAGGGTGTGCGTGCTCCCACTCCTTCAAGTATTGAACGACGGCGGTGTGTCCGAAGGTTTCAGCCTCGTTGAGAGGGCGGCTGCCCCAGCGGTCACGGGGGTCGTGCGGGACTCCACATTGAGCTAGAAGGAAGTCCACGCAAGAGAGGTGGCCCTCTGCAGCCGCCAGGTGCAATGCTGTACGGCCGTCGTAGTCCGATAGAGTCATGTCCATACCGGACAGATGGTGCCTGACAAATAAAATTATAGAGATTTAATAAACCCGTCCTTAAGATGTAAGAAAAAAGTTACGTTAAAGGACTACTTTTGCATTTGACTGTACCTAATGAAATGATGAGTATAGTTAGCTAGCATCGTGTTGTGAGCTAGAGCTAAGTCGTTAAGCATTACCTATGGAACAGCGCTTGAGATACGCAGGTACTATAGACCCATTTATAAAGCACATCAATTAATAAGCATAGGTGAGAACTGAGTACATTAGAGAAGCAGGTATTGGTATTTCTCGAAAGCAATCTATTTGATAGAGTTCACCGTTACGGGAAGAAGTGTCGGGTCAGACCTTTGGCTGTTAAACAATAATATTTTTATCAAAAATCGATCCCCAGCACATAACGAAAAATAATTAAAATATCTTAATTGCTACCTTCGGAGTGCGCTGAGATCTCCACTCGCGGCAGAGAACAACAGATTGACAATGTTGAGACCAGTAGACTCGAATTTGTATCGTCGAGGGTCCTTCTTGTGACTTGCATAGCGAATGTTATCGTACTTGTGGAAGTTGAACCTATTGATCATGTCCTGCAACAACAAGGGTTCTATAAAATAAACTACATATCTGAGTATGTACTTACTGAAATTAATATATCTGTGCTTACATCACAGAATTGTAATCCACGGCAACTGTTTCCGAGGGGGTCCAGTGGCGGGGACCATGTGCAGATGCCCATAACATTAGGAACTACTATGAGCATGGCGCCTGAAACTCCTGACTTCGCTGGTAGTCCCACTTTGAACGCGAATTGTCCAGAGTAGTCGTACATTCCACAGCTATGCATCAGGGAGAGCACGTTGCGGACTGAGTCTGGCCGTAAGACTTTTTCGTCAGTGATCGGACAAATGCCTCCATTTGCTAATGTCGCGGCCATGATTGACATGATGTCGCAGTTAGCTTCCATTGAGCAGCACTGTAATTAAACATAGAAAGTTAGACTATTTTCAATAATCTTTAAAAATAAATGACTACAGAAAGCAACCACAAACATACTTGGAAATAGAAGTCCATGCATTCTCTGAAATTAGTTTTTTCTGGGTAACATTTATGTTCCCTCATGTAGAAGCCCAGTGCATAATTTCTATCGGCAGCTTCGCGTTCAGATAAAAATACAGCGTTGTTAAAGCCCAGTGTTTCGTTGCCAGCAAGCCGGCTGAAGAATGACATGACATAATCAAACTTTTCAGCGAGTGTCATCTCAGGCCTGTCCAAGGTCTTCAGTAATGAGCATACTAATATTGCTCCTGCATTGATCATAGGATTATGCGGTTTCACTGTAAGAATAAGACAAATAATATTTACATTTCGCTGGGGGCGAACGTTGGCAGGTGCTATTGTTGATCTAATTGTTTATGCGTGTTTGGTTGATCACGCTATTGACTCACAAAAACAAATAGTATCGCAGGTGTAGGCGTTTTGATACATACTGTTATAGTCTAGAACGAGTTCATTGAAGTTACGGCCGCTGGGCTCCGTGCCAACATATTTGTGTACCACGTCGGGCCCCAGAGTTTCCAGCGCCATCGCGTATGTCAGTGGTTTGCTGCACGATTGCAGAGTGAATGGGACCGTCACATCACCTATGCAAATGGAGAATATGGTTTAGTACTAATAAACTGGTGAAACACAATCCATCAGTTAACTATGTTTGGCATCGTTATCAATTCTTACCAATTGAAAACCGCTGTCCATCAATGGTGCAAATGCTCACTCCCCAGTTCTCTGAGCTGGCTTTAGCAAGCTGTGGTATGTAACTGGCTACTTTACCATCTGAGTTACTTTTAGCAGCCCAGTACATCTCTTCTACGTCTTTAATAAAATCTTGAAAGTCTGGAATCACAAATTGACTGCGGAATGCCCTCGTTATCAAAACTATGTTGGGCGCTATCACTTCTTTGAAGGTCTTCCTGTCTAGTTTCAGTGTTTCCGGTGACCCGCCTTCGAAATTGGACTCCTTGTGTACTTTGTACAAATTGTGCATTACTTCTTTTACGCGAGAGTCATTTTTCCTAATGCCAGTAGTTCTCAAGGCCTGAAAGGAAACATAAAGGTATGTTGTATCGAAATAAAATTGCCAAACAATTAAGTGAAACTAATTTTATGTATTATCTGAAAGATAAAACTTACGGCCAGAAATTTTCCAACTGGAAGGAGGCCTGTGTCTTCATTTTTGAACATATCAAAGAGGACATCGTCAGAATTCTTGTGCGGCCCTTCGCGAACCCTGCAGATCAATAATGTGGTCTTTAAATACCTTCCAGTTTTGTTGCTGGGACAATTTTTGCATTCACCCCAAGCCGTATGTACTACATTAGGTAATGACAGAACACTAAATACAGGAATACTAAAAAAAACTCTATTGCGTAAAAAGTAACCAGAGGAAAAAAAAATATCGGAAAGATTTAGGTCCTGAACTTAAAGTGCCAAAGGGAACTTACTAATTAGAATACTAAACACATTATCCTCAGCCATCAGGTAATTATTTTAACTCTTACCTAGATGTACCTATAGGATTACCTACTAAAAAAATTTTGGAACACCTAATAAAAACACCTATAAGCTGCAATAAATTGTCACAGCTTGTAAAATCGTGTGTAGCTGCAGAGCACTGTTGGTACTAGACACGATTGTTCACGAGTATGCAATTAGCACGACATTGCTAATAGAGCAATTATGATATATTGAACAAATATTGTGTTACTGGTAACGTACACCAACGCCTCTTCTTGACGTCATTAACTATTAATATCAACATGCTACGTAAGCCGCGGGTGTGTCTCCGAACCGACCACGCTCCGTGACAAAGCTGTTTACCATCACCTGACGGTGCTATATTTAGACACGAGAATGCCAAGAAAAACAAGCAGCTGTTGCAAAAAAGCACGTGAAAAGCCGTTGGTCCTGGCTGTTGTCATATGTAAATCTTTGACAGTTGTAAACTCGTATTGTTAGCCAGAAAATCGAATGCCTGACAACCAGTCATACCAGGGGTATCGTATTACCCAGTTACTGGGTTGTGGAGTAACTTCTACGACGAAAGCAATGACTGATTTATCATTTGATAGCCAAAACAAATGCAATCAACATTCAAAAGACAACAAACGTAGAGAAAATTCCCAGAAGATTTTACGTTGTTAAAAAGTTTACAATCTAAATAAATCTCTGTGCATAGAGATATGCCATAAAACGTAATTTATTAGGTTGTTTTGGCAGATTTCAGTAAGTGGCTGCTTATGTAACAGTCAGGTAATAACTGATCTAATTAGGATATTACATAGGCTATGGGTTCTAGTTCTTTGGGCGCCTACTACAATCAAACCTTATCAAAATAAGAAGCAAAAACATATCTGAAAACAGTAGGAAAATGTCGTGATCACGAAAAAAAATAAAACCAAAGAGATGTGCTACAAAATATGATCAAGAATATTATGATCAAATAAAATAAGTGTGAGAAAAATAAGCAAAGATCAAAATTGAAAAATTGTAGCGTTTACTACAAATCATAATGATCCATGCAACACACTGGCGGGGTAGGCAGGTGCCTCTGTACTCACGCTTGCATGGGGTCGATGTTATGCACGAACGAGTACTCTCTGATTTTGCTGCTGCCATGGAACGTGAACAAACACAAATGTGAATACCTTATCAGGTTATCAGTGTTACGTGAACTTGACCAAATTTTAATGCAGACTGTGACAACCGACTAAGTCGTCACCAGACACTAAATGACGTTGCATGTTTTACAATTTATCTAAGAAGATTTTCATGTCTGACGATTTTTCGTGTAGTATTGCATGAAATGTCACAAGTTACGTCCAAACGTTGCATAACTGAACACATGATGTGAAAAGACTCATATATTTGAAGCCACTATAGTTTGTCTGTATTATGTAGAAGTGAGGTTCCCTGTTCCAAATGTCAGGGGTGAATTGAACAAGTACCGGCGCCGCTCCGTTTAATATAGATCAATAGGAGTCGATGTGGGTTATTAACAGCAATTTATTTCCAATGAACATGTGTATTGACACTATTTCTGCATTGATTCATAATTGTTAATAAGTGTAAATGCATGCGTACCTCAGGTCCAAGGACTGGACTGAGTAGAAGTGCGGTGCAGAATTGCGCCATTTCTGAAAAATAAAATGATAAGTTTAGTCAGAGTTAAATTTGAAAATTTTATACAAGGTTTCCACAATCAGAGACAGACACAAAAGCTCCCTCTGTCACCGCGGAAGTATAACACAAAGAAAGGACACTCACTTCACGTTTTGCTATAACATAGTTTGGTCTCACTTGACTATAGTGGCGATAGCAGGTGCATATCGAGTGCTTGGGTTTGGCGAGAGGGAGTGCGGCCGCGAGCCGGCACAGCTGTCGGGGAGTCATGGCGTGGCGACGGGCGGTGTCACACGACTTCCGAAGTCCCGCAGATGTAGTAGTTCCTGCGGCGGTGGCGGGCGAGCCGCGACGGCGTGCTTATGTCCGCTGGCGAGGCGCAGGCGCCAACTGACGGCTCCCGGCCCATCGCACCTCTCGCTTATCTACTTGTGTTTACATTCAGTGTTGACATGACGTTGACGCGTTACGTTAAATTGAATAATTCTCACAATAGTAGCACCTGAGTCACGTTTATCATATTAATATGTACATAAAGCTACGTAGTGGGTGAATTAACTCGAATATCATTCTCCTTAAATAAAATTTAGTCGAAACGGCTCACGTTGATCTAAACAATTAAGATAATTATTTAAAAGTTGACAAAGATCACGAAAGTTATAAAGTAAAATACTCATAATCTTTACATACATATTATTTTATTGTTTTTATAGCGAGTACCGGACACATAAAGGAGCTTTAATTATTTTTTGTATTGCTATGTAACTTATAGTTTGACATCAATGTACCTATGCGCCTCTAGAACCAAGTAATCGGCTTAGTGCTCCATAGCAACGAATAACCGATCAATAAGGTGTGTCTACACTACGGTTTGTAGTGTAGTTAAATTCAGGGAAATCCGTAGCAGTTCGTAGCACTCTCGTAGCAAGCGCAGTGGCGGATTATCCCTAAGGCAAACTAGGCATGTGCCTAGGGGCGCGAAGGTACAAAGGGGCGCGCAGGCGGAATTGTAAAATAAAGAAAAAATATACAGTATAGCATAAAATTAATTGCGTCAATATGTAAGCCACCACTTAGACAATAAAACTATTTTTTTTGCATACAATCTCAATTTGCTTCGATTTTTAACAAAAGATAAATTATTAGAGGGGACTGACTAAAACTTACGCCTACAAACAACTTTCTCGATTTTACATGATCTCTTATTGAAGTTGGAAAGATACGACTGCAATGTTTGTCGCCTCGACTGCGAGCACAGTATCGGACGGGAACCAAAACCAAGGGCCCATTCAGGGCCCGCATCCATGTGTGCAATGCACACGGGCGCACTCCTCTAGGGGCGCCAAAGCAAAGGGCCCAGAAAAAAATTGAAAAAACAAACCAATATTTTTTTAAACAAAAGTTTTTAACTTAAATAAGATAAGGTTAAGGTACCTACTAAAGACTTCAAATATTTGATCTCACTTTTAGATTAAAACTTGAACTTTAGAAACGTTAAACTCACTGCGATCTCACTGCGTTCGTTCTTCTATGAAGAATTTGCCTTGTCCTATTCCATAAAGCTAAAAAATTTTCGCGCTCGCTACGCTCGCGCTTCTAATTCATGAGGTTGGCATTCACTTTTCGTGACCTCGCTTTTGATAGCTCATTTTTCAATAGCAAATGCTTATTAGCTTAGTTAATCTTGTCTTAGTCTACAATTTTTTTTGTATTGTATAAGATGGTATGGAATTCTGGCTGTGAAGTTTGAGTACCTAGTACTTGATGGTTTCTTTTTGTGTTTAAGTTCCGAAGTGGCAAGCTTTACAACCCAAGGGCGCTGAATTTTAAAATACACCACTGACCTATCTACCATAAAAAAGATAATTCAAAATGCTTTAAGGGGCCATCGGTTTTGGTCAAACTATAGTATCTACAAGTTATTTTAAATATAGGGGCGCCGATGAGATGCTTGCCTACAGCGCTCTCAACGTTTAATCCGCCACTGAGCAAGCGCATCGAAAGCTTGTGATTGGGCGCTGTCACTATAGTTCACAACGATATTTAAATGATATTGGTGAGATAGGGGAGTTTCACATATTTATAGGGAAAATGAGCGAGAACAGATGATATGCCAGACAATGCCAATGTCGTGTCGTTACGGGTTTCGTTTTATCTGAAGCGTCCAAGTGTGCCGGTGTGAAAAACTGCATGACGACAAAAAAACAACTTTAAACATGCAACTTAACTTCCCAATCCTAACTTATGTTATAGATAAATGCGAAAAAAAGTTTGTTTGTTTCTTACTTTTTCATACCCAAACCACTGAACAGATCTTCCCGAAAAGAGTAATGTTCCAGAGAAAAAAAAATAACGTTAATTTATGCGCCACTTGTACGATCCGAATTGATTATCAGAATTTAAATTACTGCGAGCGAAGCCGCAGGCAAAAGCTAGATATAATGCTCGTTGATCTAATTCCGAAATGTCACTATTGGGCGTAGTTTCCTTAATTTCATAGGTCGTCCAAACTAGAATCGATATCTTCCAATTAAAAAAATGGGTGAGTACTACAACGATAACTTTTCAACCTAATTATACTTTACAAACGAACATAATTATAAGAGGTCGTATTTTTCCGGATTATTGGCAAAGTTATGCATACGCGATTACCATGGCAAATCTACTTTATACCAATATATGTCATCTGGCACAGGGTCGGACTGGAACAGAACAGCCTGGGTTATCGCCGTTTAGAAAAGTTCAAAAGTAGTTTCAAAGATAGGCTGTTCAGTCTTAAACATTTTTCGAATAAAAAGCAAACAGTTTATCATTATCATAAAATAGACATCATAAGAACTAGCGAGAAAGCCCCAATACAATTACAAAGCAAATTGTGTCACTCACTGGGGTTACCTCTAACTCTGTAATGTAGTAATTATAATGAATGGGATATGTACAGTAAAAAAAGAAAACTCGACAGTTGTCTGACCTAATTCATAATTAGACAAGTGTTTTTGCATTCAAATTATTATTAATCAATGACCTTATTTTTGAGGATACTCGTACGATCTACAAGCTTATTTGAAGCTTTTTCAGGGCCTTGCTATAAATATTGTAATGTAGTCTAGCCGTAGTGTTTCGATGTCATTTATGATTGTTTCTATTTTCAATGTTAGTCTAGCTTTATGTAACCTTGTTTATCGACTAAAATAAATATTAATAAATGATTTACAATTAGAAAATGAAAGAAAATTTGCTGATATTTGATGAGAATGAGGAAATGTAAGAAAATAAAAGTTAATCACCTCAAAACCATTATCACATTCCATCACGAATTCTTGAAAACCACTGTTATACAAGTACCGCATACCAGAGCAGCGGGACAGTCGGGAGGGATGCGCACGCGCAGGGAGTTGCGCGAACTGAGACGAAGATCGTGCGAAATAGCCGACACTTCCGCGCGCGACGCACTGAGCCATCCTCCTTCTGTCTGCCGTTTATAAATATACTACAACTGGGAGTGCCAAATTAGTAATAGAAGGCAACAGTCGTATTATATTTAGTTTTTTTACAATATAAATCGGAAGAACTACAATGTACTGATTGGTATTTTTAAAGTTCTTATTATGTCATAAGATTTTTTTTTAAACACGCCTTTTCTTTTCTGTAAAAAAAAAACGAAGAAAATAATCAATTTTGCGTTTACTAATTATTTTTAAACGCAGCAAATAACGCATACGACGCGCATTGTTAGGATGGTTTTTGAGAAAGAAAAATTCAGCTGCAAGACTTGCAAGTGAGATTTGAGCCCGCGTCTTCTGGATACTTACTTCAGACGCCTTACCAACTCACACTTGCAAGCTGAAATCCTCTGAAATTTTAATTTACGTGCTGTATGAGACTGCATTTTATATAAAAAAAACTTTAGTACCTATAATAAATGTATTGAGCGTCACAAGCATTTTAAAAAAAACCTAGAACCATTTCTAAAAACCTGTGGTAGAGAAAATGGAAGTAAGTTCTAGAGCGTAACTAATTCTGAGCTTATTGTTTCCAGGTGCCTAGCTGAAGGCCTGAAGCTTAAAATATAGTGCAGGGTAAGTTTCATTATTTTAAAATCATTTTACTATAATGAAATGAGACAAAACAAGCTCGATTGAAAATAATTACGTCAGTTATAGGCCAGTCGCTATATTTTAGTTCCGTTTTTATTTATATGAATGAATTGATCGTTCTTTAAAAAGATAATCCCGTGTCCCGAGGTGAAATAGCTGAGCTCCTTGCTTTGGATCAAACCCTGCTCGCTACATTATTTACTCGTGAACCCACTTTTTTAAAATAAATGTAGGTTTCATTAATATGTAGAAGAATTTACAGAAATACTACTAATAATAAATAACGAAGTTGTCAGAAAATATAATTATTGGTAAATACATTGAGAAAGGCTTTCAGAAATCGGGGTTATTCAAAGTGCTACGAGCTACGTAGCACCGTTACTACTCCTTGCTACGCGCGTAGCTTTCAATAGCTGTAGTAGGGCTATTTTTTACAGCTCGAGCCTGCTTTCGAGCCATTTTATGTTATGGAGTCTTATTTATTTATCAACTAGCGGTCTTCCTCGTTTTTCGCACGGGTGCTATATATTAATAATGAAGTTGGAAAATTAAAAAAAAAAACATGAAAAAATAATACCAACTCGGTGGAGACGTCCTTAACTTATAAACTAGCTTCCCGTTCCGGCTTTGCACGGATGGACATGATATTATGTACATTCCTATAGGCTATCAGGCAGGAGGCAGCCCCTTAGGGTTTGCTCAGATTGAGACGTGACGCTTCTCGCACATTTCAATAGAACTATTCAAAATTTAACTCTATTTCCTACACTGAAACACCTTTCACAACGCAACACGAGGCAACGCGACGCCGCGGCTCGCTGCATTTTGACAGCGATTCAAAATCTTACTTTATTTACCTACTACTTACACGAAAGGACACACATTTGCAGTATCGAAGCGTTGCGTCTCGGTGTGTACAGACCGTTACTCAGAGTGAAAGTTGCCTGTGATGTAGCTATCTAGTGGTGAAAAAAATAATTGAAAAAGGCACAGTAGTTTTTGAATTTATTCATTACAAACATACACACACACACCAATACAAATCTTTCCTCTTTATAATATTAGTGTAAAGAATAGTATAATGGGTTATAAAATATTTATTCTTACATTATTCTTCTAATATTTAATTAATAGTTTAATACGCATTAGGTTCACTTTACTGCCTTTTCACAAAGGTGACTTCGATGGGCCCGTCATTTCTTAGTACCACATCGGTGAGGATCCGAATGTCTTCAGGACGAGTAACTGGCTCCAGCTTGAACTCTCTCAGTACCTCTGCCACGGCTACCTTCATCTCCATCATGGCGAACTTTTGACCTGCACAAACAATGACGTTTTGCTACACATAGGTACTTATCGAGAATGTTAATTATACTTTAGCTAGCGATTCGCATCGGCATCGCAGTGGGGGTCATTAAAGGGGCCAAAGCCCGCCTGAGTCGAGTGATCAACGAGCTACCATGACCCCAGAACGTAAAGAGCTATTTAAATACACTCTATATGGCTCTGTAGTGCACTGAAAAAAATATTAGGGAATGCAATAATTAATATCGTAACACAGTATTTGGAAACATTCCAAATGCCTTGCCTATTACACTGAATTTGACGTTGTTACCGTTTCGTAGTTAGGTGTACTTACCTGAAACGGTAAATTCAGTGTTTTAATTGCATGATTCCTATAAATATCAGTTTTCTAGTGCATTATAGAGCCATATTTCTTATTTCCATACAGTAACATTGCCAGTGTGCATTATTTCACTGAAAATTTCTAATTTTAAAACTTTTCATGGATCTCGTATTATAAAAAATTATTCCCTTTCACAACAAGTTTCTTTCAGCATTTTTTATTCTTAATGGCATAAAAAGAAACTTCTTTTCTACGTGTCAAACATCGCCATGCTTGGGACGATTATAGAAATCTTTCTTCAATCTGGCAGTTTGTCGATTCTCCCGTCGATATAACTCGTTTCTACGGTGGTCATGCTACGCGTGCAGGGTCTCGGAACGCATAAAAAGAAACACTTCGTTTCTACGTGTCAAACATCGCCATGCTTGGGACGATTATAGAAATCTTTCTTCAATCTGTCAGTTTGTCGAATCTCCCGTCGATATAACTTGTTTCTACGGTCATGCCACGCGTGCAGAACCTCGGTACTGAAAATTAAACTTTACAAGATATTCATTTTCAAACACGGGCAAACCTCGTTTAGATGGAGCTGGTTAACTTGGTATTTACCTATGCAATTTCTGGGCCCTGCGCTAAAGGGAATGTAGGCATATGGATGTCTTCCCGCGATGTTCTCTGGCAGGAACCTGTCTGGATCAAACTCTTCTGGGTTCTTGTACAACTCGGGGCGACGATGCAGGTCTATGATATGGATGTGGCAAAACGTCCCAGCAGGAATTGAATAGTTACCTGAAATATAAAACTAGTTTTAGCCCCTTCGTACACTAGGCGACGCAAGTCTCTGATACCTTACGACTTCGGTATCCAAGCGACTATCGGAATACAAAACTTGAGTCGCTCAGTGTACGAAGGGGCTTAGCCTATTAATTATTTTTAAAAGAATTAACGCATGCGACGCACATGACGCTACCGAAAAGCGTTCAAACGAGGAATAGAGAATTTCAGCTTTGCAGGTGTGGGTTGCAATGGCCTAGTTAGTTAAGGCGTCTGGAGTACCTATCCAGAAGACGCGGGTTCGAATTCCACTTGCAATCTAAAATTTTTCTTTCCTCATAATTCTTAGTTTTAGCCTGCTACTTCGTTCGCTAGATAGAAACATACCTATCCTAATTATGGCTCTCGGAAATAATGTAGATGTTGTGTATTACCAGTTTGAAATCGGGTACATACAAATTTCACGTCTTTAAAATATTAGTACCTAGGTACCTACGAGCTTCGGCATCACGTTAAGATTAGGTAATATCACACACACAAACGCGGATGTAGCTGGACTTTGTTTTTATAATAATTAAGGGATTTGGGTTATTTTTAATTATTACACGATAATCGTGCGATCTGATTAGATATACCTAGATAGGTACACATACCTACTTACTAAAGTATATTCTTATTAATCTCTCGCAGTAAGCAAGTTGGAAACACGGTGGAAAACACTCGAAACACCAACTCTCTAAGTCTTATAAATACTTATATTTATAGCACTATAAAAAAGTACACACCGTAAGTGGGCTGTAAGTGTATTTATATTTCTCCTTATTACACTTACTCCGGACATGCGGGCGACGAGTAAAGGGCAACTCGCTGTCCGACCATGGACAATGCCCGGTCGACGGCGTGTTGTGTTCTACGCGCGCCTCAAAGAGCATAATGACCCTCTAGAAGGCCAAAGCCTACCGAGGTCGCGGGACTTTCGCGAGGACGGATCTCATTACCGTCACCCCGGAACATAAAGGGCTATTGAAGGACACCGTGCATTTTAGTCAGTACGAGTCTGACATTCCCTCCCACCCTGCCTAGGGTGGGAAGACTCATATTTAATGATTTTACCACACTAAAACGCTGGCGTGACGATCTAGACGCATTTATGAGAGATTGGCCGGAGAAAGCCGCGCAAAGGGAAGAGTAGAAGGTTATGGGGGAGACCTTTGCCCAGCAGTGGGACAATATAGGTTAATAAAAAATTACACTTACTGAGTGTTACATCTTCGTTCAAGCTTCGACTGATGAAGTGCACTGGAGGGTACAGCCTCAGAGACTCCTTAATGCAGCGCTCCAAGTATTTCATCTTAGGCAAGTCATCCATGGTCACATGACGCTCTGAACCACCCAAGATTGCTTTTATTTCATCGAAAATTTTCTCCTACGTAGAAAAACACTTATTTTAAGATACTTAATTCTTTGTAAATGTTAAATCTGTGCACCTCAGATCAAAGAAATAGGCAGATAGAGCGCTCAGAACACGTGAGTGGGTCCACCAAAGTTAATACAAAATCAAAATCGAATACAAAGTCGCGACAGTACCAAGCTACGCGTGGTACCAAGCCGCGCGTCGTTGTTGTTTTTTGCCAAAATAATTATGCCGTCTTGTGTCTTTAACCATCGTAAAAGTTGTTCTTAATAACAAAGAAAACATTATGGAATGTAATTCTATTTGGTGGAGACACTCGCATGTTCTTAGCGTTCTATGTGCCTATTTCTTTGTACTGAGCTGTGCACTATATTTCATTCAAATCCATTTGGTTTACTTTTTCGTGACAGTTGTAAACATCCATCCATTTATAATTCCAAAATTTCTGCAAATTGTCTAGAGTAAAGTACCTGCCAACTAACATCCCTTCATTTCCAATACCTATGTCTGTCAAGCATTTTAATAATGCGACCAACCTGTACATCTTTGTGTTGAGCGAGTAGCATAAAGCAGAACGCCAATCCAGAAGCTGTAGTGTCGTGACCCTGCAATAAATGTAAACATAAGTAAAGTAAGTGTATTAATAATGGTAGAATATTTGTTTGAGGAAACTCTCGTTTGGCAGCTTGTTCAAGTGTTTTATTCGGAAGGCAGAAAGCAAGACATCTGGATTCTGAACACGGCACGTATTGTTAAGCGGGTTCTTTCTCAAAAGCCCTTATCACGGTAGCAAGAACTTTTTTATGTTTTCAAATGTTTGTAAAATATTTAAAATATAAACGTTGAGTTTAGAAAACGAATAAAAATTATAATTATTAATGGCAGAATTGTTTACTAAACTAAACAATACTGTCATGATATAACTATATATTTATTGCTGTCGACAGTATTACGTACCTCGAACATAAACGTATCCACTTCTTCTTGAATCCCAATATCGTCGATCAGTCCTTCCTTTTTGGCTGTTATTAATAAATCCAACATGGCTGTCCTCTTCTTCTTCTTGTACACGAATGTATCATCTTCATCTGCTGCGTTCTCCTCATCTGTCTTAACCCCATACTTGTCTATGTATTCTGTTCTTTCCGCAATTACTTTCTTTGTGAAACCATGAACTGTCTTTAGGTAACCGTTCTGTTTTCTGCTCAGCGGCGATAGATTGAATAAGAAGTCAGAGAAAAGAAATACTTTGATAAAACGTTGGTAGAATACGTATCCTAAATTGTAAATAGCATCTTTGTATGCATTAATTTCTGATTTACTATAATCATTAAATTTGGTGCCCATTGCAGTCTCTGAAATGAATAATATTTATTCTTATCGACATGCCGCTGGTAAGTATTGTGCTGTCACTTAATGATAACTGCAGTAATTTATAGATGTTGTTTATTTTTAAATTTAGTTGATGATATGATAACTCATGAATGCTCGCGATGTTGAGGCAATCGTTGAAAATGTCACACTGAGAATGGTGGACCATGCATGGTAGAAATAAAAGTTATAATAACGATATAAAACACCGATGTTTTCGTGGGCTATAATACAGAAAAGTGAAATATGAATTTCAGTTTTGTTAACGTCTAGGTACCATCTGCACTGTAGCTCAAGGCTATTACGGCCCCTTTTCTGAGGATTGATTGGAGAAAGGCGCCAAGGTGTTCTCATCTTCCGCTTAATGCAGGTCCTAGGACATGGTTGTTTCGAGACTTTCCTGTGTCGAACTCGGTAGTAGGATCACCAGAAGGACACGGTAGAGCATACGCTTAGGTGGAATACCACCGCGTACCGTTCAGGCCATAAAGCTGTATTGCCCGCGAAGGAGGAGACGTGAGGGAGAGGCACACCCCTACCTCGAGGGAGATGCCCAGAGTTTCGAGAAGATTCATAGAGTAATACTTACCACATATCGAGCTGAGAGTAAATTCTGAGATAATAGGTACTACGTCTACGGGTCGACCAGCCACTTGTTTGAGGCTCTCCACGAACCGCTGGCTGTTATCTTCAAGAACATGACAGAATTGACGCAAAATGTTGAAATGGAAAGTAGGCGTTAGAATTTTCCTTCTTGTTTGCCATTTTGAACCTTGGAAAATTAAATTAGAATGTAAATATAATTACTTACAAAATTATATTTAAAAAAAAATAACAATACTGCGTAGTACTGACCTTTGCTTACAAGAAGGCCATCTCTAAGCCAAGGCCTTAAAATCTTATAGATTTGACTCTTTTCGTTAAATCTCATATTTGAAACAATTGTCTGCAATAACAAAGATTTTTTTAAATTATTTCATCATTTTTTTAATCAAAATAAATACTCTTTTATCATCATTATAAATCACTCTGTTTACCTCAATATCATCAGGATTATATACGCTCACAGACCCCACGGGATACATCCAAAGCCTAAAAATTCCTGGATTTTCTTTAGCTAAGTTCCTTGCTAAATCCATTATTTCAACTGAAAATAATAACACATGGAGATATATCAGGATTTATTATTCTTATAAACATAAATGTCACACATAATATTTTAAATTTAAAAAAATAACTTTAAAAAGTATACATTTAAAAATAAAAAATAAAAAATAGTCGATCAGTATCGGTAACAGGATCCGGGCAACTGTTGATAAGGGGTCTTGAGACAGAAACCTAACAAAATAAGCCATGTCCAAAAGTAGGTGGTCGCGGACCTCACAATTACCGTGACCCCGGAACGTAAAGGGCTATTGAAGGACATCGTGGATTTTAGTCAGTACGAGTCTGACAGTCCCTCCCGCTCTGCCCTGGGTGGGAGGACTCATTTGAAGATTTTATTCCGCTAAAAAAAAATCCAAAAGTAGGAACTGTCTTCTGAATAAAGCGCGTTTAGTTGTTTATTGTTATTTTTTTAACATTCAAACTAAAAAACAATTTACCTGAAGAACGAAATAGTAGAGCTGGACCATTTCCTAAAATGAAGGTGTCGTTCGGGCCGGGGATCTTTCGAATCTTCCTGGCCCTTTCATTGTAATTGCATAAAATGTGTACGAAGTACAAAAAACCCGCGATCACAAACAAATACCAAAACATGTTGTATGTCAACGTCTACACTGTTCACCGAAACACTTTGTACTAATGATAATACTTTATCGTTCATTTGTGTCCAGTCTCAACAATCAATAGATAATATTGTTATAGAATTAATCATACTAATATTTGTAAGAGAAAAGATTTGTATTTTTGTGTGTGTGTGTGTGTTTGTTTGGAATGAATGAACTCAAAAACTAATGTGCGCATTACAAAAATTTGCCTCTACCTACGCCTTTTTTTAAGTGTGACGTCATACTTGTATGCAAGACTTGCCTAATGGAAACGGGTAATTATTGCAAATTTCACTTTACGTGTAAAATCTTGTAACCAATATTTTATTATACCACTTTGTTGACTTAAGTAATGTGTATATTCATTATTATTCATGAATAATGCTAAATTACAACTTGCTAATACCAAGCGTTTCTGAGCTAAACTGCGGACAGACACGGACAGTTAGTGAAATTGATTTTTTTTCTTCTAATCCTTCTCTGTTTAAATAGGATGACGAAGTTATGCCCAAACAAATGTAAACATCCCGAATTGATAACCTCGACTTGTTTGTACTTACTTACCCATTTCTTATTTAGTTAACTACACAATTAACTAATATGCGACTACGATATGGGTGAAGCTCAATGCTCAATCGTGTATTCAAGAGCTGTAGGGTCAGAATATCTTCTAGCCTAGATAGTCCAGTCAAATTAGTAAGTTCACCTCGGAATTCGAGATACCCAGCTGTAAGTCTGTAAATACTTGTATTTGGACACCCTAAAAGTTGTCTCAAAACCTACAAATGGTAGGGTGTACGCAACTATAAAATTTCAACAGGGGTCCTGGTTAAGTCAACCTAGATCCTTTGAGGGGTTATAGTAGACGTCATTCTTGACTGATTTTACTATGGGAACCCCTATCCCAATCCTTACCGTTTTTGAGTTATTAGACTTTTGATCTTTTTTCAAAAATATTCCGCCTCTGCGTCATAAACTAGTTATTGTAAGAATTGTACGACATTTAGGACGCTAAAGTGATACTTTTTTGATAGCTTACGAACGACTCATTCTATTGAAATCAGTATATTTGATAAATGACTCATATCTTGGGAAATAAATGACTGGAAAGTTCAAATATTGAATTTTTACTGGAGCTACCCTTGTCTTTCGGGCCCAATTTCTCAAAATAAATGTACCGTATTAGATTGGCAGATTGCAGCAAAAACACTGTTGTCTCATTAGCTTTTTTAAATGGTACCACAATATCCACTTTTATTAATTAGTGTCCAGAAAACAAAGGTTGATACTGACAAGGTGGTTTTTTAACCAAACTCGTCAATACTCTTTTAACCGTAACTCAAAAACGGTAAGGATTGGGATAGGGGTTCCCATAGTAAAATCAGTCAAGAATGACGTCTACTATAACCCCTCAAAGGATCTAGGTCGACTTAACCAGGACCCCTGTTTATGATATATTGACCTTGAAATTTTATAGTTGCGTACACCCTACCATATGTAGGTTTTGAGACAACCTTAAGGGTGTCCAAATACAAGTATTTACAGACTTACAGCTGGGTATCTCGAATTCCGAGATTCTTACCTAATTTAAGCTAAAATGACTGGACTATAGAGGTCCAGAGCAGATTCGAGGTGTGGTGGCAAAGACTGGAGAACGTTGGCCTGAAATTAAGCAGAACAAAACAGAAAATCTGTTTTGCGATTTTGGCGGTCTCTCCAGTCCTGTGCCCATTACTCTTGCAGGAGCGCCCATACCAGTCTTTTCCGACAATCGGTACCTCGGGTTTAGGTACTACTCGTATTATATATTCTGTGCCTCGGGTCGCATGTCCAAGGAGACGGCGATGTAGATCGGGACATAACACACCGGGACAACTCGGGATGGATGGAATGGCGACAGGTCACCGGAACAACTTGCGAACCACGGATGCCCCTCAAGTTAAAGGAGAAAATACAATACAATACGACAGGTCTAATGACGGATTTGTACCATCATTAGACCTGTCGTATTGTATGGATCGGAATGCTGGGCTGTGAAAAAGATGGATGAGAAACGATTGCATCTAGCGGAGATGAGGATGTTGAGATGAATGTGTGGAGTGACAAGAATGGATAAAGTAAGGAATGAGTTTATAAGGGGATGTTTGAAAGTGGCGCCTGTTACGGAAAAAATGAAAGGGAATCGTCTGTCTTGGTATGGACTTGTGATGAGGAGGGATGACACCCATGTGACGAAGAGAGTGATGAGCATGAATGTTGATGGATGGATAGGAAGAGGAAGGCCAAAGAAAAGATGGATGGATTGTCTAAGGAATGATATGAAAGGAAAAGGAGTAAAAGATGCTGTGACGTCTGATAGGGGAGAATGGAAGAAGAAAAAAAAAAATTTAACGAAAAACAAAAAACCCGACTGCGTTAAATAAAACTAAAAAGAAAGAAAAAAGCCCAATAGTTAAGAATTCACTCATTCACACTCACAGTCGGGGCCCATTCATATTATACCAATCAAATCTTCCCAACGGGCCCCGACTGTGAGTGTGAATGAGTGAATTCTTTACTACTGGGCTTTTTTCTTTCTTTTTAGTTTTATTTAGATATGAGCGCCGATGGTCAATCAGTCGGCGGCGGCGCGCCGGCTTTTTGGAGTCGACGGCGGCGGCGTCGGCGGCGCGGCGAGACTTTTATTTAACAACTTTAAGTAATTAATTTAAGAGAAGAAATAGAACGATGTTTTATGTATAATTAAAGATTTATTATAATTTTGACGAGACGAATTGAATTGGCAAGATAAACTAAAAAAAGAGCAAACCAAATTAACATTAAAAATTGCTGGTGGCTGTATTTTTACTGTAAGCCTTGATGAGTATGCCAAAGGGTCATGGCTGTCCGGATGATTCGGGTATACCGCACGATCGCCGGCGAATCGGACAATCTCCGGATCTGCCGGATTGTTGCCCTGAGATCTGGAGGCGACTACCTTCCAGCGCGTCTAGAATGGCGCAGCGCCGGGGCGTATCCCCGCTGCCTCGAAAAGTCGAGGCGTGGCGGGAAGAGCTCCGGCGCGATCTCAGGGCAGTATGGAGGGACGACTGTCGGAACCGACGTCCGGGCACGCCGCAATCGTTGCAGTAAGACCCCTGTTGGGGGAGTGGCTGGATAGGCGTCACGGCTTCCTGACCTACCGCATGACGCAGGTCCTCACCGGAATCGGATATTTCGGGAGGAACCTGTGTCTGATGAGGAAGGAGGAAACGCCTGGGTGTCACCACTGCGAGGATCGCCCGGAGGACACAGTAGAGCATACGGTGCAAAACTGCCCGCTTGGACAGAGCACCGACGTGTCCTCACGGCGGCGATAGGCGGAGACCTCTCGCACCCGGCATCGATCGCGACCATGCTGCTTCTGCGAGGCAGTCATGCTCGCAAAAGCGGAAGCAGGCCTCGTGAGGAAGAAGACAGCGTCCTCTCCCAGCCGCAGTGGTGGACGCCCACGGCAACGGACATCGCAAGACGATCTTCGGCCACTGTAGGCGCTGGCATGCGGGTGGCGAGTACAGGGCAACTCGAAAACGGACCATGCCCGGATCGTCGGCGCGTTGTGTTCTACGCGCGTCTCAAAGAGCATCAGTATGATGACGGACGGGGCTCCCTCTTAGCCTTCTAGAGGCCTTAGCCTTCGAGAAGCCTGCCGGGATATAAAGAGCTATTGAAGAAACACCTTGGAAGTCAGTACAAGTCTGACAGTCCCTCCCACCCTGCCCGGGGTGGGAAGACTCATTTGATGATTTACCACGCTAAAAAAAAAGAAGCCTTGATGAGTGCTCATCATCAGTTCGTTTCTTTCCCTAATATTAACAACCAACTGACCAAAATAGGTCCTACAAAAACTGTGTTTGTTTGCTGATAACTTGGACAACACAGCAATTGTAATGTCAAAGAGTATCGTTTTATAAACGTCTACGTCTAGTGCCGCCATTTTGCCAGCATTTATTATCGTGATTTCGGTTTGATCAGTGTGTTAGATTAAACTGAACGCCGCCCGCTCGGGTTCGGCGCGCCGGCGCCTGTGGACGGCGGCGGCGGCGCGGGGAAAATCACGGCGGCGGCGGCGCGCCGGCGCGGCGCTCATATCTAGTTTTATTTAACGCTGTCGGGTTTTTTGTTTTTCGTTAAATATTTTTTTTTATTTCATACTTTTTAGTTACTATTCAGAGAATTATTGTTTTGCTAAACAACTTTAAATCGTTATATATCCTAAACTATTATTTAAAATGAAAAATGATAAAGGGAACCTAAAGATGATTTTAAAATACCTATTCAACGATACCCCACATGACATGGTTCATCGACATTTTTTTTTTTCATTTTGAAAATATGGCGTCTGGTTGTCGTTGTGGTGAATTTTGATTACTGTCATGTCTTTAGTGACACTCGCAAGGTTAAGACGAATCGATTGACGTAAAAATTATCAAAATCGGCCTACGCATTGGGTCTCTAGAACGCCACATAGAAACAAACATACATACATACATACATAGACTGATAAACACATTACCCTCCTTTGCGTCGCGCAGTCGGGTAAAAAGGGAACCGACTTCAAAACGTCAAAGTCGGTGGCCATCTGTCAATGAAATAAAAAACAAAGCCACCGACTTCCGAAAGAAAAGTTATTTTATAGTTTTTTAATGTTTGGTTTTGAAGTCGGTTCCCTTTTTTTCAAAAAGTTTTTTATTTTTCCCTTTTTAGTGGAAATAATCAACAAAAAAATCTTCATGAAATCGGCGTCTGAAAATCTACAATCCTATTATGCAAAACGGATCTATGTGAGCAACTTCACGAGAAATCCATTATTGTTATATATTCAAACTTTTCCTAGAATGTAACAAACAGCTTTCTGAAAACCGCATCAAAATCGGTTCATCCAAACGCGAGATAATCGCGGAGAAACATCAATCATCTCTGAAAATCTATGACCCAAGTAAGCAAAAACGGGTCCACGCGGGCAACGTCACGGAATATCTTTTAGTGTTATATACTAAAACCTTCTCCAAAATGTAATGAACACTTTCCTGAAAACCGCATCAAAATCAGTTCATACAAACGCGAGATAATTGCGGACAAACATGCAATCATCTCTGAAAATCTATGACCCAAGTAAACAAAAACGGGTCCACGCGGGCAACGTCACGGGCTATCTATTAGTGTTATATACTAAAACCTTCTCCAGAATATAATGAACACTTTCCTGAAAACCGCATCAAAATCCGTTCAGCCAAACGCGAGATAATCGCGGACAAACATACATACATACAGGTCGAACTGAGAACCTACTTTTTTTTTGAAGTCCGTTAAAAACGTGTTGCGCCGACCCCAAGTAGAATGGGATTAGGGTAGGAAGAATTACAAACAATAACAAATAGGGTATTTTTAAAATTTGTTTAGTGTGTAAGTTGGAATATTAAAAAATAATAGACACGTATTTTTGTTTTTTGTTGAATATTGACAGAGCCAACCCGGTGACGTATTGTGATTTTTAGAAGTGTTGTATACTCGTATTCGTCAATTTTGGGTTTATGCAACAAAATAAAAAATACGGCCTCCCTAAGTATTTTTTTAAGTCTCAGACTAATAACATTTTTTTAAGTAAAACAGCATTTTTTTACTGACAGATGCAGGTCATTGACGTGTTTATCGTAGTCTCTATTGATGATTATTTTCGTAATGAAGTTTTACCAAACAATATAAGTCTGATAAGTGAGTTTAATCCACTTAATTTGATAGTGTTACGAGCTGGGTATTGGGATAAATTAATTAACACCAATTAAAACCAAATACAACTTTATTCACAGACAAATCACAAATTAAAACAATCACAAAACACTACTCAACACTTTAACACTTATACACACTCTTAATCACACGTAGAACTCACTTAGATATCGCTTGTAGTTCGCTTCGAGTTGCCTCGATCGTAGTCAAAACCAGACTGACTCGGTCGCCGATCGGCGCCCCTTTTTATACCTCGGCCGGACCCACTAGATGTTTCTAGAAGGTGGTCGAATGTTCTGGAAACATCCTTTGACTTCGATGTAAACCCATACCTTCTGGAACATTCTAGAACCATCTCGAAACATCTAGAACAGGGTAGAACTTTCTAGAAATTTCCTGACCGAACTTGAGTAGAATTGTCGAGAACCTTGTGGAACTTTCGAGAACCTCATAGATAGGTTTCGCAATTCGATTCGACGTAACACTGCCCCCTCCTTAGACATGCTCGTCCCGAGCATCGTTAGTCCCGTTGTATCGCGCCAAACGGTCAACATGGACAATCTTGGGCGCGCCACGTAGACCCTTTTGTATCCGGTAGGTGACGTCGTTAATCCTGGTGACGACTCGGTATGGCCCATCCCATTTTGCTTGTAATTTAGGAGACTTCCCTTTGCTACGCACTGGGTTATGCAACCACACAAGTGACCCCTCGTCGAAACCTCTATTGTTTGTCTTCCGGTCGTATCGGGTCTTCATCTTTTCAGACATTTGTTGGCCGGATTGTCTGATATGCTCATATACATCGTTCAACTTGTTACGCAAGTCATTTGCATAATCGGTTACACTGCATGGAGTATCAGGAGGGGTTCCGGTGATGAGATCAGCAGGCAACCGTAATTCCCTTCCAAAGTTCGCGAAGGCTGGTGTCACAGCTGTACTTTCGTGAACTGCACTACGGTATGACAGAAGAAATGGCTGTATGTGCTTATCCCAATCTCTTTGCCTGCTTTCCACAACCTTGGCCAGGTATCTCTCCAACGTTTGATTGAACCGCTCCACCATTCCATCAGATTGTGGATGGTAGGAAGTCGTTCTAGTCTTGTGAGTACCCATCAGCCGACAAGTCTCTTGGAATACTTGTGATTCAAAATTCCTTCCTTGGTCGCTGTGTATTTCCAAGGGTACTCCAAAACGACAGAAGACCTCCTCAACCAATTTATCTGCGACTGTTGTAGCTTCCTGGTTAGGAATGGCGAAGACTTCTGGCCACTTTGTGAAGTAATCCATGACAACCATGAAGTACTTGTTCCCGTTTTCACTTTCTGGAAATGGTCCTGCTACGTCTAGTGCTATCCGTTCCCACGGGGCTCCAACGTTGTATATCTGCAAAGCACCTCTGCTGCGTGTCTGGGGTCCCTTCACAGCCGCACAACTGGTACATTTCCGACACCAGTCCTCCACATCTTCACGACAATGGATCCAGTAAAATCGCTCACGTATTTTCAGTAGGGTCCTTTTTACACCCATATGTCCACCTGAACATCCGTCGTGGTAGAGCCGCAACACATCCGGTACTTTGGCTCTGGGGACAACCATTTGTAAGTGACAGTTGTCTCCTCGAGCGTTTTCCCATTTACGGCACAAGACTCCTTCCTGGATAACCAAGCTGTTCTATTGCGCCCAATAACTCTTAGTGATGGAACTCATCGCAGCTACATCACTCCACTTGGGTTTAGGAGCACCAGCTTTAATCCAGTCGAAAATTGGTTTAATGTCTGCGTCATTTTGCTGAGCATGCTGTAAGGTTTCCTTCCATTCGTTACTGAGATCCGTTCTTAGCATTCTAACAGGCACTACCTCCTTGGCCTCTTGCCTGTTGCAGTGCTTACAGTCTTCATGGCAAGGTCTTCTAGACAGTGCATCTGCGTTACCATGTGCCCTTCCACTGCGATGTTCAGTTACGAAGTCAAACTCTTGTAGTAGCTCAATCCACCTCGCCACCTGTCCCTCTGGATTCTTGAATTGCAATAGCCACTTTAATGCGGCATGGTCCGTTCGCAATAAGAATTTTCGTCCCAGCAAATATTTACTGAAGTGCTGCAAAGTCTTTACTACGGCAAGTAATTCCCTTCTCGTAACGCAGTAATTTCTTTCTGGTTTCGATAGAGATTTGCTGTAGTAAGCTATAACAACTTCCTGATTTCCTTTCCGTTGAGACAACACCCCACCAATTCCAGTATTACTTGCGTCTGTGTCAACTATGAAGTCATTTTCAGTGTCAGGATAGTCAAGAATAGGTGAATTGCACAGACGTTTCTTTAATTCCTGGAATGCGATGTCACAGTTCTCGTCCCAACAGAATTGTTGCTTCTCCTCAGTAAGTTTGTGTAGAGGTTTTGCAATATCAGCAAAATTCTTGACAAACCGTCGATAGTAGGAGCATAAACCTAAAAATGCTCTGACCTCCGTCTTGTCTTTCGGAACTGGCCATTCCTTGACGGCGACGATTTTCTCCGGGTCTGTCTGAACACCTTTCTCCGAAACTATGTGTCCTAAAAAGTTCACTTGTCTCCTGAAGAATGAACACTTTTCCGGACTTAACTTAAGATTTGCCCTTCGGATTTTCGACAGCACTTTAGTTAGGTTTTGAAGGTGGTCTTCAAATGTTCGGCCCACGATGATGATGTCATCCAAATAGACAAGACATGCGTCTCCGATCAATCCAGCAAGTACTTGCTCCATCAACCTTTCAAATGTCGCAGGAGCATTGCACAATCCAAATGGCATAACTTTAAACTGCCATAGGCCCTTTCCTGTGGAAAATGCAGTTTTCTCCTTGTCTTTAGGGTCTATTTCCACTTGCCAGTAGCCGCTTTTCAGGTCTAACGTTGTGAACCACCTCATTCCTGTCAGCGTATCCAATGTGTCATCGATCCTAGGTAAAGGGTAACTGTCTTTTTTCGTGACGTCGTTTAACCGTCGATAGTCCACACAGAACCGCGTGTTGCCGTCCTTTTTCTTCACAAGGACCACAGGAGAACACCACGGGCTAGATGAAGGCTCTATAAAACTGTTCTTCACCATGCGCTCAATCATCTCCTTCACTTCCTTTTCGCGAGCAACCGGCACCCTTCTTGGTCGTTGTCGGATTGGTAACTCATTGCCAGTGTTAATTTTGTGCTGAACCAGCCCTGTTCTCCCTATGTCAGCATCATCTGTAGAGAACATGTCGGCATACTGGAGTAACGTTTTCTTAGCTTTATCAATTTCTACTCCAGTTAGATCGCAGTTTTCCAGAAGTGTTGACACGTCAAATTTCAAGCGAAGCACTTTTTCTGACGGTGTACTTTCCATTAAGATCTCTTCTTTACCACATTTCAACACTCCTCGATCAACATCGATCTCACAACGATATTTCCGCATAAAGTCCAAGCCCAAGATGCAATCGTCTACTATGTCGGCCACGATGACATTATGCCAATATGCTTTATGACCTAGTTTTAACTTCACCTCCTTCTTGCCTCGGACGGTTATGTGCTGACCGGTGGCTGTCAGTAATTGTATGCGGTCGTGGTTGTTGAATAAGTCCCCAAGGGACCGACTTGCTAGGTTTGAATTGACGACCGTGTGAGAAGCTCCTGTATCGAGTGTCAATTTGCATGGTTTTCCGTTAACTTCACCTTTGATGATCAGGCTGTTTCCGTCATGGGCCTGTGAGATCGAGATCCTCGGGGCTCTTTCCATACCAGCCAGCACCCGCCCCTCAGTCCTGGCGTTTACTCGTTTCCCTGCTGTTGCTGGGCAGTCCTATCGGTCCCTCTTCCCTGCTGGGATTGATCTTCCCTTGGTGTATTTCGCTTGGGACAGCTGGACCGAAGATGACCTTTTTCCCCACAAGTATAGCACCTGGGACTGTACCCTTGTGGTCGGTCGCGTACAGGTGATTCCACAACTTCTCTGACGCGATGCGTGCGATGATCCTGTCTCACTGCTTCTACTTCCAACGCATGAGCCAAGGCGTCCTTTAATGTTTCGTGATGCCCAAGTCTTACGGCGGCTCTGACTTCCAAGTCACGTATTCCATCGACGAATGCCTGTACGAGATTACCATTGATCAGGGCAGGAGCAGACTGGTATGCCTTTCGGACCATCTTTTCAATTTCCAGGGCCCACTGCTGTAGGCTCTCAGCACTACGTTGAACACGATCCTTTAGCTTAGCGCGAAATACGTGCTCCAAGTGCGCGTCGCCGTACCTGGATTCCAACGCTTCCAGCAGCTGATCGTAACTCACATCCTTGCCAAGAGCCTCAAGTACGGTCAGGGCCTGGTCTCGTAGGCCTAAGGTGAGCGCCGTCATTGCTTGCTCTTTCGTCCACCCATTCGCCTTCATAACGGCCTCAAACTGCATCCTGTATGCCGACCATGAAGATGTTCCGTCGAATGGTGGCACCTTAAACCCTCGTGCCGAAGGTGCAGCAATCACTTGACACACAACCCCGTCTCCAGACCGCAGTTCACCCAAAGCCTTCTTCACTCCGGCAATTTGGACCTCAGCTTCAGAGATGCGATTCTCGTGCTGATTGACTTGCTCTTTAACCACTTTGAGCTCCTTGCCAAATGTCGAGTGCAGGTCTTTTATCAGGAACATTTGCTCCTCCTGTCGGCGGGCCTGCTCCTCCTTATCCTTTTGTAACTGTTCTTCCAGGCGGCGAGACTGCTCCTCCTGGCGGCGGGCCTGCTCCTCTTGGCGTCGTGCCTGCTCCTCCTTATCCTTTTGTAACTGTTCTTCCAGGCGGCGAGACTGCTCCTCCTGGCGGCGGGCCTGCTCCTCTTGGCGTCGGGCCTGCTCCTCCTTATCCTTTTGTAGCTGCTCTTCCAGGCGTCGAGCCTGTTCCTCCTGGCGGCGAGCCTGCTCCTCCTGGCGGCGAGCCTGCTCCTGCAGCAGCGCCATAAGTGCAGACAGGTCTGGACCCACTGGTGCTGAAGAGACTGCAGATGGACCAGCGGCTGGTTCCGTCGTAGGCTGAGCACCACCCGGCGTCTGTATCGGGGAACCTCCAAACCGCCTCTGGTCCATGTCTTGCTGGCGCTGACTCCTGGTACGAATACCGTCTGTGTCGTCCTTTGGTAAAATCGGCATTTTATCCCTCACTTCTGACACCAAATGTTACGAGCTGGGTATTGGGATAAATTAATTAACACCAATTAAAACCAAATACAACTTTATTCACAGACAAATCACAAATTAAAACAATCACAAAACACTACTCAACACTTTAACACTTATACACACTCTTAATCACACGTAGAACTCACTTAGATATCGCTTGTAGTTCGCTTCGAGTTGCCTCGATCGTAGTCAAAACCAGACTGACTCGGTCGCCGATCGGCGCCCCTTTTTATACCTCGGCCGGACCCACTAGATGTTTCTAGAAGGTGGTCGAATGTTCTGGAAACATCCTTTGACTTCGATGTAAACCCATACCTTCTGGAACATTCTAGAACCATCTCGAAACATCTAGAACAGGGTAGAACTTTCTAGAAATTTCCTGACCGAACTTGAGTAGAATTGTCGAGAACCTTGTGGAACTTTCGAGAACCTCATAGATAGGTTTCGCAATTCGATTCGACGTAACAATAGGTATATGTTTTATATTAGGACAAGGCCAGGGTCAAAGTCTATCCAAACTAGGTACTCAAACTATACTGCTTTAGTGCCAGAAAACAGTTTTTAGGGTTACGTAATCTACATGAAAACCTAAAGATGACTTTTGAGGACAGAAAAAATCAACTGCAAGTGGGATTTGAACCCGCGTCTTCTGGGTATGCACTCCACCTCCTCCTCCTCCTCGCCTTACCAAATTAGGGTACCACAAATCACATTCAGAAGTTGGATCTTCAAAATCAAAGCATTTATTTCAAGAAGGCCAGTTACAGGCACTTTTGAATTGTCATAGACAAATAAAAATGTAATTTATTGAACACTAAAAAGTTATAGTGCTACAGTCCCAGTCACAAGACATAGAAACGTCCGTCTGTCCGCAACATATGTAGTTAAAAGTATCCTATCACTCCTAGAATCGTACGCAAAAATAGACGTTGATCGCTAAGCTGCGCCCGCGTATTCTTTGGCTGGTCATTTTGATAGAGCACTCTTGATAGCTTACCTTTAGCTCTGCCCTGATGTGCTATTCTCTTTAGGGGTGATTTTCCCCTAGGCATGTGCCCTAACAGGCGTTGCACAGGCGGGCCACTGTTAGGTCTTTTAAGAGAAAACGGGGCCTCCTCTCATGTGCTGATGGTGACCACCGGGTTGGTTTTAGTGAGGTAAAAATCCCACATTCCCCGGTCTCTTCCCCAAAGACGAGTAGCCTTTTAAAGGTTTCCCCAATAAAAAAAGCGGAGATTTTTCACATAAGATGTGCTGTGTCAACGTAGCATACGTTTCTATGGATGCGTTTGATATACATCAACCATATTGCTTGCTCCACAAAGCATAGCACTGCACTAGCACAGATGCATAGCATATCTTGTATTGTACCCAAGACTCTACGAGCTGGTAATATATTTTCAATTTTATAAACTGGAGTATAAAATTGTCAATCTTTATTTATTTTGCGTAATGTAGCTTTCACTAACGTTTAATGAGTAAAATAAATAATTTAATGGAACAAACGTAAGTAGGGATAGTTATTATAAACCATGAATTTAAAAAAAATACTATTTTGTTCTCCCAAAATAAGCATGTCGTTCGGCGTGGCGGTCTAAGGCTCCCGGCCTATGTTCAGTAGTGGACGTCTTCCGGCTGATGATGATGATGATGAAAATAAGCAAAACAACCATTGAAAATATAATAAGTTTATTGTAGGTTATTTTGTGTCCCACTGCTGGGAAAATGTCTCCTATTTTTCCTTGCGAACCTCCCTATTTTGGGCAATATCTGGCCAGTTTGGATCGTCACACCACCTCCGCCGCGGTCGACCACGATGGGGCACGATGACGCGGCGGTCGACCACGATGACGATGACGCGGCGGTCGACCAAGATGACGCGGCGGTCGGCGATGTCCTCCCTTAGGCGTGGACACTAAATAGACTCAAAAAAAAACGAAATTATGCAATATTATAAATACTCACTGTCAGAATATTGAATAAGATTTTATTTGAAGATAAGACCTACTTATTCCGGATAAAGAGATTAAAAAGTGCCTATAGGTACAAGTACATATTACTCATAGGTAGTATAACTACACAACATAGATAAAAATCACGCTTACGAGGTGTGATCCCGTCCAAAGTTACACGGTTAACGCAGTGGCTGCTGAGCGATTGGACTGCTGCCCCGCATGTCGCGGGTTCGATTCCCGCACAGTGCAAATATTTGTATGATCTAACAAGTAGTTGTTCCGGGTCTGGGCGATTGTGTATGTGAGTTTATATGTTAGTGAACGCTCCCACGACACATGAGAAATTCCTAGTAAGTGGTAACGTTTTTTTTTTTAAAAAAAATGGAAATTAGGAAAGTTCTGTATTTAAGCTAACTCACCCGTTTGCTCTGCGTGATCTGGGTTCGATTCGTAAGCGTGGTAATACGGGGCCACTATGGGGATAAGCCTGCGGGGTTTCCCGGAATTGCATAAACAGCAGCTGGTGTCAAGCATACTCGTAAAAAATAATAGTTATAAGTAGTCCTCCTGACTGATTTTGGCCTCGGCGGCCGATCGCAGCTGAGATTAGCGTTCTGCGCGGGAGATATTAAAGTGCTCAAGTGTGTGTACAGTCACAAGAGCACCCTCTGTTCCTTTTACTCTTATAGTCCAATGGAACGGTAAACCGACGCGACCGGAGAGCAGGACCAACGGCTTAACGTGGCTTACCTTTTTGCTATACTTACTTACCACCAATTCGCACTAGTAAGCGTTTCCAAACGTCATTTATAATGCGGACAACGAAGGAGATGAACTCTCTGCCTTTAAGACTTCTGCCTTTTTCAATTTACCTTGTAAAGTTATAACCAACTACAAGAACTTTTTTATTATGTTACTTGCTGCTACGGAACCCTTTATGGGCGAGTCCAACTCGCACTTGGCCGGTTTTGTATATGAATTTATATGTTTGTAAGCGCACCACAACACAGGAGAAATCGCTAGAGTGGGGCAATGTTTTGTTTTTTAAAGTATATTTAAGGAATTATTGAATTAATAGCAATCATACCTACTACACTACATAAATTACTTAAAACAAAACATTTCAATAATATATTTTAACGTTGTCTCTTTACAAAGTTAACTCTGACAGGCCCATTGTTCCTTAACACGAGATCAGCTAGAATTTCAATGTCTGATGGTTTCGTCACAGGCTTCAGTTCAAATTCACGTAATACTTCTGCAACAGCGATTTTCATTTCCATCATTGCGAATTTCTGACCTGGAAAAGTATGTTTAGTATGACTAGGTATACTGTTGGTGGACTTGGTCTCATACAACTCATTATCTAATTAATCAAAAAGTATATTAGTTGAAGGGGGGTTATTTGATGAGATAGGCAACTCAGTGATAGTCTTAAAATTCTCTCAAAACGTTACCTATGCGTCAGTACGTCTTGTCCACTTTAGTGGTGAACTAGTTGCATCATTTCCCATTACTGCATGCATAGGAAACGTTTTGAGAGACTTTTAAGACTCTATCACTGAGTTGCCTGTCTCACAAAATAACCTCCCTTCACCCTACGAAAAGTTAAAGAAATTTCTTGTACTAATAAAGCAGCAATTTTATGCTCGAAGGTACAAAGATGAAAATCTATTAAATATTAGTGAACGTTTTCTTTCGTTTGTCACTATCGCTCTGTAGTTGTTGACAATAAATGGGGTGCGGCGTTCTTCTGGTGGTGGCTGCTGAGTTGAAGCTAGTGGCCTCAGTAGTAGTCTTAAATAGATTTTCAACTTTATGCTCTACGGTATAAAGTTGAAAGTATATTAAAGACTACTGAGCGTTTACTTTTATCGCTTGCATGTCTAATAAGGTCTGAAGTGATTTATACATCATATTCAAAACATGAGGAACAATAAAAACGTACCGATACAGTTTCTGGGCCCTGCGCTGAACGGTATGTATGCATAAGGATGACGTTTCTCGCAGTTCTCTGGCAGGAACCTGTCGGGATCAAACTCCTCTGGGTTTTCGAACAAGTCTTCACTGTGGTGCAGATCGTAAATAGGGATGTGACATAATGTACCAGGTGGTACTGTGTAGTTGCCTGAAAAAAGAAAAAAAAGGTTAATAGATTGTAGTCCACACTTAGTGAGTGTTCATTACTCCAGAACAAAATCTGAAGGAATTTAAAAGTTTATCATGTCTGAACCTTTTTTGGGCATTCACACTGCACAAGCTACTTGTATACAATTTATAAATTGTATGCAACTTGAACAAACCTGCATACAAGTTACATACTAGTAACTTTTATGTACAAGTTACTTATGTACTTGTAACTTGTACAGACGCGAGACGGCTACTCATCAAGGTATGCAAAACCAGTACCTACTTATAAGCTGAGCGTTGAATGAACGGAAAAATCATTCAAAACGAGACTACGAAAAACAGGTTTTGTATAGCTTGAATTGTGGCCGTGTGTAGGTACAATCGACAAAGTTGAATCATGACCCATTTTGACAATAAATCGTTTGAATCCGTCAAAATAACAAAGATCAAGGGCGATACCATCACAGATGTGGACTTAATTGTATTTGAATGTCTGTAAAAACAATCTTAAGGTGGGTCATGATTCAACTTTGTCGATTGTACATAAAAACAATATCTACAAGTTTATAGGCTATCTCATTTACCTTACCATGCAAGTATGGAAAACTTTTCGTAGGTACAGTCGCGTTCATTAACATGTTGGCACGTCTAGGCTTCAAAAATATATGAACATCAAAATATTTCAAAATATTGTGACAACTACAAGCATCATTAAATTGTGATCAAGATTCAGATTCATTAATATGTGACTACTTTTTCTCAATAACATGTATACAGCCAAAGGGACATTTTTATCTGAACAACTTTAAGACCATAATTATCTGAACAGTGTAAGATTCACAATAATTATGTGAGCACACATGAATACAATAATATCTGAACAAGTAAATGTAATTAAAATTCAACCCTATTACTACGTCATAGAGATAACTAGCAATCTTAAAATTTCTTGATCAAGGAGTTTGCAAAATTATTTATGTATCACTGGCCTGTTTTTTTCCTTCAAACGCATTTTTTTTATTAAAAAGTTATAACTGACGCACACGTCATTCATATAAAATTAAACCCCTTCTACACGGTCAGACCTGATCGCCTGACAGAGGTGACCTTGGTCCGGTGGGAATGAAAATCTACCGTGTAGACGTTGGTCGTGCGACCAAATATGGGCGGAGTCAATCGGGAGCGCAGCCGTCCCGACAGGCTGCGTCCGCGGTGGGACCCGACCGTCAGCCGACAGCGTTCTAGACGGTGGGGTACTGTTGACACGACCAAGTTCACCTCTGTCAGGTGGTCGGGTTGATCGTGTAGAACGGGTATTATACAATTTGCGCTCGTTGCAATTTTATTACTTTAGTATACATCTACGAATTTGAAAAAAAAAATGTATAGAATTGACGAGCACACAAAACATAAAATTGTTTACATGTGTGAGGATGGTATTCCGAAATCAGACATTGCACTAGAATTAGGCATATCGGTAAGCAATTTTAGGTATTCGTTTATAATTATGTTTTCATCTAACCTATAATATGGTCATTAAATAAAATCGTTCTTTAACAGAGAAATACTGTAACATTATGGTGGAAAAGGTGGCAAGATGAAGGAAATCTTAGAAACCATGTGTCTTGTGGCCGACCTAGAAAAACAACCCATGATCAAGATGTGCAACTAGTTGAAAGTGTTCGAAATGCACGATTTATAAGAACGTCTTCATTTGCAGCTGAGCTGGCTGTTTCTAGTTTAACTGTACGACGAAGGCTTAATGATGTCGGAATTCGTCATCGGATTCCAGCTAAAAAAATTGTATTAACGGAAAGGCATAAAATGTTACGTTTACAATTTGCCGTCAGATATTTAAATTATGACTTTGAACACGTCGCTTTTATGGATGAGAAAGTTTTTGTTTCTTCAGCGGACGGGCGAGTCTCTTTGTATCGTGCAAACAATACACGATATGAAGAAAACAATGTTTTGCCAAATCGTCGTAGTGGACGCATTTCGATCGGGTTTTGGGGGTGGATGAATTCGGGTGGACCCATAGAGTTGTGCGAAATAGCTGGCCGAATGGGGAGTGATGCCTATTTAGATATTTTGAAAGACGTGTTTTTACCAAGTGCAAGAATTGTTTATCCTGATCATCACAGAATAACATTCATTCAGGACAACAGTTCCGTTCACAACGCCAGACGAGTACAAAATTGGATATCTGAGCAAGATGACTTGGAATTAATAAAAATTCCACCGAAAAGCCCGGATCTTAACCCCATAGAGAATCTGTGGGGATTAATGGTCCAGAATTGGGACAGTAACGAAACTCGCACGGAAGAGAATTTAAAGGCTCATGCACATGCAATCTGGAATAGTTATAGAAATAGAGATTATTGCCACAATATGGTACAGTCGATGAGAGCTCGATTACAAGCTGTAATTGATGCGAACGGGTCATACACAAAATATTAACTTAGGCCCGCCAATAGATAATGTTATGGATATTATGGATTAACTAAATGGCGACCAATTTCAAATTATAGTTAATATCTTTTGTATGGTCCTTTGTTGATTTAAGAAGACACGTTTTATACAATTAATAACTAAGATTAGTTTTAGTTCAAGATAAAAATATTGCTTTTATTTTTTATTTTAACGGAAGTTAGTCAATGTTTGTTTGCACATTACTGTACTATTTTCTTAGTTATACTTGTCAAATAAAAAGTATAGTTTGATATTCTTTTCTTTTCCATTCAATTCTCATCTATAATTTCGTTAGTCTTTTAAAGGTCAGCGAGGATCGCCCGTAGGACACGGTGGAGCATACGGTGCAGGACTGCCCCGTTAGGGCAGAGCACTGCCGTGTTCTCACGACGGCGATAGGCGGGGACCTCTCGCGCCCGGCATTGGTCGAGGCCATACTGCGGGGCGAGACGGAATGGGAATCGCAGTCGCCTCCTTCTGCGAAGCATTCATGCTCGCAGAAGGAGGCGCGCTGCGTGAGGGAGAGGACAGCATCCTCCCTCCACCCCAGCCGCAGTGGTACACGCCCACGGCGACAGAGGTCGGCAGGCGATGGCGTTGGTTGTGGCGATCGTCGATGGGTGGCGAGTAATGGGCGACTGCCCATGTACTATGCCCGGGTCGATGGCGCGTTCCACGCGCGCCTCAAAGAGTGTCAGCGTAATGACAGGGCCCCCCATTAGAGGGACAAAGCTTGCAGGGGTCGTGGATCTTTTCGGATTACCGTGACCCTGGGACGCAAAAGGCTATTGAAGGAGACCGAGGATTTAAATCAGTACGAGTCTGACAGTCCCTCATGCTTTACCCTGGGTGCGAGGACTCATTATTTTAATGATTTTAACACGAAAAAAAAAGTCCTTTAAAAGTGGTGCCAAAGTTGTTTAACTTCAGGTCGAATCATATTGCTATACTAGCTTCTGCCCGCGACTTCGTACGCGGATCTTGTTGCTTATGCCAGCGACACCGGACGGCGAGTTGCCCTTTACTCGCCGCCCGCTTGCCCGCGCCTATGGTGGCCGGAGATCGTCTTGTGACGTCCGACACCGTGGGCGTCCACCACCGCGGGGTAGCTGGGCTCTTGGAGTTCCACATTAGGTGTTCTAGATCTTCAATTTTTATACGTCAACAGAGACTGCTCATCACGCTGAACAACTCTTGCTAAGACGTCATTCCTGTATATGTTATAGTGTAACTGGGCTCTTGGAGTTCCACATCAGGTGTTCCAGATCTTCAATTTTTATATGTCCACAGAGAGTGCTCATTAGGCCGAACAACTTTGCTGAGACGTTATTCCTGTATAATGTTATAGTGTAGCCGGGCTCTTGGAGTTTCACATCAGGTGTTCCAGATCTTCAAACTAATTTTCTTAGCAGAAAATGCTCATCACGTGGAACAATTTATGCTATGGCACCATTTTTGTATCTCTTATAGTTTAGCTGGTCTGTTGCGGTTCTGCGCCAGTTGTTCAAGTTTTCAAAATAAATTATAGCCTATGTTTTGACCAGACTTAATACCTATACAACAAAAAAAGAATCATTCAAATCCGTCCAGTACTTTTTGAGTTTATCCCGGACATACATACAGACAAACAGACAAAAATTCTAAAAACTATATTTTTGGCTTCGGTATCGATTGTAGATCACACCCCAAGTATTCTTTTAAATAAATATTCAATGTACAGTTTTGACTTTCCTACTATTTTATTATATGTATAGATAGATAGATAAATGACAGATGGCTTTTTTTTCACCATTCTTAAATGACCGAGCGGCACGAAAAGATGCGGCATTGAAAAACACATTTTAAAATACCTAAAAATGATTCGCGCGGAAAACAATTGAAATACTGACATTTCTGTAACAATGTAAACTGGATCTTATTCATTCGATCAAATGATATACTTTCCTATGCATGTACAGATAATTATGAAGCTTACCCTGCTCAGATATTATTGAAGTTAATACAGTATAGATATATATTTTTTAAAAGGTGATCAGATATTATTGCGTCAAGTAAATTATATATTATTGAACCGTTCACATGAGGACATATTTTTGATCTATAGTTGTGTAGAAGTTATTGTGCTTACCAATGCTCACAATATTTTGAATCACTGACATTGCCAACATATTATTGAACTCGACTGTACCTACTATGTAAATTCTTATTTACGTACGATACCTAAATTAGTTACATGTATATTGAAGAGGAATTATTAAACAACTCCAACACTTACTTAATACTGTAGTTTCATTTAATTTCCGACTGATGAAGTGAACTGGCGGATACAGTCGCAGAGACTCCTTAATACAACGTTCCATATATTTCATCTTCGGCAGGTCATCCATGCAAACCCATCTGTTCGAGTCACCAAGTACTTCTTTCAGTTCAGCTACAATTTTGTCCTGAAAAAGATCTAGATTTTATTGATCTGCGCAACTTTCAAGTGAAGTTTTACTGAAGTTATTTTATAGCCATTTAAAAAATACACAGTTCTTGCTTTCAACATATTGTTAAGCACTAAGTTATAATTAATTTCCAGTACTTGGTACTTACTTGTGCATCTTGATGATTTGCGAGCAACATAAATAAGAAAGTGAGTCCGGACGCTGTTGTGTCATGTCCCTGAAAGTGAAGTACAGTCGATGTAAAACATAGATTTTCACCAAACACCGACAAACGTCGGCTCCGACGTTCGACAAACGTCGAACGTCGTTTTCAATCAATTTCTAACAAAGGTTCACCTTTTTGTAATTCGCGGCGCACGTTAATGGCCTATCCGCACACAACAGTGCCGTCACGTTCCGTGACGTGACGGGCTATTCATATATATATAACGAGAGAATGAAAATCACTGAACGGCACTGACACTGATGAGTACGGATAGCGTCGCGTCGTACAAAATGTATGGTACAATATCATATTTCACTGACACTGATCACTTCACTTCACGTCACCCCACGGTACGGACGTGCCGGCACTGTTGTGTGTGGATAGGCCTTTATGCGGCATAAAATTTAAAAAAAAAATGTTTATCATTGATATAGTAATTTATGAATATTGTATGGAACTGTTTTGTCAGTGAAAACTTACTTCAAACATGAAAGTGTCGACCTCTTCCTGTATTCCCTTTTTGTCAATAAGTCCTTCATTCTCTGCCGATAAAAGTAGATCCAACATAGCAACTTTCTTCTTCTTCTTGTACACATAAACTTCATCACTTTCACTAGTGTCATCAAGAATGTTAAACCCGTTTTCGCTTATGTAAGCTCTTCTCTTAGCTATCACCTTTTCAGTAAAACTTTTCACCGTTTGAACACTTCTTTTTTGTATTCGCCCCAACGCCGACGCATTGAATACTATGTTAGGATGTAAATAAATTTTGATGAAGCGGTGATAAAATATATTTCCTAATGCGTAAATGGCTTGCTTGTAGGAGTTGCATGTTCCCGAGATGTCTTCACTTAGCTGTGTGCCCATTGCAGTTTCTGAAAATTAAACTCTCATAAAGAAATATTGATTCATATAATTCATGCCTTGTACATTTTTTGTATTGTAAACTACTGTAATGTATATGAAATTAAAGTAACTTTTATGATCGGCAGGGTTGGCTAGGCGACTTGGTCGCAGTAATTCCTTGAATAAATGGATTATTTTACGCGAAATACTGTGACGAAACAAGCGCGAACTGAGCGGTGCTGAAAAGCGTTTTGCTAGGCCTTGTATAGATAACTATATCCAAGTTGATTGCATCCAATCGCCAGTAACAATCATATTGTCAAAGCACTTTAGTTGTTCATTAATAAAACCATAACGTAAATCTAATACTAACAGCTACAGCATGCCAATTGTTTTAACTTCAAAGCTACAATTAAATGAACTTGGTTCTAAAATTTTGTGTCAGACCTACCACAAATTGAGTTAAGGGTATATTCAGAAAGGACAGGTACAACATCAATGGGTTGTCCAGCAGTTTGCCTCAGTTTTTCCAGGAATCGTTGTGTGTTTTCTTCTACGATATTATTGAACTGACGGAGGATGTTGAAATGAAAAGCGGGCGTCAGGATCTTTCTTCTCTCTTGCCATTTTGCACCTGAAACATCATTGAGATTCATCATCATCATCAGCCTAGAGCAGTTCACTGCTGGACATAGGATTCTCTAATCCCACGTTATGTCACAGGATCACCGGCTAATCCTATCCAACTGTTACGAGTACATGGAGATTATTCTATGGTTTGTTTTGTTTATTCTTTATTTTTTTTCTATCTGTTATTGTGCCAGTTAATAGAATTTTATTGTCTTCTAATAGGTGTACGATCGAAGACGTGTACCAATAAGTAGGTGAATCTTTCTTTTTTCTTTATTATTCTTTTATAATTGTGTACCTTAGTACATTCAATGTTACCCACATTGGCTTTGCATTCTATATTCATTAATAATAGGTAATTATATTCATTACTTTTGTCTAAAGTCACTTGTTTATTTCCTATTTTGAAGGGCCTTTATTACTATTATTATAAGATTCTCGGAATCACCCTTGACAATCGATTACATCGTTTTGTAAAGGGTGATTCCGGAAAAGTAGTTTTATTCATCGCGTCGCTCTTATCGAAAATACTCGTATTATACTGTACCCTTGCTAAGTAGCAATCCATCTTCCAGCCAAGGTTTCAGAATCTCATAGATGAGGCTTTTTTCACCGTATTTCATACTAGACATAATCAACTGCAAATAAATAAAAAGCCGTCTAGTTACAATTATTACTCCTTAGCAAATATTACGTGCCTAACCGAATGCGAAACTGTGGACGAGATTAACAATGGGTTGGTGGAAACTGTCCAAGCTGTGGGGTCCAAGTTCTTTAAGACCCCGCGCCGCAATAAACTTCAAAAGCTCTCGAACGGAACCATCAGGTTGATGCAGGACCGGACCGAGATGAGGCTGCAATCTTCAGCTGATATGTCGGAATATGGCAAACTCAATAGACGAATCTCTAAATCAATGCGACGTGACCTGCGCTCCTTTAGTGCGGCACGGATCAAAGAGGCAATCGAGCGGAACCAGGGCTCAAAAAGTCTTCGCAAAGATTTCGTCTATTGGGCAGAGCCAAATGACAAAGTTGAAGATTAACGATGGCAGCATCATTTCGACGAAACCGGAGATCCTAAGGGAGCTTGAGAGGTTTTACGGACAGTTATACACATCAACACGACAACCCAGTGTCGGTACAGCTCGAGACGCAAGAGCTAAACTGACTCGACACTACACTGAGGATATCCCGGACATCAGCCTGTACGAGATTAGAATGGCTCTTAAACAGCTCAAGAATAACAAGGCGCCGGGTGAGGACGGAATCACAACAGAACTTCTGAGAGCGGGTGGAAAACCGGTACTTCTAGTCCTCCAGAAGTTATTTAATTCTGTCATACTCGAAGGTTCTACGCCAGAAGCATGGCACAGGAGTGTGGTTGTTCTTTTCTTCAAAAAGGGTGACAACACCTTGTTGAAAAACTACAGGCCAATCTCACTTCTGAGCCATGTATACAAGCTGTTCTCAAGAGTCATTACGAACCGTCTCGAACGCAGGTTTGATGACTTCCAGCCTCCCGAACAAGCCGGTTTCCGAAAAGGTTTTAGTACTATAGACCACATACACACGCTCCGCCAGATTATACAGAAGACAGAGGAGTATAATCGGCCATTGTGTTTAGCGTTTGTAGACTATGAAAAAGCCTTCGATTCAATCGAAACCTAGGCAGTATTGCAGTCCCTCCAACGATGTCATATCGACTATAGGTATATCGAAGTGTTGAAGTGTTTGTATAGAAACGCCACCATGTCCATCCGACTTCAGGAAGAGAGCACGAAACCAATCCAATTGCAGAAAGGCGTGAGACAGGGAGAAGTTATTTCTCCGAAACTGTTCACGAACGCGTTGGAGGACGTTTTCAAACTCTTAGAATGGAACGGATTCGGCATCAACATCAATGGCGAATACATCACTCACCTTCGTTTTGCCGATGATATAGTCATCATGGCAGAATCGTTGGAGCACCTCAATGCTATGCTCAGCGACCTCAGTATCGTTTCCCAACGGGTCGGCCTTAAAATGAACATGGACAAGACGAAAGTCATGTCGAATGTCCATGTGGCACCCATACCGGTTGTTGTTGGGAGCGATACTCTCGAAGTTGTAGACCATTATACTTACCTTGGACAGATTGTTCAGTTAGGTAGGTCCAACTTCGAGAAAGAGGTCGCCCGAAGAATCCAACTCGGATGGGCAGCGTTTGGGAAGCTACGTGATATCTTCTCATCGAGAATCCCACAGTGTCTCAAGACAAGGGTGCTTGACCAGTGTGTGTTGCCAGTGATGATATATGGCTCCGAAACGTGGTCCTTGACTGCTGGCCTATTAGAGAGACTAAGAGTCACTCAACGAGCAATGGAAAGAGCTATGCTCGGAGTTTCTTTGCGGGATAAAATCCGGAACATGGATATTCGGCGAAGAACCAGAGTCACCGACATAGCTCATAAAATTTGCAAGTTGAAGTGGCAATGGGCAGGCCACATCGCTCGTAGAACTGACAACCGATGGGGAAGAAAAGTTCTCGAGTGGCGACCACGGACCGGAAAACGCAGCGTAGGCAGGCCTCCCACTAGGTGGACCGACGACATCGTGAGGGTCGCGGGCAGCCGATGGATGCAAGTGGCGAATTGTCGTTCGGCGTGGCGGTCTAAGGGGGAGGCCTATGTTCAGCTGTGGACGTCCTCCGACTGTTGATGATGATGATGATGATGATGATGATGAAATATTACATATAATGCAAGATTAGGTTATCAGCGCAGTTGCAATGTTTTGTCTCAAATTAATTTGCGATAAAGATGTACTTAATTGACAAGAATGATTTATTGATTGGAAAATTCGAGGTGTTACATAAATATCAGCATGATTTGTGTAATTATGATTATTTATTTTATTTTTCAGACATTTTCAGTCCTTATTTTTTAAAACGATTTTAAATCTATATATATAAAATTCAAAACTGACTGACTGATCTGACAACGCACAGCCCAAACCGCTGGGCCTAGAAACTTGAAATTTGGCATTAGCCCTCCTTATACCACGTAGGTGAGCACTAAGAACGGATTTTGCGAAATTCAGCCCCTAAGGGGTTGTTTTTGGGGTTGATAGTTTGTACGAAACTTCGTTATTACAGGTGCTAGGAATTTCAAGGTTTGCATGAGGTTTCTTTTTAGGACGTAGAAGGTCACCATGACGGGATTTTGCGAAATTCGACCCCTAAGGGGTTTGTTTTTGGGGTTGATAGTTTGTATGAAACTTTTTTAATACAAGTGCTAGGCGTCTCAAATCTTGCATGGTGGTACGTTTTAAGATGTAAATGCTCACCAAGGTGGAAATTTTGAGAAATTCGACTCCTGAGGGGTTGTTTTAGGCGTTAATACTTGATAGTATTGAGACTCAAATTTTTACATAGGGGTTCTTTTTTGGACGTAAGTAATACCTGAGACGGGATTTGCGAAATTCGATCTCTAAGGGGTTGTTTTTAGGGTTGACAGTTTGTATGAAACTCTGTAACTACAAGTGCGAGGAGCCCCAAATGCACCGGGTTCCTTTATAGGACTTGTATGTACACCATGGCGGGATTTTGCGAAATTCGACCCCAAAGGGGTTTGTTTTTGTGTTTGGTAGTTTGAATGAAACTTTGTTACTACAAGTGCTTAGCACAAGAGTTTGTAATTAGAGGACTCAACATTGCAGGGGGGTTCCATTTTGGATACAGGTTCTCACTAAGAGAGGATGATACAAAATTCGACCACTAAAATTAAAATTATTAGGACCTAGGTTTTACCTAAGACGGAATATTGCGGGTTGGTAGAATTTTCGTGGAATATTGAATTAGTGATTTAGATTTTCCAACAGTATCCCTTAGAAATTCACAAAGGCAAAATTCGAAAATCACGCGGACGAAGTCGCGGGCGTAGTGCTAGTTCTAAATAAAAGTAGTTAATATCGGTATAGTATAGTCGGTCGTGGATTCTCCATGCTGTGTGGGGTCCTCATAAACATTGTATACCAACCTCAACGTCTTCGGGATTGAAAATAACCACTGCACCGAGTGGCCACATCCACACACGATATATTCCTTTCCATTTTTTGGCGCTTTCCCTTCCTAGTTTCATTAAATCGACTGGAAGAATGTTCAATAAAATATTACAATTTATATTTTCATCACTCTTTGAAAGATTCATGGCAGTTTGTGCGAGGAATTTAAAACTATTAATTCTTTTACCAAGGGTTATCTTATTACCCAGTGACTGAGTTGTGGAGGTCAGATACATATCTGTGCGATAAGGAGCAACGAACGCGTCGCTCCATCTAAAATACTAATATTCAGCTGCATCTGGTTTGACTGGAAGCCAATCCCAACATAGTTGTGAAAAGATCGAACCATATTAGAGACAATATGGAGTACTTGTTTAATTTTATTAAAAGCATAAAATATTGTTCGTTTTGAAATGCAAACACAAAACGAATCGTTCTTGAAAGCTACAAACTCTACATTCTAGTTTAAAAACTAACCTGGAGAGCGGATAATCCAGAGTCCATTACCTACGATAAAATGATTTTTAGGTCCCGGGATTTTCTTAAACATTCTAGCACGTTCATTGTAATTAAATAATATGTGTAAAACGCACGAAATAATAATACAATATAAAATATACACCAACATGTTCACAAGATAACGTCCATGAAGAACAAAGATGACTAACAAACTGCAAACAAATATTTTGTTTGTAATTTGTACTTACATTGATAAGGTAAGTCCAAAGGCTGTAACTATATGTACTTTTTTTTCAATTTCCATAATTTTGCACACGTCATTTAAAACTTGAAATTAGGTATATCAATTGGAAAGTGAAGGTCGTTTTCTGATTTACAAAGCAGCTAATAAATAATACTTAATGCCAAAACATTAAGAGTAAATTAAGTTACTTTTTGTTAAAATCAATAAATAACGGCTATTGAACTTATATACTACCTTCCTACATCTTTAGCTCTGCTACGTCTCCTAAACATTTCACATTCTACTAGGTATAATTTTCGTCAGTAATTTCAGCAAGACCGTCAGCAGTTTGTTCGTCTTGGTTCGTATAACTCGCGTGCATACAGCATACCACACACGATCAGGGGTGAGTCAGGGTTCAATTTTAGGTCCCCTGTTCTTCCTGATTGATTATGATAAACGACCTACCACAAATAATTAAACATGCGAAATGTCTACTTTATGCCGAAGATCTGAAAATATACGCAACTGTAAATTCTACATCTGACTGTATAGCTCTCCAGAGGGATATCGATGTTTTGAGCGAATGGGCTGCCGCTAACAAAATGGAGTTTAACACCTCAAAATGCCAAATTATGAGCTTTGGCCGCATGCGGAGTCCTATAGAATACGAGTACAGTCTGAACAACGAATCTATCGCCAGAGTCTTGACTGCTAAAGACCTAGGTGTTCTGTTTGATACTAAAATGACCTTTCATACACATCGCACCTTTAAAGTAAAACCGTTACTAAACGAAAATTTTCGTGAATTGAGTTATCAATGCCATCTATGTAAAATATACGTAAACTTCAACATAAACTTGTCATTTTTTCAAAATAACGTAAAAACGTAAAGTCTAACTAAAGAATCTTTCAGACGCTAAGGTTTTGTCTTACGCAACTGCCAAGGATTTAAGAATCAATCAGTTATCAGGCTCTTGTACAACGCCCTAGTTCGTTGCAAACTCGAAACCAGCGCTTGTTTATGGAATCCTCACGAGGTTACTTATACACTCATGTTAGAAAAAGTGCAAAAAGCCTTTCTCAGATACCTCTACAAGCGTGTGTTTGGATATTGTCCATAAATGTATCCAACCAAGTTTATTTTAGGGTGTTTAAATTTTAATTCTCTCAAAGTCAGGCGAGCTGTTGACCAAATCACAACAGCATGTAAAATTTTACATGGTCATACCGATGATGCTTCGGATGTACAATCGACAAAGTGGAATTATGACCCACTATAAGCTTATTTTCCTACAGACGTTCAAATACAATAAGGTCCACATTTGCGTAAAAATACATATCCATGGTAACGACTTTGTTCTTTGTCAGTTTGACGGATTCAAACGATTTATTGTCAAAATGGATCATGATTCCGCTTTGATTCCGCTTTGTCGATTGTACATGCGGAGCTTCGTCAATTATTTGTTCCAAACAGTTACAACAGTTCTAGAAAACCTATTTAATGTCCCATTTTGTCGCACTGTAGCCCGATCCACCTCTCCAATACCGCGAATGCTAACGTTGCTCAACGCACTCGTGGAGACCAACCCTGGATTGGACTTGTTTGCTGATGAATGGAAGATGATAATGTTAGAATGTCAGCGATTCTGTGAGGAGATAGAATGAAAGGATCATTAAATTTCATTTAGTATTTACGGCTAGGTATACGTAGGTACGGTAGCTGTACTAAATGTATTAAATAAATAAAATAATTTCAGAGGTTAAAAAAAAAGCAATATAATGTTTTCGTCATTTATTTATGAAACGCACATATTATGTCGCTATAAAAAAAAACCGGCCAAGTGCGTGTCGGGCCACGCACAGTGTAGGGTTCCGTAGTTGCCCATCAAAATACTTATGCGAACTAACTAAACTGATTCGCTGAATTTAATTTAAAAAAAAGAAGAATTTTCAAAATCGGTCCAGGAGTCTTTGAGAAATCGGGGAAAATACATAAGAAAAAAGATTACAACGAATTTAGAAACTCCTCCCTTTTTTGAATTTAGTCAAAAATAGTTATTACGATAAAAACCTACCTATCCCCTAAAAACATACCTATAAAAGCTGTAAAAATAAAGTTGACAAACTTACATTTGCAGTTGTCTCCGATACATTTTGTTTAAGAAAACATGGATATAAGTACATTTTATAAGTTGGTCGACTATTACTCGTAAAGTTGTAAAGCCTACTTAGTCGTGATAATTTTCTTTTAAACTTCGTTATAGATACTACTATTGTGAATTTTTTCACACCCCCAAACATAACCGTTTAGCTGGTAGAGGGGGGGGACACTCGATTCGAGCAAAATTTAGCACTTTAAAGCTTAATATTTCACAAACGAATTTTTTTATCAAAAAATTGTTAATGGAAACTATCATTATTTTTTAAAGGCCTATTTAATGATACCCCACACTAAGGGATACGCGAGAAAAAAAAATTCCTCACTTTACGTGTAAGTACTGGAGGTACCCTAAAAAAAAAAGGTTGCACTCCAGGAGTGCCGGTAGAAGTGAAAACTTTTTTGTTACTATGTTTTATTTTTAATTTGAATGACGTCTTACTCATTTTCGATCAGGGTCACGTGACCCTGACGCGAGTTTTGGTCACGTGACCCTGACGCGAGTTTTAAATTTTTTACCCATTACAGAAAAAGTGTACAACGCCGCTAAAGAAGTTTTCACTTCAAAAATATTTTACGAAATTTTATTTTACCACTTTTTTGGCACAACAAATCCGTATATTTACACCAAATTACAGCTCTCTAGTATTGTCCGTCTCTGAGCTAAACTGCGGACAGACGGACGGACGGACGGACGGACGGACGGACGGACGGACGGACGGACGGACATGGCGAAACTATAAGGGTTCCTTGTTGACTACGGAACCCTAAAAAATGTATGTACCTATACGTTACTTGTCAGATATGACAAGTAACTACCTGCTATAATAAAAGTAAGAAATACACGATTATTTGAACATGCAACGCCATATTATTTTTCCCTTTTAATGAAATTCACAAGTACTGGTCCATCATTTCGTAGTATCAAATCAGCTGTAAATCTGATATCAGACGGGCGTGTGACCGGAATCAAAACGAAGTTTCGCAACACGTTGGCTACCGCTATCTTCATTTCCATCATTGCAAATTTTTGACCTGAAAAAAATTGTGAAAATTTTCATATTAGCATTGATGAGTACTGAATGAATCCTGGAAAATTATTCCAAAACCTATTCCTGAAATGAAAAGCGTCGAGACAATGAAGCTCGTCAAAGTCCAGGTGAATGAGTTTACATACGAGTAATAGAGTATTTCATTGAAAATCTGATTAGTTCCTCAGATTGTTTAGAGCCGTATTTTTTATTGCCAATACGTCACAAACAAGTGTAGTTTTCAGTTGTTTCTGACCCGATGACGTCCTAAAATCACGGGGCGGGACTCTTTCGACAAAAGAAAAAATACGTATGCATTATTTTTGAAAACTCTTCTTGCCCGACTAATTAAATTTTCAATGTATGAATGTAGTCAAATGCCTTCTCCTTCTTCGTCATTTTTTTTTTTATTCTATGAAACAAACAGTTCGAATTGTTTTAAGAAAGTGTTTTTTGTTCTTTTGACTTTATTTCAAATTTTGACCTTAGAAGTCGACTCCTAAACTTGTTAATAAATTATTTGTTTCATTTCTAGGCTTGATCTTTTCAAATTCGCAGTTAGTAGTAACTTAGAATTAAATATTTCCAAAAATGCGACAGAAGATAATGACATGTGCACGCGACGAATTAGTGCTACTACTTAACTTTAGTCATTATCGTATCGATATAATCGAATAGTTCGTGACGGTATCAGATTTAAGATAATCCTTCATGGTAAAACGAACTACGTTGCTCAACCAATTCAAATAAGAATATTTTTGTTACTACGCCAATCAATAGGCATGCCGCGATTGCGGCGGAAAGACCCCTCTTTGAAGAGTGGATGGAGAAGCGCAGATCCTCACTGGCCACGGGTGTTTCGGGGTCCTGTGTCTGATTGGGAAGGAAGAAATGCGTAGGTGGCACCCTCACGAAGGCGATAAATGGTGACCTATCGTGCCTGGAATTGGTCGTGGCCAAAATGCGGGGCGAGACCTAATGAGAAGTGGTTGCCTCATTCTCCGAAGAAGCCATGCTAGCGAAGAAAGGAGGCGGGCGCTGCGAGGGAGAGGACAGCCTCTACTTCACGACGCAGCCGACGCGGAAGACGCCCACGGCATCGCAGGTCACGATGCGATATCCGGCTACCGCAGGCGCATGCGGACGGCGAGTAATGAGGGCCGTTCATGAACCATGCCCGGGTCGACGCCGGCGCCGTGTTTCACGCGCGTCTCAGAGTGTTGTCAGCAATTTGACAACTCGTCAGGCGACCGTAACCCTGGAACGTAAAGGCGGCTATTGAAGGGTCACCGTATAGTCAATACAAGTCTGACAGCCCCACCCGTCTCGCCCCGGATCTCTCCGGACTCATTTGATGATTATACCGTGATATAAAAGGGTACAAAGTTTATGCTTGAAGAATCTACTAGATACTGGTACTGTTATGCTCGTACTTAGTAAATATTTCCCTAAACTTTGTTTAGTACCTATAGTCATAGTATAGTGTATACGAGATTTGCCGATAATTCCAGGTTATTAACTAGATATAAGCATTAATATGTTAGATTTAGATAGGTAATTAGGATCAAGACAGTGATAACCGTGTACCTACTAGGTAAGTTTATTTGCACTAAAATGTCGCGACATTTAAGTGCAAAAGAGATAATAATAACTAAAAACATAATTATCTTGGATTAGCGTAGAACAACATTCGGAATGTTTTAATGAAAGTGGTTTGAGTGACCATAACAATATAATGGTATACAGACAGATCCTTTGCTCGTGTCAACTTAATTTTAGAGTCATATTGTTGAATGCCAAACGCCAAATAATCACAGCCGCACAGGCCGATCTTCCGGGTTAAGCCGCGCTTGACGAGGTTGGTCAGTGGATGGGTGACCATCTATCCTAGCGAGTTTCCTCCGTGCCTCGGAAAGCACGTAAAGCCGTTGGTCCCGGCTGTCATTTGTAGATCTTTGACAGTCGTTACTGTTAGTCAGGAGCTCTAAAGTCTGACAACCAGTCTTACCAAGGGGTATTGTATTACCCAGTTACTGGGTTGTGGAGGTCCGACAGGCAGTCGCTCCATGTAAAATACTGATATCCAGCTAAATCTGGTTTGACTGGAAGCCGACCCCAATATAGTTGGGAAAAGGCTAGGCAGATGATGATGATTGTTGAATGCCAAACATACCTATACAATTCCTGGGCCCAGCACTGAAGGGTACGTACGCGTAGGGATGACGACCCACGCTGTTCTCAGGCAAGAACCGGTCCGGGTCAAACTGATGCGGGTTCTTGAACAAGTCAGCACGGTAATGAAGATACAAAATAAGGATGTGGCACAATATGCCAGCCGGAACCGTGTAGTTACCTGAAAACACATTAATACAAATAGTGTAGGAAACTAGCGAGAAGAACTCATATAGGTCAAAACATACGTACTTAATACCGTATCTTCACTCAAATTGCGACTTATAAAATGTACTGGAGGGTATAGTCGCAAGGACTCTTTGATACAACACTCTAAATACTTCATCTTTGGCAAGTCTTCCATCATAATGGGCCGGTCGGTATCTCCAAGTACCTCATCCAATTCTTCAATGATCTTATCCTTGAAACATTGTTAAATGTTGTCATTATTTGCGTGGTTACTGTTTTTATTTACACTTAAAATAATACAAGAGAAAATGTTGTACTTTTAGGTATAATTTTTTTTTTCACACTAGCTAAATTATCAACGAGAAATATTTTGGTATCAAATGTTATATACAATGGGGCTGAACAGAGAGACTGCAGAATAGAGAAATTTACTAACCTGAACTTCTTTATAATTGGCGAGCAACATGAAGCAAAATGTTAATCCACTGGCAGTAGTATCATGTCCCTGAAAATAATAATAACAAAATTATAGATATTATCAAAATTTTAGATCATCTATCAACACGTCTGCTACTAACTTCAAACATGAATGTGTCAACTTCTTCTTGAACACCAATTTTATCAATGTGTCCCTCTTTCTCAGCGGATAAGAGCAAATCCAACATGGCAGTTTTCTTCTTTTTCTTGTACACATAAGAATCAGCATCATCAGCTTCAATTTCATTAATATTTAGACCATGTTGCTCTATAAATTCCCTTCTCTGTTGTATTACATTCTCCGTGAAGCCGTGAACCACTTTCAAATATTTTTCCTGTAGTCTTCCCAATGTTGAAAATTGATATATGAAGTCTGGATACAGATATGTTCTGACAAATCTATTAAAGAACACCGTTCCTATGTCGTAAATGGCCTTCTTGTAGGACTTTGCCGCTTTATTGTCATCGGTAAGTTGAGTTCCCATTGCCGTTTCTAAAATATGAGGTTCGAGTTAGCGAACATATTAATCAAATTAAATGCTCACTACAAGTTTATACCCGATCTAATTAATAAGGCTTGAATATTTGAAACGTTGATGTCGGTCGCGATCGGTCAATCGGCCACATTATATTTCTAGTGTGAAAAACATTACGATCTGCCGACCGACTCCAACGCGTCAGCGTCGCAGTATGTGCTATCCCAGTGTTCGCGGCCAACGTACGCGTCCGACATCAACCAACTAACGCAGTCTACAGCTGGACATAGGCTTCACTCAGGATGCGCCACGTCACCACTTTCCGCATCCAGTCTGTCCCAGCCATCTAGCTGGGGAGCATCCCACACTACGCTAGCCGATACGCGGTCTCCACTCCTGGAATTGTCTGCCCTAACGGTCATCAGTCGCGGTCCTTCGACAAAAGGCCAGCTCCTTACAACTTCCGTTTGCTTATTCTGCAAGCTATGTCGGTAACTCCGGTTCACTTCCGGACCGACATTAGCGTAACAGAAATTCAAGACTAAATTGAAGCGACAATATGATTTAGTTGCGTAAAGGAAATATTAAGTTTATACCACAAATAGAGTTGAGTGTAAATTCTGACAGCACAGGAGCAATATCAATAGGTGTTCCAGCGGTCGCCTTCAGGTTATCGAGGAATCTATGGCTGTTTTCTTCGATTATTTCACAAAACTGTTTCAATATGTTGAAATGAAAGGCAGGAGTTAGGATTTTCCTGCGTTCTTGCCACTTAGAACCTGATAGCAACACAAAAGAGCATACGCATTATTATACAATACAAAAATATTATAAAATATTATAATAATATGTAGGCATACATAATTATTCATATATGTATATTTTTATTAAAATAACGCAACTTTCTATTACCATTACTGACAAGTAATCCATCTCGTAGCCAGGGCTTCAAAAATTTATAAACGAAACTTTTTTCACCATATTTCATACCAGACATAATTAACTGAAAATATGTTTAAAACAGTCATATTTCGTCTCTATGTATAATAGGATTCCAGTTTCATGTTTCATTTAAGGATATCATAGGTACCTACCTCAATATCTTCAGGATTGTATATAAAAACAGCACCCATAGGATATACCCATACTCTAAAGATTCCATTGAAGGCATTACTCAATGTTTTTCCCATTTCCATGATCTCAACTGTGAATCACAAACGTCATTATTTTTACTTATCATCTTTCATAATAGTTATTTGTTAAACAAGAGTGCAAAGTTGTTTTTTAACCGCGTGCTCAATTTTGATGAACGAGCAAGCGAAGGATTCTAAAATTGAATCTGAAAAAAATAAGAATTCTGAGCGGTAGCGAGGGAATCAAAAGAGCACGAGGTGAAAAATCTTTGCACTCGAGTGCAACACATAACTTTTCATCCCACCTCAGCAAGGAAAAGACAAAATGCAAAAAAAATGTATAGTCATGTACAGCCTAACTCCCGAGGACCGTACTCTGCTTTTCACACTTACTGCGAGGAAATAAATTCTATTTTTAACCGACTTCAAAAAAAAAAGTAGGTTCTCAGTTCGACCTGTATGTATGTATGTATGTATGTTTGTCCGCGATTATCTCGGGTTTGGCTGAACGGATTTTGATGCAGTTTTCAGGAAAGTGTTCATTACATTCTGGAGAAGGTTTTAGTATATAACACTAATAGATATTATCCCGTGACGTTGCCCGTGTGGATTCGTTTTGCTTACTTGGATCGTAGATTTTCAGGGACGATTGCATGTTTGTCCGCAATTATCTCGCGTTTGGCCATATCTCAATGAACTACAAAAAACAAAGCCACCAACTTCCGAAAGAAAAGTTATTTTATGGTTTTTTTGTGTTTGGTTTTGAAGTCGGTTCCCTTTTTTTCAAGAAGTTTTTTATTTTTCCCTTTTTTTTGTTTGATTGATTGTTAGTGTTATTGTAAACATTACCTGGAGAGCGTATTACAGTCCATCCGTTTCCAACGATAAAGTCATCTTTGGGTCCAGGTATCCTTCTTACCAATCGCGCTCGTTCATTGTAGTTCATAATAATGTGAAGAACACATAGGAAAATAATAATTCCCACTATGTATATAAACATGTTCGAAAACGTCTAATTATAACAACTTTAGAAGCACTACTGAGACCAACTGAGATGCAGAATTCTCAATAAACATGTATATTTAAGCTTTATCGAACCAACATAAATTATGTAGGTTTAATTGGTTATTTAACTATGATAAGGGTTCCTTTGTATGAGAATCAAAGTTCTTCCTTGTGTCAATAAGAAAATTAAGAAACAAACTTGTAGACACTATCCGTGGTACCACAAAAACTTTTAAAAGTCTGTTGAACACTTGTCAAAAAAAACATGTCAGATTATGACATTGATAAGGTCCGTTTTGCAGTCACACTTTTTTCTAGAAAGTGTTCAGATGTTTAAGTTTTTCTAGTAAGGCTGTAGGCATCGCAGTGGTAGGCGCCCACGGCGACGGACGTCGCTTGATGATCTCCGGCCACCGTAGGCGCGGGCATGCGGGCAGCGAGTAAAGGGCAACTCTCTGCCCGACCAAGGACCATGCCCGGGTCGACGGCGCGTTGTGTCCCACGCGCGCCTCAAAGAGCGTCAGCATAATGACGGGGCCCCCCTCTCAGAGGAGGATAATCCCGGAATAATCCCGCGACCCGAAGGCTTTGGCCTGCCGGGGTCGCGGGATTATTCCCTTACCGTAACCCCGGAACATAACAGGCTATGAAGGACACCGTGGATTTTAGTCAGTAGAAGTCTGACAGTCCCTCCCGCCCTACCCGGGGTTGGAGGACTCATTTGATGATTTTACCACGCTAAAAAAAAACAAAAAAGGCTGTAGGCATAGATATATTATATTTCTGTGTCTGTAGGTATTCACGGTACTCTCATATATTTTGTAAAAGTTCGAATGCATGTATATATTTATTATTAATTTTGCCCTGGTTTCTTCTAGGCAGACTGAAGGACAGTAATTAATACGTATTTTCATAATGAGGTTGGAATCCATTTTAGTCAATGATTGTTCTAATACGAGTACCTATATAGGTTCTACGTGTCCTCAGCGAATCTTAGTACGTCTTATTTTTAAGCGTGGTAAAATCATCAAATGAGTCCTCCCACCCCGGTCAGAGCGGGAGGGACTATCAGACTTGTCCTGACTAAAATCCACGGTGTCCTTCAATAGCCCTTTATGTTACGGGGTCACAGTAAGGAAATAGGTCCCGCGACTATCTTAGTAGGTACGTCTATGATAAAATAAAACGTGTGGTCTTTAAAAATTACCTATATCCTGTTAAAATTACTACTGTAAAAATTGCCTAGTACCTATGCAAAATTGTGTCGGTATGTATGTTTTGACCCTATTATATTTAACAAAAATTAAAAGAATAACATATATTCAGTTTTACTGTGGATCAAGATGGAACAGGATTAATAGAACCACTCAAAAAAAAATTCATTGAAACATTCTTTCAAGAAACGATTTTAAAAAAAAATGAGCAGTGGTGGCCCAGTGTGAGCAGTGGTGGCCCAGTGGTATCGGCTCCGACTTACGAGTTGTAGGTCGTGGGTTCGAATCCAGGCAGGCGCATTACTTTGTGTAATTTATTTCATCACCACTGCTCTCAAAACGGTGAAGGAAAACATCGTGGGGAAACCGGCATGTCCTAGAACCAAAAATTCGAAAACATGTGACATTCACCAATCCGCACTTTGCCCGCGTGGTGGATCATGGCCCGCCCACTCCCTCTCACAGAGAGGAGGCCTGTGTCCCAGCAGTGGGAACATTAATAGGCTGATGATGAAATGATATTATGGAAATACGAGTAGTATTGATTAATAGCGAAAAAAAAAATCTCATGAAGATGGCGTGAAAAAACCGCAGGTGGTACACGACCACGGCTAATAGATAGCACAATATCGGTCAAATGAATATTGTTCTTGTTTTATACTTTTCAGTGCGCGTTTTTTCATAGTCGGGTTTAATTTATTTTTAACTTTTTTTTTTTTTTAATCGACGTTCAAAAGGAAAAATGAAATATACGTAAATGATTTCACTTTGAATTTTAGCGCGGACTCTACCACGAATTTTCTACGATCATTGAACATAATTTTTGATAATAAATTAAAACCAAGTATTGTTTATTCTTTTACTTGTCAGTGTTTTTTTTTAAAACCACTCTGATTCTTGCAGTAGGTATAATTATAATCATGCATTTGCTTTTAGAAAGATATGGCCAAGTAGATAAATTGAATATGAACTCAATACCTCTTTATCAATTGTTCAACTGTTTACTAAGGACCCTATGATAGCTTCGTCTACCCTTTGTTGCACTGATAAGAGAAAATATAGGACACTTAGATGCTCCTAGTGGTTTCTCAGTCGCTGCTCGGCCCTTATTGATCGTAGCGTGATGCTATATAGCCTTCCTCGATAAATAGACGTAGTAGTTCCTGAGATTAGTGAGTCCAAGTAAAACTCTTCAACTTTATAATTTATTTTTAGGGTTCCGTAGTCAACAAGGAACCCTTATAGTTTCGCCATGTCCGTCCGTCCGTCCGTCCGTCCGTCCGTCCGTCCGTCCGTCTGTCCGCAGTTTAGCTCAGAGACGCACAGTACTAGAGAGCTGTAATTTGGTGTAAATATACGGATTTGTTGTGCCGAAAAAGTGGTAAAATAAAATCTCGTAAAATATTTTTTTTAGGGTACCGCCAGTACTTACACGTAAAGTGAGGATTTTTTTTTTCTCGCGTACCCCTTAGTGTGGGGTATCATTAAATAGGTCTTTAAAAAATATTGATAGTTTCCATGAACAGTTTTTTGATAAAAAAATTCGTTTGTGAAATATTAAGCTTTAAAGTGCTAAATTTTGCTCGACTCGAGTGTCCCCCCCCCCTCTACCAGCTAAACGGTTATGTTTGGGGGTGTGAAAAAATTCACAATAGTAGTATATATAACGAAGTTTAAAAGAAAATTATCATGACTAAGTAGGCTTTACAACTTTACGAGTAATAGTCGACCAACTTATAATATGTACTTGGTATCATATTTTCTTAAACAAAATGTATCGGAGAACATGCTCTTCAACTGCAAATGTAAGTTTGTCAACTTTATTTCTACAGCTTTAAAGGTATGTTTTTACGGTAGGTTTTTTGGGGATAGGTAGGTTTTTATCGTCAACTATTTTTAACTAACTTCAAAAAAATGGAGGAGGTTCTAAATTCCTCGTAACCTTTTTTTTTAATGTATTTTCCCCGATTTCTCAAAGACTCCTGGACCGATTTTGATTCTTTCTTTTTAAAACTAAATTCAGCGAATCAGTTTAGTTAGTTAGCATAACTATTTTAATGGGCAACTACGGAACCTTACACTGTGCGTGGCACGACACGCACTTGGCCGGTTTTTATTTTAGCGCTGTGAAATCATCAAATGAGTCATCCCACCCCGGGCAGGGCGGGAGGGACTGTCAGACTTGTACTGACTAAAATCCACGGTGTCCTTCAATAGCACTTTATGTTCCGGGGTTAGGGTAATGAGATTAAGTCCTGCGACCCCGGCAGGCTTTGGCCCTCTAGCTAGAGGGGGGCCCCGTCATTATGCTGACGCTCTTTGAGGCTCGCGTGGAACACAACGCGCCGTCGACCCGGGCATGGTCCATGGTCGGACAGCGAGTCGCCCTACCTTTATATTATATTTTAGTATAAACTACTTTGATTACAAAGAGAAGGGAAAGATTTTTATTGCTCAAATAACGCTTAAAAATTACTAAACCGCGTTGCCTCGCTTTATTAATTTATCCTGTGGTTGGGTGTGTTTACGAAAACTTAAAAGTTGGACAAAATAATTGTAAAGTTTTCTTTGATGAAAAACGTATTTTTTTTCCTACAATTGTTCTGTCTTTCAAAATCGAAATCAATTTGCATATTGCATGTGTAATTATACCAAGTTATAGTTTCAAGTGTTTACAAACAATGAAACAAATTCGAATTTAAAATTAATGGTAGCTAAAAATAGTCAATTTCCAAAAATAGCCGAATTTTAGCATATCTTTGTGTTTCGTTTTCGTCTGCAGTTATTTATAGCCTAAACATTGATAACGTGTTCTAGACGACTGGTGAGGGAAATGTCGAGCGGAATTTGAACCTTGCTCTCTAATGTGAATGCACTGTTATCATCTCAACTGTCCATTTATTAAACGTTATATAGCTTGGTTATCACTAATTATTTGGAACACAGATTCTTGTATGCACAACTTTTTTTTATTTGGCGACATTGATAAATAAGCGATGCTGTGGTCGACAGTAAAACTTGCCTAAAAACTTGTACATCCACTCCTAAAGGACTTCACACACAGCAGCTATAATGTAAATTATAGCACGATACATTCGTGCTATAATGTACATCTTCCATTATAGCTGCTGTGTGCGAAGCCCTTAATAAATTTTGTAAATGTTATGTAGGTACTCGCCTTTACGGCGCTTCATGTCTTCCAAGGTCATCGTGCAACGCTGCCAACGCTTGATTAAAGACAAACAAACCTACGGACAACAATTGCGAAAAAACCATTATTAACAACGAAGGACAGATAAAACTAAATAGGTACCATTGATTACGGAGGCGGTAAACGCCACCTATTAGTGCCAACAACCACCCCAGTGACCAAAATCAAAGGGGGCAAATGAGAATAAATGGGATTCTGCCTACTTCAATGGCGAAAGAGCGTATTTTCATGTGCGCTATGTCCTCTCTAGTAGCTTCTAGACATAAGCCGTCACACTTTGTACTGTTTCATAACAAGAAACCTCTTAATAAAACAGCGCCTGGCGTGATTCGTAAGAGCAAACACTCAATCGACCTCAATTACCGATGTATGATTTGTTATGTAGGCACAAAACGTGCAGCTAATGTTCCAATACCGATGCTAAAACTACGCTATTTAAAGGTCATAATTATGATCCTCATTGCCATTTTATTGTTCGTAATAGTTAGTGTTTTGTTTACCTTTTCGGCTTGGTAAAATGATCAAATGAGTCCTCCCACCCATTACTTCCATGCAAGCAGGAGACAGAACAACAGGGCAGGAGGGACTGTCAGATTTGTACTGGCTTAAATCCACGGTATCCTTCAATAGTCCTTTACGTTTCGGGGCAAGGCAACTCGTTAGTTCCGCGACCCCGGCAGGCTTTAGCCTTCTAAGAGGGAATCCCCACCTGTAGGTACTACCTACAGCTGGGAAAGCCCGAAACCAGCTATGGTTTCTGAGATATCCCAAGCCGGATCACTACGCTGAGCCTGCAGAAACGCTTCCAGCAGGCTACCAACTGCTATAGCACAGCCTAACCTTAGAAGGCCCTAATCGGATTGTGAAGCCAGTTTGGTCGCTGCAAGTACAACATAATCCTCATCTCAAACGATGGCCCACCTTCTCACTTGTACTTTGTGCAACGTGGGACCTACGAAAACTGTATTTTTTTAAAACAGAACATCATTTTCGTAACTTCAAGACAAAATATGGCACAATTATAAAATATTAAAAGTATGGAAACGTCATTATCAGTGCACTATCGATCAATTGACTCATGTGGCGAGGCAATTTATAGCAAAGGATTAGGTACTATTCATTGTCTTTTCTTGATGCATATTAATACAGTTCAATAGTTCATAGAAAATAATGTATAGCTAATATATAGCTCTTTACATAGAGACATGCAAGATTTGCATTCAAGTTTGACTGCAATAATAAACAGTCATGCATTTATAATCTGTGTTAATTTACCATTTAATGGCCCCTTTGTTTTGTAGACTCTACACTCTACAGGTACAAATACACATGCTTTAAACTAGCATGTTAAAGCACGAGAGCATGCTATTTTTAAGCAAATGCTACTTAGTAGCATGTGTATCGAAACCATTTGCTAATAATGAGCATGCTAATTTAAATGTAAACTATACCTCTTTAAGCATGCCAGTTTAAAGCATGTCAGTACCTTACTTGATGATGTTATCATGTAGATAATTTGATATCGTGCTTGTTTCGGTTATTTACCAGAATAGCTCAAGGTTGTTTTTTATATTGGCTGTGAGTGCTAAGATGATTAATCCTATGACAAGTACATATTGCTCTAAATACGTATTTGTATACCCTTATTTGACGAAACATATTTTACATTCGTTACGGCGAAAATATAGGTCACCTGATACTTTTTAATAAGTCTGTGTTTTCTTTCCATTTAAACCCTGATCACGGAATGGATCTAGAAACTGAAACGAACTGCCTAGCGTTCAAAATCAAATATAGCTTGTTCAAATTCAACGCAAACAAAATTATTAAAGCTCTCATGCGAACTATACCTTAGGCTTTCCAAATGTGCTTAGTACTTATTTATTCCATGGCGTCACCTTCAAAAGTGATTGAATCGTGACGGTCAAGATTCAATGTCAACATGGGCCATCAGTGTCACTGTCTGTAAATTTTGATCAATAAACAAAAAAATATGGAAGAAACGCAATCAACAGACGACAATAAGAGAATCCACTCAAAAATGCTCCACGGACAAGTCATTTGGTGTCAAGAGAATTAGCATGAAACCATATCGTAGATCAAACAAAGTTTTTATGGTTGAAGTATGATCAACATCAGTATCTTGTAGGTAGACAATTAGATCTAACTAGATTACAAGCAGTGGATAGAACTGAGCTGAGATACAGATCAATATTCTAATCTACTATATATAAAAATAAAGTCGGGTTTTCCTTCCGGACTCTAGCTCCAGAACGCACGAACCGATTTCCACGGTTTTGCATTCGTTGGAAAGGTCTCGGGCTCCGTGAGGTTTATAGCAAAGAAAAAAACGAAGCCATCTGGTGGCGAAACGGAGTTCGCCGGGTTTGCTAGTAGTCCATAATATAGAGTCATGGCGAGAATTCGGTCAGTGGGTCATCTTAGCGAGACATCAAATAAGGTGTCATTGTATCGTTATTTTATATTATTTGCAGTGGTGGCCTAGTGGTATCGGCCCCGACTTACGAGTTGTAGGTCGTGGGTTCGAATCCCGGCAGGCGCATTACTTGTGTAATTTATTTCATCACCACTGCTCTCAAAACGGTGAAGGAAAACATCGTGAGGAAACCGGCATGTCCTAGAACCAAAAATTCGAAGACATGTGACATCCACCAATCCGCACTGGGCCCGCGTGGTGGATTATGGCCCGCCCCCTCTCATAGTGAGGAGGCCTGAGTCCCAGCAGTGGGAACATTAATAGGCTGATGATGATGATGATGTATCGTTATTTTACCACAGTAGATGCGGCGTCTGCCATCGGTGCCGTGAATCTAGACCTGGAGAATATCAATGCCTTAGTCATTTGGCATACAAATTAACCCATCTAAGTCCCAGGCCATGATCATGGACAGCCGATTTGTCTGCAGTGCGGGTCTTGTTGCATTTTTGGCGCCTTTATACTTCTACGGTGTGTGTAACGAATACACTGACACTGCCAAAGATTTGGGTGTAATCATTGACTCCAATCTTCTCATGGCGTGCTCAGATAAACGAAGTCAGTCGTAAAGTACCTACACTTTTCCTTATATACATTCGCTGAAAAGTCTCTAGAGTGTCTTGCCGTGAGTCTACTTAAGAGATTTTTGAGAAGCTCCAATTGTTGGAAACTGTGTGTTTTGTGTCAAGTTGTGTGAAGTGCTTATTTGGAATACGAATGTGACTTTACTGATGAATAATTGAACCACAAACATCACTATCAAGATCCTTATAGTAAAAATCAGTTTTTTAAGGATACCTGTAGAAAGTATAAGCATAAGTGGCGATAATCGGCTCCAGATTTCTATCCACTCAAAATACGTAATTAATTAGTTTAGACTTAAACATTTCAGAACTGGTCGTGATAGCTTTTTATTAGCCAACAGAGTCAACTCAGTATCTGGTGTCTCCAGCAGCTGCGCTCAGCGTCGCGGCTGGGTCGAGTGCGCGTGCTGGTCCGGGAGTTCGCGTACGACGTGCGCGCGGTCTGGCGGTATGGCTCGCCGTTCCCCACCTTCCTCAAACTGATCGGCTCGCTCATCCTATGCCTCGTTGTCATGATACCCCTCATCTACCCCGTGTTCGTCCTCGGTGTCACTTACTTCACGTTTGAAAGCCTTGTGATGAGGTGAGGTTTTCAATTATTTATAACAGTAGTCCAATTGAAGCTCAGTAGTTTTGGATTTCTTTTCATAACTCCTATCCTAGCGTTCAGAGAAACACGTCAAAGAACCCTATAACAGCTACTTCAATTTTTTTTTTTCAAGTTTAATGATTAGATCGCGGGAGCTTGCGTCGACTTGTGTACGAAGGGCTAATGATTAATGCTAGACTGTGAATGGCTCAAGCCGTGTCCCAGCCTCAGGTCCAAGCTAAGGCAAGCTTTCCACGGCACACTATAATAAGGGAATCGCTTCATACAAAATTCTCTTAAAGCCCCTTTTTACACAACACGACTCAAGTCTCCGATACTTTACGACTTTGCTGAGGTTCATACACAGACGCGTGTCAATGGATACCAAGTCATAAGATATCGCGAACTTGCGTCGCGTTATGTACTAAACGAAGGGGGCTAAAACTTTATTCCGAAATTCACAAATACGAATTTCAAAATACCGATTCGATTTTTATAATTCCGAAATTTAAAAATTCTAAACGTTCATAATGACTGTTTTCAAAATACCTAAGTAGTTTCAATAGACCGAATATAAATTTTTTTCCGTAACATCAAAAACACGAATTCCGAATAATGATATTAAAATTCCGATTCGGGTCCTAGTTAGGTATTATGATATTCGGAGTTTTGAAAATCGGAATATCAAAATTCGGAATAAAATATTTCGGAGTATTTGGGTGTTCCCGTTATCCCGTAAGAAGGGCCGTAATGTTCAGAATCCGTGCCTCTTCCGTGGCCCTGGCCTGCATAGTCAGTACAATTACTTTTACAGCTTCTGGATGGACCAGCCACAGCTGTTCACGCCGTCTGCGATCGCACGGCGAGCGGCAAGCGCCGCATTCAGACCCTGCACCCTGACCGACATCTGGAAGGTTCGAGAGGTGCTGACGCGTGGCATCCTGCTCACACACTCACTGGCCACCTCAGTCGACTACCTGTGCGTCATGCAGGGACTCATTGATGAAACCTAGAACGAACAAGTCACCTATAAATAAACAACTTGTATGTTTCAATAAGTGTCGTAGCGACAGCTCATCCCAGGGGTCATTTTGCTCATGAATGTGAAAAACTTTTTCATTAAGACAGAAAAGTAGATAAATTATTTTTCTTTAAGTAAGATTACCCCTCAAAATATTCTACCTAAACCGTAATTCTACCTATCAAGCATAATAATATAAATAGGTGGATAACTAACTGGGTTAATACGAAGCTTCTGCCAATTTTTAAACTAACAGTAACACGTATAATTTGATAAATAATAAACTATATTGATCGATAAATTGCTGTTGTTATTTATTATGACTTTAGCCATAACCATTTCTTTTTAACTCATCTTTTCAGATAAAATGAATGATTAATCAGAATTCAGAATACTTATTTTTTTTTTGAATTTTCACATTGAACGCTACATTTATCAGCGAGTCATATAAAATTGAAGCTGACTGTAAAAAAAAAAAAACATACGGACGTAAACTCTATTGGGTTACGTACTGACGATGATGGCAAAAATATTTGGTAGGTAACTCACACATTATGGCAAATAGCCGAGCATGCGATTGTGTACAATACCCGACCATTACAAACAGAAAATTACGCAAACACTGTAGCTGTAAACCTACAAGGCTATAAACTAGTTTAGTTTCATAATAGATCTCCTAATACAAAGGCGTCAGATTCACCGCGGTTCATACAATTTTATTTGCTTCTGTTTTTGTGTCAGTACACAGTACCTACCTAGCTAAAGAAAAATTTAAGTGGGATTTTTTTACCATTTGGTCAATGTACAGGATCTCATGGAAATATTGTAATATACAAGTTACAATGATAGTTCTATGATTTGTTTATAGTGCAAGCATGGCAATTGTAAAATGGTAAAGATTACAGATCTTTATTTATTAAATACATTTTAATTAGTGCGTTTAAAAAGGTCTGGGTTAGGTCAGTGAGTAATCTAAGGCGTAAGTCAATAAAGTTTTAAAGTGACTCAACTTCTAACAATTCGTTAAACAAACATTAACGCTGCTAACATTACAGTTTCCTATTCTTCAGTTTAAAAAAAAATTTCCCTTATCAGATATTGCTACTCATCATCTGTTTCTACGGAAACTGAAGCATGATCAAACACGATAATCCCTTGTCAGTGATCACCACACCTAGCGGCCTATCTTCAGAATATCGGCCACTTGAAATTATATCACAGAAAAAGATTCTCTTTGACAAGTTGTCAAGCTAACCTGTGTTGGCGGGTCTCGGGGCAGAGCAGTTCGCCGAAGGAGGTCGTCGGCACTACACGGAAACATGGCGATGGCTATATGGACCACTATCGGGCTTCTGGCGCTGTGCCAATCGTAAGTCTATTTGTTTATACTGCTAGGTTCCAAAACTTGATTTATGTAAGCAATTTTATCGGACAAACTCAACACATTTCTTTCAATTTGACCGTAAGGTATTATGCACTTTTGAATTGTCAAAAAAATAGTCTTATAATGAAGCTGCTTACAGTCCCAGTCAAAACGCATAATATCTTGTAAACGTACTGTAGTTGCCATTTTCAAATAGTCGTAGATCATAATGGAGAAGAATGGGCAAGAAACCCTATGGACACTCTTTTAAAACAAAATATTATTACTTAAAGACATGTTGCTCAGTTTGACTAAACTAGGACTAAAAACTAATCACCACTTTACGTGACTTTATCGAAGGTCAATAATAGCATTCCTCAAGGATTTCATTGACGTGCACTCTTAATCGATGACCGCGAAGCACCTTTTGAATATTAATTGATTCGTCATCAATATCTCACGAACTTTACTTGTTATGACGCTAAATAACGAACTGGAAATTCAACCTTATAGACTTTACTGTTACTTGTTCTACTTTCGGTATTAGCTCGAAGACGCTTTAGGGTATATTTTGGCAAAACTTTTCGTCTTACTCGTATATACCTCCTTGGAACTTACTAACGTTGTAAGTAGGTTACTGTAGGGATTTAGGGATAGACTAACTTGGCCTAAAACAGTGCCTTTAAATAACGTTATTTTCACGGAGCAAGTTACCAAACTAGAGAATAACTTGTTTTATATCTACTAACAACTTTCACAGGCTAGAAATAATCAAAGCTAAGTAGGTAAATCACACGCAACTTTCCTTATCGCTCGTAGAAGATTCGATTGTTGTAAGTCAGTCATTGTTGTATTACATAGAGGTAACTTATCGGCCGAACAGCAAAATGATGGAAGTCACAAAGTGGCAATAACTTATGATTTTAGCTCTACTTATTACATAAACACCTGTAAGTACTCAATTACTTCAACAGGCGATACATAAATTAAATTCTAACTCACAAATATCATACAGAGTACCTACAGTAATAATACTAGAGGTGTCATAGAGGCGTTCATACTAGGAGACAATATCTGTTTCGAATGTTAACCCTGTCTGTAGATAAGTACCTAATAAACGTAAAGCGCTTTATGGGCTTTAATATTTTTTTACCATAAGCACAGAATACTTAAAAGTACTACGTACAGAAGTGTCACTTCCCAAAAACAAGCAAATGTAAAATCTTTGCTCGTGAGAATAAAGTAAAGACAAGAGGACAGATATGAATTGAAAAATACATAATGGTGCTAACCCGGGTCGCAACTCGCAACCGTAAAATTGGAGACATTTTCCTCTTTTCAACTTTTGTGCTCTTAAATGTTAATGTATTATTTCTTTGAAGTGTTTTACACTTAAATTAAAAATTATGATTGCCTTCGTCTCTACTTTCACTGGGCAATTAATTACTTGTGACGACAACTCTAATTCCTGGGTGTCGAGTCTGCTAATTATTAGTCAGAATGACGCCACAATGGCGTTTCAATTTTCGAACCATTTTTTACTCAGCAGTAAAAAATGGTTCGAATGAGCACTACAATTGAAACGCCATTGTGGCGCCATTCTGACTAATAATTAGCAGACTCGACACCCTGGCCTGGCATCGATGTAACGATGTCGATGCCCGTTTTCAACAAGTAAAGCATTTTCATGTTAATGAGCGTAATATTGTCATGTTATAGGAGCATCGCGTACACCAAATTCCCTGAAGGGTTTACATTCGGCGTGGCGACAGCTGCCCATCAGATCGAAGGAGCTTGGAACGTCAATGGTAAGTAACCGACTCAATTTTATCATGTTTTCATGGGTTGTAAATCTCGAAAAAAAGATCTATATTCAATCATCAAGGTATTAGGGTTTCAAGATGTCTCAAGGACCTTTTTGGGACCAAAAATCACGTCTTTAAACATCATGGCTGGGAAGTGGCGGAATTGAACCAACCCATGTTCAATTCCGCCATTTCTCAGCCGGATCTGTATTTTTGTTTATGGATAGTTGAAAAAGTATTAGACAAGTTTTCAGCGTGCCTGAAACACTTACCCAAAAATTGCATGTAGCTCTAGGGCCAATGCACTTGCAAATTTTATTTGAATTTGGTTGGGTGGTTTCGGAGATTAGCGTGTGTACGATCATAGACCCAAGTGTTTTGTATAAATTGAGAAGGAGATTATTGAATTACCCGTATAGTAATGCTCTTACGTTCACAGGCTCCCTTCACCCAATTGAGCATACAATCGAACTCTTTCTCGCAGATTCTGAACAAGATAATAAAATGAATATTCTAATGGCCGACCGTAAAGATCAAGAACACAGTTCAAGTCTAACATCTAGGTACCTAGAATGCGATATGTCACTAGGATTATCTAATAATAAAGATGAAAATATATGCCACATGTTACACCTATCTTCAATTTCAGGGGCAAAACTCTTCAAATAGTACTTAGGTTATCAACAACGGCTCTTGGAAACTATCACAATACGAAGGTCGTAGCGTGCCTATACTAATACTCTTCGGCCCAAAATTCATCCGAAAATAAACCTTATCAATTCAAAGTTGAGCTGCATAGTTCTACAGACGATTGTGAACAAAGTTATCATACGAATAAGCAAATAAATCGTAGGCCAGTAAGGATCATTTTGGGATGAAGCGCGTCTGAGCTAAGGTTAAACTAAGATAAGTTTACTCCATAGATTTGGGCCTTAGTAAGGCATATTGTGTCGATAATACCTATTATCATGACATAGTTATGACAAAATCTTATCTTGAAGTGGAAGAACGATAGTCATCTGGACAGATACTCGATCAGCCTCTAATCTTTTCAACTACAACTATGTGATGGGTTAGATCAACAATAACAGGAAACAAGTACTGATATTGTTGGTTTCTGAAAACGATGGAAAAATAGATTGTAAAAAACGTGAAGTTAAATGTATATTTTGCTTGTTTTGAAAGGATCTTATTTCGAAAATCTAAAATCTAAAAGCGTCATTGGCCGTATTGGCCAAAGAGTTAAAGTGAAATGTTAAAAAAAGTTTTTCATAATTTCGTTTTTAATAATAGACGCCCATATTTACATAACCCATCTTTTACAGCAGAATAAGAGAAGGTAGGTAAAGTAAAGCAAGCCACATGCCCTAACACATAGAGACAAGCCCCTGCTTTAGAATGTTAAAAAAAAATACAAATTTCATCTTACAGGCAAATCAGAAAATGTATGGGATCGTTTGTCACACTCGCGGCCTGAGATGATCATCGACGGCACTAACGGCGACATAGCCTGTGAGTCTTACTACCGCTACCAGGAGGATGTGGCGGAGCTGGAATACCTTGGAGTGGACTTCTACAGGTTCTCCCTCTCTTGGGCCCGCATCCTGCCCACCGGCCGCATCGATCAGATCAACCCTGACGGTATTCGCTACTACAACGACCTCCTTGATGCTCTGGCTGAGAAAAACATTGAACCTCTTGTAAGTTAATCGTAGGTTGCTTTCGTTTTTATCAGAAGAGAGTAAGGTTTTTTTCCCTTTCTTGAACAAACACAAAAAAATAATGATTAGTAGAAAGCAGAGGCAGCAGCAGGACCTTACTATCATACAAATTATAGAAAAAAGATCCAATTCAAAGAGGGTTCTTATAAAAAGCAAGCTGATTTTATAAAATAAATGAAGAAAAAAAAATTAGTAAAATAAACTTTAATGGCATTTTTATGATTTTTTGACAAAATATAACCAGTTGTTACAGACACTTCTGACTAAGAAGGTTGAATTATTAAAATAAAGTTATTTAGCAAAAAATAGATCCAAATCAAAGAATTTGTTATAATTATTGAGCTTTTATATAGACTCGATTTATTTTATGTACCATATTCAATTAAAAAAAAACATAAGGAAAAAAAAATGCAAGCTGGTTTTGATGAAAAAAAAAAAATACTAGCCATTAGGTGAAAGAAAAATAAATAAAAAAAAGAAGTTTAATGGTGTTACATTTTTTTTGACATGTATGGCCAGTTAGTGTACTCACATCTTTCTTATCAAAAAGGTTGAATACAAAATTGTAAAATGATAATTATGAAAAAGTTAAAACGAAGAAGGTTTAATTTTGGTTTTGATTTGATTGCAGGTCACCTTATTCCACTGGGATCTGCCCCAAACCCTCCAAGATCTCGGAGGTTGGGCTAACCCCAAGATGATTGACTACTTCCGAGATTACGCTGACGTGTGCTACAAAAACTTCGGAAACAAAATCAAGTCTTGGATCACGTTCAACGAACCTTATGAGATCTGTGAAGATGCTTATGGTGACGATAAGAAAGCACCAGCGGTCGACAGCCATGGTGTTGGTAACTACTTGTGCAGCGACACCTTGCTGAAGGCCCACGCTGAATCCTACCACTTGTACAACGAGAAGTACCGTCCAACCCAAAATGGTAGGATCATGATCTCCATCAACTCCATCTGGTATGAGCCCAGTGACCCGCAAAATGAAGAGCAGGTGGCGCTTGCTGAAGTTGCTAACCAGTTTAAAGTAAGCACCAGTTTAAACTCGTAAATGGTTGATACTCAGATTATAGAATTTCCTGATTCTTAGGGCACTGATAATTGAAGCCAAAAACACGGGAGAAGAATTACGCACGATTCCTTCGTATAAAAAACATCTCCAAGGAAAAAAATTAAATGTATGCGTGGCGCTGACTCATACATTTTATTTTCTTATTTTAATATCACGGACAAGAAATTGACGGCACGATTAGCCCAGTGGCTGAGCGATTAGACTGCTAGGCTGCGTGTCACGGGTTCGATTCCCGTTCAAAGAAATTATAAATAAATTAAATAATAATTATAATAAAATATATAATAATTATATCACGATACAGGAGAAATTTCATGTATGGGGCAATGTTTTTTTTTAATGCGAAATTAATTATTGTTCATATATTTAGTTCGGTTGGTTCGCACATCCAATTTTCACGGCTGAGGGAGGATATCCAGCGGTGATGGTAGAAAATGTAGCTCGCCAGAGCGAAGCGGAAGGTCTCTCCAAACCACGTCTGGAGCAGTTCGATGACTACTGGATTCAGAGGATCAAGGGTACCTCAGACTTCCTGGGCATCAACCACTACACCACGCATTTGATCACTGGAGCTGGAGTCGACCCCATCGCTAAGTCGCCGTCGTGGTTGAAGGATATCGGTGCAGTTACCACCATGGAGGTCGGCGGTGATTCTGCTTCGGAATGGCTCAGGGTAAAAAAACTTTTTTTTTTAATATATAGGGTGTTTCTTTTTAATTGGCCAAAAGTCCATATCCATTTGAGATACGGGAAAACTTTCTTAGGAAACTTTAACTCTTTTTTGATGTTGACAGTTTTGGCGTATTTATTTCTTTGGTCAAGTGTGAGTTGTCCACAGAGATTTGATTTAGTGTATATTAAGAATCATTTCATTGTATGGGAAGGAACGTGTCTGGGCAACAGAAGTGAATCAAATCTAATGAAATACTTTATACTATACCTACTATACTAACTGATAAACTTTATGCTGTTAGAAGGACCTTTACTGTACTTTTGACCAACTTCTACTGTCCAGATATTTTCCTTCCTATACACCCCCGTCTAGCTACGCTATTGTGTTACTGACTTATATTATATCCACCAGGTAGTACCAACTGGCTTCGCGAACCTGCTCCGCTGGTGCAAGAGCTCCTACAATGACCCACCGATCTACATCACAGAGAACGGATTCTCTGACCGCGGTACTTTGCTCGACTACGGACGCATCAGCTATTTCAATGTACGTAGATAGTATTTTATATTATTTTGAAGACGGGTGAAGACACACATTTCCTCGTTGACATTTTAAAGTTTTAACCAACTTTTTGTTTAATTACATTCATAGAAATTATAAATGCGAAAGTTTGTGTAGATGGATGTTACTTACTATTTTACAGAAAAACGGAATTAGACAAAATACAGATTGCCATGCAGAATGAACACAGGGTACTTTTTATCCCGGTATTACGATACCGTGGCAAAATTTTAGAGTTACACGCGGCCAAAGCCGCTGGCAGCAATTATTTTAGTCATATTCAGCCTTTTAAGGAAGACACTTCAACCCATATAGAGTTGCTAACTCGATGCCGTTGTATCTGCTTGTAATTTGTTTTTCAAAGTTACAAGCAGATGTCGATTAATGTACGTCCATAATTATCTATGTAACAAAAATTACTAGAGAGTAAATATTTATTCCATTATGAGCAGTGGTGGCCCAGTGGTATCCGCCCCGAATTACGAGTTGTAGGTCAAGGGTTTGAATTTGAACCCAGCCAGGCGCATTACTTTGTTTAATTTATTATTTCATCATCATTAAAACATCGTGAGGAAACTGGCATGTCTTAGAACAAAAAAAAATCGAAGACATGTCTCATTTAGGTACCAGTTCGCACTGGACCCGCGTGGTGAATTGCGGCCCACTCCCTCTCACAGAGAGTAGGCCTGTGGGCTGTGTCCCAGCATGGAAACATTGTAGGCTGATGATGAAATATTTGTAAATTGACAGGAATACCTGAGCGAAATCCTGAACGTAATCTACGACGACGGCGTTAAGGTCCTCGGCTACACTGCCTGGACTCTCATGGACAACTTCGAATGGAGGGCTGGATTCTCGTAAGGCATTTGAATCAAGATAATAACACCCAGTAATGTTAGAATAATCACTAGGTTTTAACCTCTTTGGCCACAGTGCACTTTTGTTGTTGTTGTTGTCGAAGTTGTTTTTACTGGAGCAACTTACTTCTTCTTTATTGCTATTGTAGCAAAGAAGGGTCCTTCTTTGCTACACAATCAAGCATACACAAATAAGCAATCATTAGGGGTCCCTAATGATTGCTTTCAGGTAAAAAAAAACAAGTGTGAGTTTGACTCGCAAATAATTGGACCCTGTTAAGCAGAAAAGATCCAACCAACAATTTCCATAAAATTGAGATAAATATATAGCAAGAATCTCCGAATCGAGTTTTATATACTCAGAAAAGATCCAAGCAGTCAGACAATATTCACCAAACAAACCTCGATCACCCCAAAGTTATCAACCACATTTAGCGATTTTAGAAAAAAAACTAACAAAATCCATGACTCTTGGATCCCAAAAATGTAATAATGTAGTAATTTTTACTATTTTTTCTAGGTTCAAACAGGTTGGATCCTTTTCGCAAAATATATTTTTCTAACAATTTTAATGTAAAGTGTAGTCCAAGGGCGTGATTACTTTCTATATCATTCTCGTTTATTGTACCATCTCAAAATTAATGATGTTACAAAGGTACTGTAATAATTTTGGCGATTTAAAAAGAGTGTCCATGGAGTTTCTTGCCTGTTCTTCTCCATAAAAATCTGCTCCTTGGAATAGGCATCTATGTTACTTTCACAGTTACTAATGTCTTGTGACTGAGACTAGCAGCTTTATTTTGTAGTATTTCATTATATTTTTTGTCTTTGACAATTCAAAAGTGCTTTTGACTGGCCTACTTTAAATAAATGCTTTGATATTGATGCACAGCCGTTTTTCAAAAATATGACTGGTGACAATAGTATAGAAGATGATGTAGATGTGATTAGCTCGATTAGCTAAGAGAATCTGTTAGATTTAGTAACCTTAAAATGGTTTTATAAGATTTCACTTGTGTTATTTTATAAATTCCCCTCCAGTAAATCTTTTATAACTTCGTATTTTTGTTTTTGGATCCCTCGTCGAAATATCACCTAATATTTTCTTTTAGCAGAAAAGATCCATGGTTAGTTTTTTAAGAAATTCAGGAAAACTGTGTGCATCTAGCCTGCGAAATTACATTTAAAATAATGCTATTTTATTGTGTTGCTACTAGTAACTTTTCATTATTGCATTCTTCAGCTTGTTTAAAAAATATTCACTTCCGAACTTCAAGTTGAATTTACTCAAAACTAACATTTTGTTGGTTGGATCTTTTCTGCTTAACAGGGTCCAATTAATCCTAAACTGTTTCGGACGCCTGCTGGGGTCGCGGGATTATTTCCTTACCGTGACCCCGGAACATAAAGGGCTATTGAAGGACACCGTGGATTTTAATAGTCAGTAGAAGTCTGACAGTCCCTCCCGCCTTGATCATCAAATGAGTCCTCCCACCCAACGGGTGGACTCATTTGATGATTTTACCACCCTAAAAAAAAATTGCTTCGAACAAAACGAAAAATTGTTTGTGGCTGAATTTCGAGAACCTGGGCGACTCCTACTCAATAATAATTTAAAATTTAATTTTATTATTGCATCCAATGAAAAACATTTTTGAAAAATTCAATTGTGATCCGTATCATAAGATACATTCATGTAACAGTCAGATGGACTAACAGTGAACCCTTACTAGGTCCTATTAGTGGTATGCGGGCGGCGAGTAATGGGCAACTCGCCGCCTGACTATGCGCGCCTCAAAGAGCTTCAACAAGATGACGGGCCCCCCCCTTTAGGGGGCCAAAGCCTGATTATTTCACCAAGCTAAAAAAAAAGGTCCTATTAGTGCCTTTTTTTATTGTGATGAAATCATCAAATGAGTCCTCCCACCCAGAGCAGGACGGTAGGGACTGTCACACATGTACTGACTAAAATCCACGGTGACCCTTCAATGGCCCTTAATGTTCCAGGATCACGGCTACCTGATGAGTCCCGCGACAGGTCCCACAAGTGCCCTGGGGCGATATTACAACATCTTAAAACCAGCCTTGTTCCAGTGAGTGAACGAGATGGCGCTATACGACTTGTATAGCTCTGTCACTTTCACTCGCCGGAACAAGACTGGTTTTCAGACGTAGTAATACGGCCCCTGGGATATGAAATCTGAGAAATAAAACTAGTTTTAAATTCCAGTGAGCGTTTCGGCTTCTACCACGTGAACATCACGGACCCGGCGCGCCCGCGCACGGCGAAGCTCTCAGCTGAGTACTATAAAGAACTGATTGCCAACCGCGAGCTGCCGCAAGACCCTCGCTTCAAGGATCCTGCTGTAAGAACTGACTGTTTTTCTTCTACTAAAAACACTAATAATAAAAACTTCTTTTATAACTGGTTTCTAAAAGGCCAACAACCGAATAGTCAAGATGACAGCATCAATTTTCGAACCTACATATTTGGTCGGTTAGCTAGGATATTAAAAAATAATGGACATGTTTTTATTTTTATTTTAATCTATGAATATTGATAAAGATATTAAAACGCATCAAAACTCGTCAATTTCTCGTGAAGTTAAAACTATGTGAAAATTATAGCTAGAAGTGACGTTTTAAAAGGTCATTTCTTCGTCAACTTTATGTTAGTTATGGACGCCAGCAGGATTTATTCCCTTTATGTCGAGTCCCGTTACGTCGAGTCTCGAAGTCGAGAGTGTCGAGTTTGGTGCACAAGTACAGTCAGGGTTGTAAATTAAAAGCCAATGGCATATAAACATGTTAAAACCAATATAGGTGAAGATTATTTATAGAGGAAGCTGTGTTTAAAACCGTCATATGTTTACCATTATCACTATTATTTTACAGACGAAGGATTAGATTTTTTGTCAGACACAGATTTTCTAGAATCAGTTTCAATTAAAATAATATTTAGTACAGTAGTTTAGGGCGACTTTCACCAAAAGTTAAACATGTTTAAAATTTTATTTAATGTCAAAATTATATTGAATTTTGTGCATAAATAAAATTTTATATGCCATTGGCTTTTAATTTACAACCCTGACTGTACTTGTACACCAAACTCGACACTCTCGACTTCGAGACTCAACGTAACGGGACTCGACATAAAGGGAATAAATCCTGCTGGCGTCCTTATCTAACATAAAGTTGACGAAGAAATGACCTTTTAAAACGTCACTTCTAGCTATAATTTTCACATAGTTTTAACTTCACAAGAAATTGACGAGTTTTGATGCGTTTTAATATCTTTATCAATATTCATAGATTAAAATAAAAATACTTATATGGGCTGATTTTTCAAGTCAGATAACTTTTGTCTGAGGATAAAAATGGCGGTTTGACAGCTTATCTATCGAAAATATGTCAATCTTACCATTATTTTAATTCCTCAGATAAAGGTAATCTGACTATTGAGAAATCAGCCCTTAGTCAATAAACATATCGCATGATAGAATAAGTACCTACTATTATCTTATTGCTTCCTACTTTAGTTTCTTGCTGCATACCTACACTACTGGTTGATCGCAAACTAATACTGAAAAAAAATAAAAATATTCGAAGTATGGTGGCTTGCATAGGCTTTTAAACCAACACCAACACATCATGGTTGAGGTATACCCTTCGTGCTTGAACCTACCTACTCCTAGCTACCTTTCTCTTCGACATGGCCCTGTAGACAAGTGAAAGCGATAAACGTGAACGGTCAGTATTCTATAATAGGTTTTCAACTTTATTCATTAGTGTAACTCTTATCGCTTGACGCTTGTCTAGGGAGACTGTTCTTCTGTTATATCTATTTCTCACCAGCTGATTTATTATTAAATACGGTTTACTAACATTTGTATAAAATTACATTTTGACAGGTAGCACGAAAGTGAGAGGGTGTTGGCTCGAGCATGGTAATATCTAGTATATTGTACATAATATATTTATAAAAGGACGCATGCTTGCGATGCTTGTTATCGTTATCAAATAAATAATTGAAACGAATCTAAGACTTTCTTTTTCTTTCCAACAGATAGGAGCACCCAGAACTGAACTGTAATATTTCATCGTGATAAAAAATGTATGGGAAGTGAAATATATAATAGATATTAAAACAAATATTTATTTAATTCATTATAAGAATATCGAATTATTTACAATGAAATTATAGTAAATTAATAACTTTGACACGTAATTTCATTGTTATAACATTGATACACGTAGTTACATACACTACATAGAAAACTTGCATCTGTTATCAGACTGAAAAGATATGTTTTTCATAAAGGCTATACTTAAGAAATAATTGATTACAGTTTACACTTGAGATATTGTTCTGAATATTATTCTGTAGCAAGTGGCAGGGCTCGTGCGAGGCTACTGGTACAACTTGGAATGTCTGTCGGCTGTCGCACGCACCTGCGGCGAGGACGGCGCCGCGGTAGAGAACAATGAACCGAACAATATGAGAAGCATCCAAACTTACGGACCCTTACAATTAATACACGACAAATACAAATATAAAGTATACAACAAATGGATCTACAGAATACAAAATTAAATGTATCATCAACCCAGCACCGTTACGTCTAGTTACAATAGTTACACAGATGCTATTTATTGCTATGCGTCATAACTGAAGATTACATTAAAGTCTTAAAAGAATAATAGTACTTTTACTAATATGGCAAAGTTTTCAATGTAGCATTTGATATTTAAGGCCTAATTCCATTATCATATTATTCAATCAAGCTAGCTGAATTCAATACACTCATACAAAAATCTAAAGACTAGGTGGGCTTACAAAATTTTGAAATATTTTGAATTGTTGATATAATAATATGAACGATGATTTGATGAATTGATACTAAATATAATGAAGTAATACTAATAACATAACAGTAGTTATCGAAAATAGATTTTATATTTGTTGGCACCAATAGTAGAGTCTGCTCCATGGCAGTTAACAATGATATTATTTTAATAAATCCTTAATATCAGACAATAACATTTGAGTAAGGCACTTAGAGGCAAAATTTCGAGCTCCAATTTCTCCCTATAATTAGCTAGCTAGCTGCACCCATACACTTGAATATTGCTTAGGTAGTCACATTGTTCACTTACAACCCAACTATAATAAGTAAACATAATAGTTGCCAACATTATTACCTACTTCTTGATTAACTATTAAAACTTAACGTCTATTCATAATCTCGAAAATTCACAAGGACGGTGTAAGTTGACAAACAACGTTCTACAAGTACATAAGTAGTTTATTTTCTGTCAAATCACTATTACATCAATAATTCGACAATAGAAAATTGTAAAAATATCTCAACATTATCTAAATTATTACAACAATAAATAATTTTTATCAAGGCACAATAAGGCACTGTTACATCAAGATGTTATCACAATCTTAATTTTAAAATATATCATAAAATATTGTTTGTTTGTCGATTTATAGAATACGATTTCCGATAGTCTCGCTGAAAAGAATATGGGAAACCTAGTTCACGAATGATTGCGTTGCAACGCAACTACTTTCTGCTACGAAAGAAGGCTTGCAGCCACCGCGCACCGCGCCGACGGCCGGCGCACGCGCACCAGTCGCACCTACGACTATGACTAGCCATTCGTGATAGTCTTGCTCCACTGATTCGCGTTACTTGGCTTGGTTTTCGTAGCTCATCTCTTACTTGAACTGGGTGAAACATTTTACAATATGAGCACCATTATTGTACTGCTCACACCAAAGGACAAAGATCATAAAATATTTGCTTACAATACTTTAGCATTTCTTTGCTAACTACGAGGAAAAAGGCACTAATTTACAATACTTAGGAGTCCAAGTCAGTAATTGCAATGAGTATGTGTTGTAAAGTCAGACATACAATATTCCACACATGAATCACCGCAACGAAGTAGAAACACTATTTAACTCACACAATTTTGTATTCCTATCTCATTCGAATAAATGCAGAGACAGAGATAAAACCAATTCTGCATAAAAGCGAGCAGATGTAAGGGAACAGATAAACCAGTGCGGACATCTTTCGTAGTAACATTTGAGCTATAAACGATACTTAACAAATGCAGGAGTCCGCGTCGGTTTACCTGTTCTCGAGGAAGCCATCGTCCTGGTACTGAAACTATCTAACTATCCTAAATCATAAGCACACAAAATCCCACATCAGTCATTACACATGTTATGCTATAATTGTCATTTTCAAAGTGAAATTTACACCATCGTTACCGTTTTGTCACCGACACTGTTATAGCGGTCGACGTCATTCAAGCGGTAAGTACGCTACATTAAACATAAAATACCTAATTTCAAAGTTTGTAAGCGTGGTGTGCGCGTGAGTGGCGGCGCGCGCGCCTACAGCCACGTCAGCACGTTGTCGGGCTTGCTCGGCGTCGAGTTTATCAGCGATTGCACGTCGTCCAGGAGTATGTCGTTTGTGAACTCGTTTAACTGAAACGTTCAGATTAAATTGTTAACAATAATAGTTATTCAAGCACTAAACAAGGAATACACTCTATAGCACAATGATCTCGAGGGTATCAAACGATTTTATTTTAAACATTTTAACGACATCACAGTGAGTCATTGTTTCTTAATAAAGGCGCCAACTAGGCATAATACAAACGAAAGCAAAGTTGCTAAAAGAGAGACTTCTCAGAAAATCGCAATAACCGCTGTTAGTATAAGCATAATTATCATTTAAGTAAGGGTATTATGGGTTTTCATCTAGCTAGCACAACAAAAGTAAGCATAAGACTTTAAATTAAAAAATATGTGTATAAACACAAAAGCATCTAAGTCGACTACGGCGTAGTCTATCAGGGACTCGACTACGCCGTAGCTTAGAGGTACAAGACTACGCCGTAGCCTAAAGGTACAATACTACGTCGTAGTCGATGTGGAACTACGCTGTAGCGCATCTTACTTCGACTACGCCGTAGTCATTCAGGATCCGGAAATCTACTCTCTAAGTGGGAAACTGTAGTTTCAGCCGAGTGTTTCCTTTGTATCATTTTAATAATATACATTATTTTCTTAATATTATAATAATATTGTATCGTTTCTATTTGTCACTTCCAAATTAATTAATTAGTTTGCTTTTGAACACTTGGATTTTGAGTTTTACTTGTTACTGGCGCAGAATAATGTGTATGTAGTTTTATTTTCCGATTACATTTGCATGCGGTGCTAGCCTTTAATTAATTGTTGCACTATTCCTAGCTATAAATGTAAACAATTGTTGGTTGGCCAATAAATAAAAAATAAAATAAGATATAGCTCTAACTAAATATGAATGACAATAAGATCTATTGGACAGTTCTCCATATTTTTTTCAAAACTACATTAGGTAAATCATTAATACGGAGTAGGATTAACTTCGAAGTGTCAAGCTACCAGAATCAGCCAATACTTTGTTAATGGACTTTGAAAAAAGACTTTCAGGACACCGTGTTTTTTAAATGTTAGGTTGTTAAATTAAGCATTAATAAATACAGGCAAAAATACCTGTAAAGAAGGTACCAAGTCGTCAGTAGAGTCGAGGTTGTCGGCTAGCGTGATATCGGTGGAGTCGAGGTTGGCGCCGGCCTCGCTGGTGCAGTCCATGCGGTCGTCCATGCCGGCGAGGAAGCCCTCCGGCGTGTGCGGCATGGAGTAGGAGTGCGGCACGCCCATGCCGAGCCCGCTGTCAGCGGACTCCTGCCGCTGGTGGTCGGACAGGCCCGACAGGAACGGGTCCAGCGGCAGCTCGGTGCTGGCTACCCCCGTACTGTTCGCCAGAGACGACACGATTGACGACGACTGCCGCGCCATTATTAGCTCTTGCTGGAATACGGGAAAAGGCATATCAATCACCAATCAATATACATATAGGTACACATATAAAAATCAAAGCCAAAATCTTATAGTTGTAATTTTATAACTCAGTGGGCTCACCTATCCAAACTAAATGTTTAGGCTTTGTTTGGACTATTTAGTAGATGGTTTATGTGTTTGCACAAAATCGGTCGAGCGGTTCTTCATTTATTAATGGATTCAATAAATGGCGGATCATTTTGTTAATGGGGATTATGCCGTCAAAGTAGCGAAGCACGCACTGGGCCGCTAGTTAGGTATTTATAAATTGCTACTCGACCTCTTCCTCTCCTAAATTTTGCGTGCCCGACAGGGTCCATAATGTATCATTTACTTGTTTTAACTACTCGTATCTCTGTAACATATGGAATGTAATAAAAAATGTAGTAGTAGATTGAGTTACTCAATCTACTACTACATTTTTTATTACATTCCATTGTTCCCACTTGTTGTAATGGCCCAAGAATTAAACCGCACCTCTTATGCATGGATGGTGTAAATGTAGGTAAATCCTAAACAATAACTTATGTATCTTTTTCAATGCAGAGTAGGTAAAACAACTAAGATTTAATTAATTAAATCAACATATCCATCCCAACTAATCTTTTGTTCAGCAATGTGTTAAGAAAATTAAATATGTAAGTAATACGAAATTCATTACTCTTAGGTTTTTCAATATTTCACAGGTGTGCAATCAAGGTGAAATGTAATCTGATACACAACCGGACAATAAACTAGAGCGCCTCGTTTTGCTACGCATTGTTGATGATTCAGAAGTAATACGTGACGATAACATTGATAACGTAAACTTTTTATCATATGGACAGACTACGTAATTCTCATCTTGAGCACTTATGTTTATATTGTTTACTAGCTGTGCCCGCGACTTTGTTCGTGTGGATGTCAGTTAACTCAACAATGTATTTTTTTATTAAAATAAAGGATGATTTTTCTAAAATAAAAGTAGCCCAAGGTACTCCTTATTACATCAGCTACCTACCAATAGAAGTCCCGTCCCGGCCCAGCCATTTCAGAGATTAGCCATTACAAACAGACAGAAAGACAGACAGACAGACAAAAAATGTAAAAAAAAATGTTTTGGTGTATGTAGGTATGTATGTAAATGTATATGCATATAGTTCAATATTACAAACATACACTCCAATTTTATTTATATGTATGTGTGGCGAACGTATCTCTTATTATATTTATCTGTGGTAATACAAACATAACCCACAGTGACAACACTATGGTTATGTTTGTCTATGCCCGCGACACCGCTCGCCAGACATGAGACTTGTCGTTACCGGTCGCATAAAAGTTGATTACCAAGTATTATTGTTGAGCTGTAAATATCTGCATTTAATTGTAACGAGGATCGTATGTGTATTCCCATGACCGACATTGTAACGTGTGGTGTGTGTGTCAGCTACCCATAGCACTTTTGTGGAATCTGCAATACATAAAGTAAGCAAACTGGACCGGTCTTTCATTGAACAAACTGGGCGCTATCCCGCGCCTAAATTGGTGACCCCGACGACGACCGACGTGCGAAGATAATCATCATCGGCGTAGGACGTCGGTAACAAGAAGACCTGGGTTCCAGTTCCTTGCAGCGCATCGAGCTCGCACTCATCGTGGAAACGACATCTATCTACCAACTCGCCAGCTATTACGCGAGTTTGCCGGCTAACATAACAGTTTTAAAAGTTCGACCAGTGTTTTAGTGTTTAACAGTGCAAATGGTGTAAAGTTTCCCAAAAATAAACTTTCAACAATGAACTCCAAAACAACATTTTCTTCGCGATACTAACGCCACTTTTTCACGTACGGATTTTCGGAGAAACTGGAGGTTAGCGCGCCAAGTTTGACATTATTTTGACACTAGGTACGTCATTGCTCGCAAACGTAAACCAGTCGCGTTCCAGAGTCGGAGATACCGCGTTATTATGCGTCATTGAAGAAGGGTGAGACATCAAAACCTGTAAGTTTGAACTGAACTTTTGCATGGAAAATATTGTGGACTATAATAGAGTTTCCCTTCAAAAATAACAGTGCTGCAACGGGTTTTTATTTGGAACTATTTGGGCAGAAACTTCTAATAATTCTGACACTTGAACGGAGAATCTATATTTAATGTATATCTTTTTGTCTTCTGTTCACACACATATTTTAATATTTCTTAATTCTGTATAATTGGGTGTAATCTAAATGATAATAGTGTGATACTGCTACATTTATTTTTTTACAAAATATCCACAGACTTACCGTTCTAGTTAAACATAATATAATTAACATAGTAAATATGTCACATTTTAACCTGAGGCTGCATGAATAATTTCAGCACTGTTCATTTTATAATTATTTTGTATGTGCAAGTTGCCTGTTGTCGGTAATTAACTTATTTTAAGGTTTGCTGAGCTACATGCTATTTATTATCGCTGTAACAAATTATTTTGTGTTCATGTTTGTTATTGCTAAGGTTGTCTGTGATTAATCTGCTAAATGGGTTGCTGTGCAAAATTTTACTAATTAATGTGTAACAAATATTGTGTGTTTGCGTTTGTTATTGCTGATATTTTCAATTATTAACACTATGGATACTGAGGGCAAAAATAATTTCTTAGACCCTGAGGTCGAAACTGGTGGTGGACAGTCAGCTAATGCTTGTGCATCCAGCTCTCAAAACATTTTAATAAATAGGGTATCTATCCGTGTTCCTCCCTTCTGGCCTGACCGGCCTGGTCTTTGGTTTGCTAGTTTAGAGGCACAATTCCATATTAATAGCATCACACAGGAGACAACAAAATATTATTATGCCATCAGTCAACTCGACACAAAATCTGCAATTGAAGTCGAGGACATCATTACAGAACCACCTAAGGAGCAACCTTACTCTACCTTGAAAAAAGCCCTAATATCTCGCTTCTCAGTTTCTTATGATGAGAAAATTAAGAGGATCTTGGAAAAAGAGGAGATGGGGGATAGAAAGCCCTCATCATTCCTGCGTCACCTCAGGGCTCTTGCAGGTTCATCTTTCACAGAGCAGCTCCTAAAGACAATCTGGATGAATCGGTTACCTCAACACATTCAAGGAATTTTGGTGGCTCAAACCCTATCATCCCTTGAAGATCTGGGCGATTTAGCAGACAAGCTGCAAGAAATCAGCTCCCAACCAGTACAAATTGCAGCAAGTAGAGTTGCACCATCTACAAGCAACGACACCACGGAGCAATTGAGACTGCTCCAGAAGCAAGTTGCGGACCTTACACAATTAGTTACTCAATTATCCGCAAACAATAACCACCGTGGCACCAATAATCGTAGTCGCAGTCGATCTCGATCTGCACCACGCTCTCACAACAGCCAACTATGCTGGTACCACGAGCGGTTTGCTTCAAAGGCAACCAAATGTTTACAACCCTGCACCTGGTCTAACTCTGCACCTCAGGGAAACTCCAACAGCAGTCAGTAATGGCGACCACTGACTGCTCCCTAGCAAGTCGCCGTCTATTCGTAACAGATCGGTATTCGGGCCGACGATTTTTAATCGACACCGGATCCGATCTATCGTGCCTTCCTAGACGGTTCTCGGACATTCAGGGTAACAAGCAGCCACTACCTTATGATCTCATAGCCGCAAACGGCTCGAAAATAAATACTTTCGGTGTTGTAGAGCTTAAACTAAATTTAGGATTAAGGCGTGACTTTCGGTGGAAATTTATAGTTGCAGAGGTCGGAACTCCAATAATCGGCTCTGATTTTTTAGCCCATTATCATTTGCTACCCGATTGTGCTCTCGGGAAATTACGGGACAATAAAACAGGATTGTCTACTGTGACGGAATTATCGTCAGTAGACCAACCCAGCATCAAGGTCATCCAATCACCTGACTCTCCCTATGCACACATTTTGGCCGAGTACCCCAGCATTTCACGACCTCCTGGCGCTCCTACAGAACCGAAGCACTCCACGGTGCATTTCATCAACACCACGGATGGTCCACCAGTGACAGCGCGACCGCGTCGCCTCGCTCCACAAAAACTCCAGGAAGCTCAGAAGGCATTTGAAGAGATGGTTCGAGTAGGTACTGCTAGACCTTCTAGCAGCGCATGGTCCTCTCCATTACATCTCGCTCCCAAAAAGGACGACACTTACCGCCCATGTGGGGACTTTCGAGCGCTTAATGCCCGCACCATCCCGGATCGCTACCCCGTCCGTCATGTAGGGGATTTCTGCCAGAACCTTTCTGGATGCTCAGTATTCAGCACTTTAGATTTAGTTAAAGCCTATCAGCAAATTCCAGTAAACCCTGATGATATTTGTAAAACAGCCATAATTACACCTTTTGGCCTGTTTGAGTTCCCCTACATGACGTTTGGCCTGCGAAACGCTGGGCAGACTTTTCAGAGGTTTATTGATGAGGTGGTGCGAGGATTTAGCTTCTGTTTTGCGTACGTGGATGACATCCTTGTCTACTCAAGAGACCCGAGAGAGCATGCTGAACACCTCAGGCTCCTGTTCCGTCGACTGCACGAGTATGGAGTGGTCATCAACCCAGCAAAGTGCGTACTTGGCGCAGCCGAAGTAACCTTTTTGGGTTACCGCATTAACGCCGCAGGCACATACCCACCCGATGATCGCATCCGTGCACTGATGGATTTTTCTCTCCCCAAGACAGTACAAGGCGTGCGCAGATTCCTGGGCATGGTAAACTATTACCGCAGATTTTTGCCCAACGCCGCCAAGTATCAGGCTCCATTAATTGACGCAGTCGCTGCAACAAACAGCAAGGGCGCAAAACCATTTCCATGGACGCCCGAGCTCGAGCAATGTTTTAATGATTGCAAGAAGAGTCTGACCGACGTTACTACTTTGTCGCACCCAAAATGTGGTGTCCCATTGGGTCTTTTTACCGATGCGTCCAGCATGCACATTGGCGCTTGCTTACAACAGAAAGCCGACGACGACTGGCAACCCCTCGCATACTTCAGCAAAAAGCTAACCGCCAAACAGAGTGAATGGCCTGCATATTACAGGGAACTTCTAGCTGTGTACGAGAGCGTTCAACACTTTCGGCACATACTAGAGGTGCAACATGCAACAATTTTTACCGATCACAAGCCACTAGTTTACGCTTTTGTTCAGCGCCGCGAAAAACTACCACCTACACAACTAAATCAGTTAACTTTTATCAGTCAATTCACTACCGATATACAGTATATAAAAGGCGCTGACAATGTAGTAGCAGACGCCATGTCACGAATCGAATCCATTTCTTTGGAGGAGGACTGCCAAGCTCTTGCCGAGTCTCAACAAGATGACGAGGAACTCAAGGAGATGTTTTCGTCTTCTTCCATGAAGTTGGAAAAAGTCGTTGTCCCCGGAACCAACACATTCATAATATGTGACACATCAACGGGTAGACCCCGCCCATATCTCACTTTACCCTTTCGTCGATCTGCTTTCGATCGACTGCATGGTCTCAGTCACCCAGGTGTGAGAGCATCCCTACGCTTGGTGGCTGAGCGATACGTATGGCCGCAGATGAACGTAGACTGCCGGAAATGGGCAAAGTCATGCATAGAGTGCCAGCGCACTAAGATCACTAGGCACACCTCTGCGCCTTTAATACCTTTCCGTAGCCCTTCAAGTAGATTCTGTCATATTCATATCGACATCATAGGCCCACTGCCACTCTCAAACAATTACACATATTGCCTTACCGCGGTTGACAGATTCACGCGATGGCCCGAAGCGTGGCCTATGTCAACTATCACGGCAGAAGAAGTAGCAGACACGCTGGTAACTGGTTGGATATCCCGTTTTGGAGTACCAAGCACCATAACGACCGATCAAGGTCGTCAGTTCGAATCCACCTTGTTTCGGCGCCTCATGAACGTGTGCGCAACAAAGCGGATCCGCACAACTAGCTACCACCCGTGCGCAAATGGCATGGTCGAACGCATGCACCGCCAGCTAAAAGCTTCTTTAATGTGCCATTCCGAAACATGGAGCAAAGCGCTCCCATTAGTACTCCTTGGCATGAGGACCGCGCTCAAAGAGGATTTGAACACCTCATCTGCCGAGTTAGTCTATGGAGAACCTCTCCGCCTTCCTGGAGAATTAATCGTGCCAACGGATGAACCCAGGAGCCCAAGCGAAGCCGCAGATTTCGTCACGGAGCTGAGAAGTCGGATGGAAGTTTTACGTCCAATACCAGCCTCAAGACACACTCGCCCGTCATCATTTGTATTTAAAGACTTGGCGACATCGACTCACGTTCTGCTCCGCGACGATACTGTTCGACGGCCTCTGCAACCTCCTTACACTGGCCCATATCGTGTCCTGAGGAGAAGGGATAAAACCCTTACTTTGGACATCAATGGAAGAGAGGCTACGGTCAGCATAGACCGTGTCAAACCAGCTTACCTGGACGTCGAAGCATCTTCCTTACCAACGGTATCAGTCCCTGTTCAAACACTTCCTTCCGAACAGACTCCTGTCCCGCAGTGTCCATCCGTTCCAGCACCCTCATCTTCCCCAGCTCCTACCACTCCACCACCTCCAGCTACTGTCACCACCAGATGTGGCAGACGGGTTAGATTTAGGGACATATTAGATTTGTAGTTGTAATTTCTGTTTTTGTGTATACCCTTTTTTTCTCCGTAGGGGGGTGGTGTGGCGAACGTATCTCTTATTATATTTATCTGTGGTAATACAAACATAACCCACAGTGACAACACTATGGTTATGTTTGTCTATGCCCGCGACACCGCTCGCCAGACATGAGACTTGTCGTTACCGGTCGCATAAAAGTTGATTACCAAGTATTATTGTTGAGCTGTAAATATCTGCATTTAATTGTAACGAGGATCGTATGTGTATTCCCATGACCGACATTGTAACGTGTGGTGTGTGTGTCAGCTACCCATAGCACTTTTGTGGAATCTGCAATACATAAAGTAAGCAAACTGGACCGGTCTTTCATTGAACAAACTGGGCGCTATCCCGCGCCTAAATATGTATAGATGTATAGATTGAAAAATAACGTTGGCCCTCACTAGGTATTCACCTACATCGTGGATGCGATTACAAATAAGTAATTTAAACTCACAAATTAGGTTTGTGAGTTTCCGTTTGCCAGATCCGGATCAACTACCTGGAGGGCAAACAAATCTTTGTTATACGAGGGTCGAACCCGCGACAAGCATCCCAGTATCCAATAAGCTCAACTACTGTGCAAACTGTGTCACCAGACTATAAATAGGGACATGTTTTCAGAACGCCGAAATTGTACTTGCTCTGAAAATATTTTCTGCCACATCAATTTGAGTTAGTCTACTCTTTAACAAAGCCAACCAATATAATTAGGTATATTGTTCACGCACCTTCTTCATGTTACTGAAACATTTCTACAGATACCGATGAACCTGATTTTCCAAAGAGTTGCAAAGGTCATACGTATCTACTAACATTTCCGTATCATGCGGAAGTCATCATATTGAGGAAACGGAATCAACTGTCATTATGTAAATCGGTGCATTTTTATTAATAACCCCACAAAAAAGAACATAATAGACAAGATTTTAATAAATCCATGAAGCTCTACCTATGGATTCGCCATACAAGTTAAAGAGTAAAAATTTCAATTCACTTAGTAGGCTTCTTAAAAAACAACCTTGTGACAAAAAAGTTGTCGTAGCGTTTCTGCATATTTTTTTTTAGATTTTCTTTGATTCTTACCTGGAGTCTGATCTCCTGCTGGCGCTGCTTGAGGCGCTCCCTTTCAAGTTGCAGTGACTGCAGCCTTAACTTCTGCTGGCAGGCCTGCAGCGAGGCGTTTGCCCAACCGCCGTCCGGCCCCGTACCGCCTGCCGCCGGAGTGCGCTGCAAGTGTTGCGCTGAAACCACAAGCATTCACCATCAGCACACACACACCACTTCCTATAACACAGCGGGATCAGAACCTGCCATCGTGATATAGTCTTATTACTCAAGCACGTATAATCACGAGATAACTATGCGTTGCTGACATTCACTGTATATGTTGTATACTTACGTATCCTTGGATCGAACCAGGATGTGGTGCGAGCTGCATGATTTATAAAGTAGATTTCTCCTTCCGCCGTCGCGGCCTGCTCCCAACCCTCCGGCAGGGGCCCTAGTGGATCCGTCGGAGTGTTACTACTTGTACTCTTCGCTGCTGAAATCAATCAAACGTACGTAATCAGTACCTTTGAAACGTTACACTTGTCATTTGTAGGAAAACAACTAATGATTCTCTCAACAGCGACTAGTTGCAAGCCAGCACATTATGAACTAAGACGTACGCACACGTGATTGAGAATCAGGTGGACAACGGGAAGGTCGATGAGAGCTCGTTCCAAGAAACGACGGCGCCAGACAAGTGCGAGCTACCCAGCTCTTGGCACACGCTTCCAAAAATGAATCACGGCGCACGCGCGGCGAGCGGTGCCGCGGTGCCGCAGAGGCGCACTCACGCTTTGTGTACGCGCAGCGCCAGCGCAACAACAAGCGATCATTCATAAACAATTCACAGATACACGGGCGCGGGCGGCTAATTGATCGCCAATATCATCGCTATCTACGTTGCTCTATTCTAGTTGTATCTAGGCATTTTCTCATGCACAGATATTTTGTGAATTCCAAAAAGAATTGTAGTTTCTGAAGCAAAGCGTATTTCATGAGGATAGTTAATCTGCTGTGAGGGTTTATAGTGCGTGGTAGGTATATTATTTACTGTGCATTTTAAGCCATTATAATTGTAATAAACAGATAGGTTGGTACCGATGCATTATTGAGCATTTAGGTATATAAATTCTTATGACTGCCATATAAAACAATTCACTTTATCATAGTTGCACTCTAGATAATTTCTTTATTAAGCATGTTGCCTTTGTGCGGTCCGTGCAGTGTAATTACACATTATTTACAATGATCATTACTCAACAGTCGACAGCAGCGCACTCGGCGCGGCGACTAACCGCGATATTACGTTAGCATTACGTTATGACTGCCTCTACCCCAGCTTGTACTTTTACCCGCTGCAAGACAGTGTTGGTAATTATTATTTATACTTGAACACATCATTGTTTATACATAAATGCGGTCAAGAATCTAAGATTAGCACAGTTGACATACGCTTTTGAATCCCATCAAGATTTTGATAGATGATACCAAAACAATTTCTTGTGACAAGAGATGCGTTATAAGAAAGATATTCAGTGGTTCGAGTTGTGGTATGTTATCGCGACATAAGATTAAGGAGGAACGCGCTGTGGAAACACAACTATTTGTATTGTCACCTGATCTACATTAGGTGTTTGTAGTGGCGAAGATAAAGCTAGATGTAACAGTGTCACTTGCCGCGATGATGGCGCCCGGCCCGCCTCGCCGGCGCTGCCGCAGCTCTGCCGAACGTGATCTGATACGTGAATAGCTCACGTACTAGCTAACCAAACTATCATAACTTTAAAAATATGAACTCATAAAGCTAAGCACGTGCACCGTGTCAAGCGATGTTGATGACACAAAATAAGCCAGTATTGTTTAAAATCTGTTATCTCGTTAATAAAGACAAAGAGGTGCGTAGTTGGGTTAGTCGTGGTGTAGTAGTCTGCGTGTAGAGTAAGGCGGATGTGTCGCAACTGTCGCAAGGCGCTGAAAGGCGCGGGTGCCATGGCACGCCGGCGGGCTGCGCGGGCGCCGGGACACCGATGTATTTTCCGAACACCTTTCAACGCTCGTCTCGCATCGACCGACGGAAACAACGCGTTAATTCCCGTCATAAAATCAGTTTTAGAATTCGGGTTATTTACTTGTTTTTATTTTAGTTCCATGATAATTTTAAACTTGCCACTGTGGCCAATTAGATCACGTGAATACTGAATCCAGAGTTAAAGACAATGAAAATACAAGTTTAACAAACACCTAGATTTAAAGCAAACTAAATAGTTGGAAACAAGATTACGTAGAAAATTATTTGCATTCCTGAACAGATTAATACGTAGGTACTTCCAAAAAATATGCTCTTTACTAAAACCGATTAATCCAACGGGAGTATTTCTATTCGTAAACAGACTGAATTTAAAACATGTCATATAAGTAGTGTACCTAATACGTTTCAAATTGAAGACGTCATTTATCCTAGAACCAGAAATTCGAAGGAATGCTATGCTATTCTTTAAAGGATTATTTGAAGGCTTGTACTCTGCGACGAACCCTGAGCCTGTGACAAGGTCGCGATACGTCGCTGTCAGTAGCTTAGTGAATACCAACTGTAATTTCGACGATAGGACAGCGCTGCACATGAGGATCCTTAAAGAATGGCACTGCTACACTGGGCTTGCTTGGTGAATAACAGCCTCGTAGAGATGGAATACTTAAAGACCTATCAAATTTATCATTTGGCATATTTTCCTTGCCTTTGTTTCGTTAAAAACGAGCAATGATCGTACTATTAATTAAAGACGAATCAAAAGTTTCAGATTTACGCAATTTGCTGAAACAAGTATTGTTACTCGTATTATCCTCAAACATATCAGTATTTTGTTAATATATTTTACATTATGGAAATACCATGGACGTCATTGAGTGCTATGGTACGATATGGGCATAAACACGAGGCCTTTAATTGCACCATTGAAGTAAATCTAGTACCTACTTAGGTTCTCGTAGGTAATTAATTAGATACAATATTATTTATTCATTAAATTGTTGACAGGAATATATAAAGGTATTTAATTGACAGGAAATTGAGCGTAGCCGTTTGTTATTTTCCTACAATGGAACTAATTTTATTATGATCTTCATTATTAATCTACCTAATATAATGCTTCTCAGAAATCACGTCCCAACGACACCAAGTTCCGGTGTCTTTACGTTAACCTTAGACAAGGTGTTTTGTGCAACTTCTTAGGCAAAGATCTACAATTTGTTAGTACGGTTTATGATGATCTAAAGACAATAGATATGAACCTGGTGCAGGTGTGGTGGGTATGTTCTGCGGCGAGGCGGCCTGCGTGAGCAGCGCGTCTGTGCTCTGGTGCTGCACGCTGCCGGCCACCGACTGCGCCGCGAGGGTCTTCCGAGGGTCGTCCCATGTCGTCGTCTTCGTTATGTGACTGGAAATAAACAGGAAAACCGTCAACATCTTATGAAGACCAACTTAGATCTTGCCACTGCAAAAAGGCATATTCTTAAGCCTGCTCTACGCTACTCGCGAAGTTGACCGAATACGATAGTGTAGAACTCGCGTGTGTGTTCGTTTCGCTTCGTGCAACTTCGGCTCGCTTTGAGCGACTTCCATTTGTTGTCGGTTTTTGCGACCGAGTCAAAGGGCTCAATGAGCTCTTCGCGAAGTTGCACGAGATGTGTAGTCACATACTTCGGGACTTCGATCAACTTCGACGAGTACTTCGTCGAAGCAACTTCGCGAGTAGTGTAGAGCAGGCTTAAGGTAAATATTTTATTGCAATTGAAAATCTCGATCAAATCGAAAAAACAATGGACAGGTTTTTATTTTATTTTAATCAGTGAGTACCTTGACAAAGATAAAAGGCTTCGAAAGTCGGAAGTTGGGGGATTGTGATGTCATAACGCCTGTAAAATTATACCATCCGCATGTTGTGTTGTGATTTTTAGAATCGTTGTATCTACGTCAATTTTAGCTTACGTACCAAAAGGAAAAAATCGGGTTTCATATTTTTGATAAAATCATTCTTTCGGACCAATCACATGTTTTCAGTAAAATAGCCTATTGTAGTAAAAGACGTATATCCTAACAAAGACATTACTTGTGAATAGTAAAGCGTTCATTATAAACCCGTTAGCAACATCGGCGTCGTGTGAGCCAAATCTTCCCACTTAGCGGTCGACGTGACCAATCTGTAGACAAAACCGGACACGAAGTACGCGAGTGCGACCCAGTGAATAGCCACCGCCATGATGAATTACTCTTTTACTTTCTTTACACTGAAAGTGGGCACTATCACATTCGTGGTTGCGTCCGCAATCACTTATATTCTGAGGACGAAGACACTTGCAAAGGTTTGCTATTATTTTGATCAGAATTATACTTATGAAGTTATCGAATTTGAAATCTTTTTGTCGTCATTATGCATTGGAAAGTGGATGAGAGCATTACCTACCAACACAAATCAATTTGCACGGAACGGTAATGAACTTGGGCTCGCTATCAGCTGTTAGCGACGATGTCACGGCGGCCAGTGGGCACCTGTACGAGTGCGCCGTGTACGTGGCAGTGCGCGGGCGCACCTGCACCGCTACTTATCAACTGCGTTTAATTCCTCATTACTTCCAAATTTATGGGTAACCTTTAGCAACCACGTCAGCTGTGACCAACCTGAATACACGTGCACTATATTATGGGTGTTGATCGAAACAACATATTCAATTAACTTTACAACTATATCTACTTATGTTAGTACCTACTTATTTACCTTCTACTACTTAGTATTATGTGGTGTATGGTTATATGTGAGTCACATAATTGTAGTGTACAAATACAAGTGTTTGCCATAATCATCATTTTACTTTTTGATCGTCTGGCTAGCATACGGTTGGTTGGTTGAAGAGTTGTGTAAAAATCATAAATGATTGATAAAATCATCAACCTATCATTTACTATTTGCTCAGAACGTGATAAATGGTAGCATATACACAATTACACACACACCAGCGAGTATGTACATATAGTATATGTGGTACAGTTCCTAGTCTATAGAATTGTTGACAAGCGATTACGTAACTCATGGTTTATTTTATTTCAATGGGCAGTATACAGGATGTTTGTAAAACTGTCCAGCTGAGTTTCTTAGAAATAGGAGTCATAATTCCTAGTTTTTTTGCACAGAAAACTTTGACTTAGTGCCACAGTAATTGAGATATTATTTTCCTTATTTCGCGTTTCATCTTCATCACTAAAAATAATCGACACTGAATCTAAAAAAATACATTTTCTCTTGCCATATGCAAAGTGTATTTTATTCTGGGTTAATAATCTATTATGTGCTGCCAAAATTTGTAATTGGCTAGGTTGTTGGTATGTTTTTTATTTTATTATATTTTGTGAAATCACTTTTCTGTGCTATCAAATCCAAACAGTCTGTATAAGAGTTCTTCTTACGTCTAGGTCATGCGTTATAGGTAGGTAAACCCATTGTTTCCTACATCCTCGTGTAAGTATATTTTGATAATACTTAGATGTTACTGTGAATGTCCATGTCCAAAATTGAATCAAAAACAATTTTGTTTTTCTCATGGGCATCAAATGTGCACTTATAAAACGTCGAAAAAATTGCAGGTTCAAGTTGGTAGTTTTTAGCTTTCCATGGAGAAGAACCGACAAGAAACTCCATGGTTATAATACGTTTGCCTGTTGTTTTGCCTATGACCAAGCGATTCTCAGGAATAAATAAATCAGAAAATTTATACATTAGACAAACTGTTAGTCCTTTATAATATATTTATACAGATTTGAATCGAAGGTAAGTGATACATCGCCAATTATTTAGAAAATGGCAAATTTCAAGTAATAGTAGAGAGTGCCCACCACATTTGGAGTAGGTAGATAAAGCAAAGCCAGATATTCAACTCCTTACAAATTCAGACACAGATGCTCACACTCATAGATATAAATCTGAACATTCCGTCAATCTGGTTGTTGTGCTCTACTTGAAGTAAGTTCTTTGGAGAACAAGCCTGTGCTAGAGAATAGTAGTAATAGTGACATCACTAACAAAGGGGGATAATTATATCTGAAGCTGACCGTACAAGTTCCAGCGATAGAGCATAAGCACTCTAAAAGTACAGCCCTGTCAGCAGCGCTGTCACAGCAAAAAACTGCAATACTTAAATATGTAATGTTACAGTTTCAACGCTGGTGAGGCTGCACACGAAGGGAAAAGCACTGCTGATGTCTTGCTTTGCCATTATTAGTCAAAGAATGATTATTCCTCCAAACGATCTATAAGATTGCTTACTTCGCGGTGTCCGCCACCGGACTATTACCTTCCTAATAGTTGGCCGAGATAGCAAGAAGACCGGCAAATATAAACTTCATAAATCTACAAGTTTAATGAAATATATGTGGTTTGCAATGTGTGATGTAGGCACAACACGCCACTTCAGGTGAAGAGGCGCGGGCGGCGGGTGTGCGGGCAAGTGTGTAATTACAGTGGAGCCTGCGCCTGCGCGGGGCTGGGGGAAGGGGGGCAGGGGCTGTGGATGACTCGAGTTGCATAACACCGACCAAACTGTTATATCTACCATGCGACTCGCCACCCGCACTCACTGATGTTTGTTTGTACACATTCACAGTATTTTGCCCACAATCTGCAAAGACATACACATAATCGAACGTTCTCAGAAGTCAGATGGCTAAATTAGGAAACACGGATAGTAGCTTAGCTTTAGTCATCTTTACAGTGAATTGGAAACTGTACGTACAACATGTAAAAAGTCTCTACTCAGATTTAAGTATAGGTTCCCCTTTGAGAAGTGCAAACACACCTAACGAAAAAAGCAAAACTGAAATGAGAAAGTGTTTTACGTTTCGACGATATCCTCCTCGCAGATAAAATTTATGAATCAGTGAAGAGAAAGTATAACCTGTGCAACCGTTATGTCACCGTTATAACGTTATCATCTGCTGCATCATCCCTCAGAGACACGTTCAATACTACCGTTTGTTTAATATGTTGGTACAGATTAACAAACAAAATAACAATGGAAGTTAATTTATAAAGCCATTTGTTCCATAACGTTCAGCTTCTGGTTGTTTTGAGTGCGGACTTTGAATTGAATTAGGTGGTGGATTCTACTTCTGAATGAAAAAACGAGTACAACAGACTATCTTTTCATTGTTATTTTTACTTCTGCATCATATGCGTACAAAAACTGCAAAAATATCCACATTTACTATTTGGGGAAACTGACGAGACACATGCACAAAGCCACACGAACTTAATATCCAAACGCATAATAATATTTGCTTGCGAACAATCGCCACATGATAAGAAACAGCCGCCATTTCTCTCGTGCGAAGGCCTTCCACAATCCACTATTGCACAACGCACCCAGTTGGTGTTGTGTTGGTGTCTACCGGCAGGGATGCCTGTCGGCTGACTGTCAAAATCGAACGTTACTTAAAATCAAACGTTACATTAAGATGCTAATTTTAAATTAAGTAGGTAGGCTGTACTGTAGGACACACCACTAGCATAGACAACAACGTTAAGTTACTACAACGTGTGAACACAACAGATGATGAGAAATCTATTCTTGAGCATTATTTCAAACGCTCCACCGTGACAGAAAAAAAATTTGGAGCCCAGACGGAAGCAAATGATGGACTTACAATAAAGAGAAAAACAGTTTTAGCCTCTCAAAACTACATGAACCTCGCCTCGCAAACAAAGTAAGTATCGTAAACAGATTCGCGAGCACTATAGTATGACGAATTCGGTGAAATGCCTCGTGTTTCAATTAAATGGAAAATAAAGTTGGCATCACGTCTGTCGACGTAACATAAACATTAAAATAACTATGATGGTCGAGTAGCAGCTCGCAAAATCTCATTCAGATGCCAATACATTATGGTGCCTACGTATAAATGCCGATATAATAGGGACTACGGGGTGATACATAAAATGTTTTCACTCTTTGTCATCAAGTAAAAAAGATTAATGGACTTATGGATGCAAATCAACAAATTAATCTCGATCGGATACTAGGACGTCATAATTCTTTTTCTGATAAAGGTATTATAATAAGTACCTATCATCTAAATCCAGTTTTAAAAATAACATAATATCGTGCCACATAATGCAAAGAATTAGAAGACAAAAGCCTGCCAGCCTACCATAGATCTGTTGCTATAGTTCGCCAAAGACGGGAAACGCAAAACATTTTAATTAAAAAAGACACATGTTTATAACTTCAATTCAAGGTACATACATACGTAGGTACTACTTTTTAAACAAACCTTCGCGTATGCTAGGTGTACATTAATATGTAATTCAAACGATTTCCATTATTCTGTATCTACAAAACATCGATATACGTATGAGAATTAAATCACGAGGTGACGTCACAAACGTAGGTAATTATAGCGCGCATCAGTTACAATTGAAACCACTTAAATCTAGACGATCGACGTTACGATGCAAACACTGGATTTTGAATCTGTACAAGCAGCATCTGTTTGTTGCGGCCAGCCGGGCGGCGAGTGTAAGACGCTGGTTGCACCGGATGCGCGTCATTCTCATATCGGACGTACATCCTCGTCTGGCGCGCAATTTTCCCTCTTCTCCACTTGCACACAACACCACACGGCACACAATCGATACACAACACGACGCATAAACCGAGTAACAGCGAAACAAATCAGCTTTATTTATTCCTGGATTGATTACATAATCAAGTTCATATGCGGTTACCGTTTGATAATATTGAGAGACGTTCTTAGTAGGAATAAGTTTATTTTGTTTTGTTTTTCGAAACACACTCTTGAAAATATCTAATTAATAAAAATTCTTCTTCTTCTTCTTCACTACCTTTAGTCACCCAATGCTGAGTGTAGGTCTCTTCCAAATCTTTACACTTCTGGCGGTTTTGTGTTATGGCTATCCAGTTTCTTCCGGCAACTTTAACAAGATCGTCTGTCCACCTAGTCGGTTGTCTCCCTACATTCCTCTTTCCCGTTCATGGTCTCTAATTAGTCTAATAATTAAGTACAAGCAAAACAAACAACAAGCTAAGTAGCTTGGTGAGATAAAAGTAGGTGCCTAACTTCATCTTAGGCAAGCTTCCTCGCTGCATTCATGATCATTTCACTTTTAGCGCCCATTTTATCCCCTTTGTGAATTAATCTTCTATTTAAACCTGACAGTACCTATCGTTATCCAATAATTATCAATAATTAGGCATAAGTACCAACATACGCAAATAAATATACCGAAGCCAAGGCCATAGAAATATAAGCAGAATACGGTGACTTCGATGTCAACTACACAAGTTTATGAAACTCAATGAGAATGCAATTGTATTAAGAATAATTAGATTTTATAGTTTCTACATAATAAGGGGACAATTTCGTTTTGAATGTAGATTCTATATCTTCTACCACTAAGCGATATTTTGCGGACATAGTCGGTCCTTGTGGTACTCCAACTATCAAAATTTCAAAACGACTCTTATATTTTTTGTAAAAAGATGTTTGCCTCTGTTTAGAAACTTACCTAAAACCAGCTTAACGGGTCTACAAATGTTAAGGCCATTAAGCGAATTAGGTATCATTATAATATTTGGTACGTGAAGAGGGGATGGAGAAACTATGTAGGTACATATCTTGCAACCTGAAAGCCACGTCATCGTAAACACGAGTAAAATAAGTTTTAAAATAGTGCCGTACTATTTAACAATTAATTTATTGATTTACGGAAAATACAACTTAGTCTTTGGGCCAGGACCAGGCTTGTTCCAGTGAGTGAACGAGATGGTGCTAGACGACTTGAATAGCTCTGTCACTTTCACTCACCGGCACAAGCCTGGTTCTAAGACGTTGTAATACCCCCCTGGTTAACTGAGTGACTAGCTGGTGTGGTTAGAGCTATGCTTCTCTTACAAATTGAGAAAACGGCCGAAGTGCAACAATCATCACCTCATGTGGAAATCGTGGAATATCGACACAATATTGACATGCAAATGGTTTCTTTGTAGTGGTAATGCAATAGATGGCAGCTTGGTAGCATAAACAGTCGGTACGTATGTGTAGGTACCGTGAACTGAAGTGTGTCGTTTCGTCAACAAAGCGACTGTTGGCAAACATTGTTCTAGTGTCAGTGATCAGTATCTGTGTAAATAAAACTGCGCCATTAATGTGAATATTGCTGTTGTCAACAGACACGTGCGTTATGCAATAAACATGAAACCAGTTTCACTAAAACTAATAATTTGTTTCGACTATCATTGCTAAGTGCTACAAAAACTAATTTCCAATAAGATTATGATGATATCTACTACAAAATAATCCTCCCTCTATCTACATACCTGGGTAGTAATGGATAATGTATTTTTCAAAAAGAACAACAGTCATAGGTTTAAGAAAAACATTTCCTAAAAACCGATCAAAAATACAATTTAGTTAAAGGAATCTAGGTAGTTGTCTCAAAGCAAGACAGGATAAAAGGACATAGGTAATACAAAGTTTCAAGAGATCTTAGCGTCAGCCGCTTAGATCTGTTGGCAACAATCTGGTGAATAACTGAACCATACCAATTCTGAGCGTGACTCATCCATTCACATGAATACACTTACGTTTTACTAACCAACAACCAACATTTATTTACGTTAACTGAATTTTCAGACGGACTCAAGATAACAGAACTGTTGATAGACTTTGCTTAAGTTTAGTATGACTCTTTGTTTCTATTTGTTTACAGTTATTACAACCGAATTCATGTCAAGCAGGTGAGAGTTTATCATTTCAATTAAGATACCGCGCTATTTTTGAAATTGTAAAGCTAAAGGCACGATGGATTTGCCACAATATTATCTTGCGACAGATCCACCGGCTTCCAACCGATGGATCGTAGGTTTTTCACTGAGAACAACATGGCGGAGACGGCATTCTAAATTTGAATCTCGGACGAGTCGGCGCTCGCGTACGTAAATAAACGCACACACGAATAATCAGTAACACTATACAAGCGTTAGAGCAACGTGTAACCACTACATCGCACAAATGAACCCGACTACATAACAGTTAATTTAGATTTGCTTTGTTTTCAAGTCGATTCCAAATCTGTTTATTTTATAATCCTGCAAAGTCGGTTGTCTCTTCGCAAGTTCTTGACAATCAGCAGCGATAATATGATAATGTGTACGCCGTATTACCACAGTATAAATATCTACAGTAGTGGATCTCGGCCGCATGATAGAAATAAATACCTACAGCCGCGCGGTACGTAAACATGCGCTAGGGCTGTTCGATCCGACACCCGTCTCTAGCATTTTAATTACATTTGCCTACTTTGTGTATCTATTTAGTTTTGTGATTGTAAATATACTTTTCTTATATCAGTAAACAAATAAAATACTTTGTATATTGAATAGGAAGGATTTTAACACAAGCGTAAGTAGGTACCTACCGTATCATGATTCATTCAGAACTGTCTATAACTTACCTACTTCATTCGTTTCAGTAACTTTCCTTTAGTATATCCACTGTATTTATTAATTCAAATACCCTTTTTTTCGTTAGATAATAGAAAATATTTATCCATTAAAAAGTCACACATTATGTACCTACCTGCCAGCTACTAGTACTTAAGTATAATTATTTTATAGTCAGTACTTTTCAGAGTTTACAGGTACTTAAAAAAAAACTTATGACTGGATACGTTATTGACGAATTCATACACCCAAAAACAGCACAATATTTCCTACTCGTCATATTAAATTATGTCCATGAACTGATTTTGTTAAAAAAACAACACACCGTCCGTTCATCACTACGGTACGGCCGTGACTGTCAGCGCCCCGAGCGCGCCCCGACATCGAGTCACGTGGTATAGCTCGCGTTTCGTCCGTTTGTATGAAGATCAAATACTGTTAGATATTATTACCGTGGTATTACCCACCTACACTATAGAGCGCACATGATACTCACACTAACAGAAGTGGACGAAAACGCACTAGTGACGCATCGACTTCCGGCCGATGATTTTATTATGGGATCTACTGTTCCAGCCAAAACGTATTTAACGTATTTTCCTTAGGCGATCTGATAAATTATCACAATCTCGTTACAACTTTCTTTGAACTTTATTTTTGATGACACCAATCTCAATTCTAGGAAGGTTTGTTTTGAGAATTGGTTAGTCAAACGTTCTGATTGGCAAGGCTAGATATTTCAAAGGCGCCAATGACACCATCGCAGTGCGAGCGCGGCTGTAAACTGTTTGTGGCATTTTGGCATCTGAATCTACTTCCCTAAATTGTAAAAAGGAACTATGGGAGAAACAAACTGGATCAGTCTTTCATTGGACAAACTGGGCGTTGTCCCGCGCCTAAAACGTCATCATCATCATCTGTTCCAGCCAAATCAGAATCAGCTGCATATCAGTATTTTACATAGAGATCTGATCTGACCTCCACAACCCAGTAACTGGGTAATACGATACCGCTTGGTAAGACTGGTCGTCAGACTTTCGAGCTTTTGATGAACAGTTACGACTGTCAAAGATGAACAATTTGACAGCCGACACCAACGGCTTTACGCGCTTTCCGAGACACGTAAGAAACGCGCTAGATGAACAAATTAAAACAACTCAAAAAAATTAAGCTAAGTTTTGGATTAAAATTTAAATAATTATTATTCCTCTTAATTACTGAAATACCTATAGTTTTTGCGTTTACCTCACTGTCGAGATCTTTGGGTAGGTAAGTCTAAAGAGACCTTTTAAAATTAATGATCAGTGCGTAATTTATTATGTTATGCGCATAATAAATGTGCTAAGGCGTTTATATAGGTACTAATAGACATGAGTGTCTGTGCGTACGCACTCGCACGGCTGCGCGGGCGCAAGCTGGGCGCGGCGGCAACCGGACCAGTCGGCCTTGCCGCACGGTGGCCTGCCTCTCGCTGCCAGAGGTTAATAACGTGTTTTTTCATCTAGCTTTAGAAAGTAAAGAGATAATACAACGTTCTCCTTATCTGAGAATATATTGTGAACACTAAAATGATTTGTCATTCCTTCATACCAAGCCCTGAGGCCCCATCACAAAAAAAGAACGTATTTTCGGCAAACACAGTACCAATCATAAAGTTATCTCAGTCAGCGGGTCAAATTGAATTAAAGTTGGTCATTGATAATGTAATGAATTAAACCTTTGTTTTAATCCTAGTTATTTTAATTTGTACTAAAACATGTAAAAAAGGAGGAAATGTGTTATATTCGTGCGTGGAACAAGGATAGCAGCGTCGTGACCTGGCTGCATGGCAAGTTGAGTCAGTTAGGTAGGGGCCGCTATTGACACAGCATCCGGGTCGACGGCACAACGCTTTATCTCTGACTCCTTTAAATTTCCAAACTATTCCCAGAAATCGAATAACAAGTCGATAAAACACCCAAGACCGAAGCATTTGTTCGATGCTTTGGTCAAAGTTTGATCCACATATTAGGTAACTAGGTACTTAAAGTATATATGGCACATAGCTCTCATCAACTTACAGCACAACAACATAATAAATAGATAGGTACCTACTATACCTACCTAACCTATCATAAGATGGTTTGTAGGTACAAATATCTTGGTAGAAGGTATCTTGCGATTATAACGCTAGGAAACAAAGGATAATAATTTACTGTGTGCAAATAAAATTAATTGGTACCTAAAGGTAATGGAATGAACTGACAACTTCGTACCGCTATCAGACTACGAACAGAAAGTAGCAGCTAAAATGAAGTTATTTCTAAACGTCATAAAATATTTCTCAAAATTGCTCATAAAAGTCACTTTTAGAAACGTGTTAAGGGAATCCGTTTGGCAAACTACGTCAATCACATCTAATGCCGTTCTAGAATAACTCCAGAAGAAGGTGGTGGAATTTTAAATAAGTAGACACATTATCTGGAAGTGGTGGAATTTTAAATAAGTAGACTGATATGAAAATACTGATATCCAGGTAAATTTAGTTCGACTGGAAGCCGACCCCAATTTAGTTGGGAAAAGGCTAGGCAGGTGAGACTGATATGAAAATATCAATTTGTTTTTTTCTTGTCCTGCCCTGCTGGGTTTGCCCTCAACTGAATTTTGTTCTGCGCCACCTTTTTCTGGCAACCACTGGTGTGGAGACTTTTCTCAGCGGTCAACGAGCATGTGGCTAACGCCAACCAATATATTTACATGCATCCGTTTTTAAACTTACAACGCCAGTAACAGTCATTAAAACTTAAAATGGTACATTTACCGTGTTAATTTGTTTTGACTTCCGATATTTCGGTACGTAACCGATAGGATCCATTTACAAGCAAGGTGCTTCGGCCGGTCTATTCGTTGGAGGTTTTGCCTATACAAATCTATCTATCTTAGAATAATTAAATACTGTAGAAATGGAATCATCTCAAACTCAAATCAACATTTGAATGTTAAAAAATGTATTGGCAACATTACAGCTAGTAGCAGGTAAATCAAGGCATCATTGATAAATAAATTGAGAGTGTAATATAAGTTTAATTACATAAAAATAATTTCGTGATTAACAGGACACAATCAGTGACAGTACTACCACACTTGCATTTCAGTCATGTGTAGTGTAATGCGTATAATCCAGTGAGCAGTCATGAACTTACACCCACTGAGCTAAATCCACAACGCTCCTAAACTCAGCACAGCTACTAATAAGTCCCGAACAGTATTGTGCAGTTATTAAGTCGGACTGAGTCACTAGGAGTCATGTGGTGGAGAGCTGTACCCTATAATTAGACGTTAATCAGCGAAAAAGGCAGAACACGGAGCATGTGTCCGGCGCCAACGGAAGCCAGTCTGGCACGAATAATTCATTGTGCAGTACGCACTAGGCGCTACCCATTCATATGGCGAACGAGCCAGGTCGCGGATAGTGCGCCCATTCACTGGTGGACGCACAGGAAGCTCTAATGGCCGCGGTCGACATTCAGTCGCTGCTGCTGCACCGGAACTGGCTGTAGGCAGGAACTAAACAGTTAACACGGTGAACGGACCTTTTTACATTAGCTAATGTTTCGCGATAACGGTAGGATTCAGTAATTAATTGATGCATAAATAATTATTTTCGTTATTGCCTTTGTCGCACAGTAGATTTAAAAAAGTCACATTACCAGCTTCTTATTACAAATGTTGCTTTCATAATTAACCTTTCTTTTTTTAAGGTTAAAATCTGCATAGAATTGGAGATATGTTTCCAAGATAAGTATAATTGTTGGGACACGGCTCAGTCTAGTTCGCGTCCATTCGCGTCGTTGCAGCTCCGAGGCTACTGTCCTGCACTGCACGGCGGTCGCGGACTTTGGACCCGACCGTGTTTGTATCTGCATCCCGTTCACTCCCTCCAACCAGGGCAACGTCTCACTCACAGCTCATCATTCCCGTCCGTCATACCATCGTCATCAATCGGACCGAGATGTGATTCGTATTACTGTGTTTTTTGCTGCCGACAGCACATTGCCATGCCTTACCATAAAGTTATTATCATTATCGACGACCAACTGACATTCCAAACATGTTGTACTTTTCAACAGGTAGGTAATGTTCTTCTACTCCATCATAGCCTCCAATCATTAAAAGCCCGTATTTTATCATTTATAAGGTTCCTTCCGATTATTTTTATTTTCATAGCGAACGGAAACGAGCGTTTACGAAGTATTTAATCTGTAAAATAATAGTTTGCAAATTTATCCCGGTCACACTAAGTCGTTTGAGACCGTTGGCGACAGGACGAAAGACCATTTCCCACACGCAGAGCTGAGCGAGTGTATCGTCGGCGGTCGCCTGCCTCGGGGCGAGTAGCTTGTACCTGGCTACTAAATGACTTAGCGGTCCTTGAACCCTTCTGCGCTATAGCTACGTCATTGATGCCACAGGATACACCCAACTAGCAGGTAGATAATTTTCATTCGTTTAGACAACTTTTAAAATGTTATTGTTAAGGTTTTTGTTAAGTGTTTTGTTAATTTAAGTTTTCTACTGCAATAGATTTCTCAATACAGTCTTTTTTTAAATGTCAAACCACACAGGTAACGTGTAGCTGGCGGGTCATAGATGATAATTTCCGTAAAGTTGTCCGATTGGATTTACATGACCAGTTTTATATTACTCGTAATATAGCTATACAAGTTTTAAAGCATCACGTTTAGTTGAGAACACCAATCAAAATTGAAGGGAAACATTAGGTACTCGATTTCGATTACCTAAACTTACTTACTGAAAGTTTTCAAAGACCATGACAGTACCTAAGTAAATTTTATTTGAAAATGTAGGACAGTCGAACTTTTGCAACAAAGCGCAAGCTTGATTCTTGAGTTACGAAATGCCAAAGGAGAGAAGGGAACGCAGACACCTCGCCCCCGAGATATAAAATGTCACTACACTAAGCACTGATTTACATAACATTCGTCCCAGATTCGATTGTTTGACAAATCAAGGTCGTTAGGTATATGAAATTGCATTATTAGTTAACAGTACGAATGAATGAACCCCTGGGGCGCCGCGCCATGAACTTAAGTAGCACTGTCTTACTAGGACATTTATTTCTCACCTGTGTTCTATTTTGTCAGTTATTTGGGAAGGTGTCATTTAGGCTGTATATCATAATCATCGTGGATGACACGGGATCTTTAAGTAGGTAGGTGTTTTCTCATGTATTAATAAGAGGTATAAGGGATATTAACTTAACACATACACAACCATCACCTAATTAACAAATGAAAGGTTTCATCATAGTAATTTTTTAGTTTTGGTAGAAAGAATTATTGCTGGATGCCCATTTCATACCTAATTATGTATTATTACAATAAAAAACGTATCGTTGTTAACTAATAGATCCATGGTTGCAGAAACTGAACGAATGGCTGGGGTGTTACTTACATTCTTGCTGATTTCTGTTACAAACTTTTGCTTCGGCAATTTAACTATGTTAAAATTTGCGCTACGGGCAGTCTCTATAATACGGTTACTTTTTTGATAATATATGGCCTGCTTGAATGTAGAGCAGCATGGTCCACCGCAAAGAACGCTATCGGCCGGCTATCGAAGATTACTGAATGATCGGCGCCGGTACCAAGAAACGCGGCGAGGCACTCAAAGGCCAGGGCGGAGTCGACAGAAAAAATGAATGCCTTTGTTACTAACAACTCAGGTGTACAAAAAGAAAAAATAAAAGGAGCTCAAGTTGAACTGACTGTGGCTAGTGACGATGCAAATACTATCGATAACTTTTTGAAAACGTTTCACAATATTTATTTGTTTAGACGAAAGTACGTTTATTTTTAGACCCAAAGAGAAAGAAAGAGAAGCTTATCTTTATACGAGGACGGAACTGAAGTTCGTTCAATTACATTTTCTCTTAAGATAACTACATTACTTAAACACCGATAGGTGAGTTTTGTTTGACTTTCAAGTCGTAAACACACAATATGGATCATATACTAAAAGCGAAATGTACAGGTAATCACCGATAACATACATACTAAGAAGTCAGTTTAAACAAAACTTTCAAATCAGAAAGCAATATTATGAAAAATCACCTTTCGACAGGTATCGATATTGTGATATCCTCTCAGGTACCATAAACAACTAAGCGTGTCCTGACAGGAAAGGCGATTACGCGGGGTAAGGGGCATCGGGGAGGGCTCGAAGCGATTCCGAGAAGTCGGATCGCATCGCAGCCTCCAAGGCTAGTCGCGGTAACATCACAGGACATGGGCTTATTAACTCTTAGAACTGAAAAACGGCGATCCAGCCACTTGAAACCGATTTAATTTTGAAATAAGATTTTCGAAGCCTGCCTTTCTTAATACCGTGTAAACCAAATTAAAATCATGGTGTTCAAAATTAATTCTTGTCTGTACTACAGTGGTTTAAACATTTAGCTTATCTACCAGAAATATTGCTAAATGTCAACCCCATTGAAAGACTCTCTGAAAAAAGTTTTTAAAGTAGTAAGTGATATTTATTTCCTTTTAAATAAAATTGACAGGAATTGTTTTTATTATCAAGTGTGAGTTTTTCAATATCTACTTAGGCCACTTATTCATCATCAGTTTTTGGCGTGCCAGTCGGTGCCAGATGACTCCTACCTGTAACTGTTTTTAGGATTTTACCAACAACACATTTCTGAGTTTATTATGAGTGTGTGGGTTTCCCCACAATGTTTTCCTTCACCGTTAGTGATTAATTGTTTACATATTAAAATAAAAATATTAAAACTAAGTAAACCAAATGTTAAAATCTTAGCAAAGTAGTTTCTAACTCATCATTTCGATGTGTTGATGGACTACCTGCCTACTGAACCTCATACGACAATAAAATCTGATGATTTTAAAGTGAAACCACGAGATCAGATGGTCTACAATTAGCAACATAGGGAGCGGAAAAAGCATAGCAAAACGATGTTTTTATACCTATTTCTTATAATGTTTTTATCGAACCTTTAAACGCAGATAAATCAATATTATTCTGTAACCTACATCGACACCACAAGAAAGTAGCAGTGTGAGGATATTCCGTGGCGTCGCAGTGCCGCGTTCGGCATGCCGAAATAACCGCGCGCGTACCGGCGTGTTCAATGGACAGCTCGCGGGAGGCGCGGGGGCGACGTCGCGGCGCTCGCGCCTAAATTAGACGTAAACACGACGGGTACGAGGCGCCGCCGCCGAGCCGCCGGCGTCGACGCTCACTTAGCTCTGCGCCACACGCACCTATAATACCATCCAAGCACTAAAATTTCAACAGACGTATGGCCTTTTCTCACACTTTTTCCTCGAGATTTTTAGTTCATTAATAATAATCGTTTACATATCACTACTTTGAACCTACTATACGTAGGTACGGTCAAATCTATAGAACTCGTCAAAAACCGGAGCACTGAATTGGAGACAGTGGCAAACCGGCGCGGCCATAGGACTTTACTTATTTATCAATTATCATTTGAAATTGCAACAGCCCACAGGCTCTCAGTTAGTTACCGCTTTTCCAACGACTATTAAGCGCACTGTTGGACATCGTGAGCTACACCTATATTGGACAATCTCTACTGTCCCGTACGCAATTTGGCATACATAGTCTGGAGAAGCGGAAACTAAACACCTCAATCCCTTCACCTTCTTCTCCTGTAATTTTAGCCTGGATTTTGCTCTTTCATAAAGTAGAATGTAATTAAAAAATAAGAACCTTTATGTTTAAAATGCTTCAAACAAGCTACCTAGCAGTTTGAAACAATACTTGGTGACAACATCAATAGGTGGAATGAATGAACGAACGTCGTTCTTACTCGGGGCCCGGGGAGTTGGTAGAATCGTAAAATGAAACCCTAATCTGAATTTATAACCTATCTACCTCATAAACATGGTTATCGCGCGGGAAACGTTACGCGCATAACCAAATCTGTCTAATGTACACGTATAACGAACTCGACCTTGGCTAAAGTATTGCCATATGAAAACAATAACTCACGTTGCGGTATGAGTAAACTTATCAGTATTCAATAAAGGCACATACGGTAGCTAACGGCCAGTAACTGAGTCGTACCGTGCTGCGACATCGTATGAGTAATAGCAGGACCACAACAAACCTGCTACAATGGGAATTGAAGACATTGACTCCTATTATAAATATTAAATCATCTGTAGTCCCAAAACCCGAACGTGCCATCAATAGCTCTACGGAAAGTGTTGTGACTTGACACACGTAATGCCACACAGAGGTTCTCGCACGTAGGTAAATAAAGGCTGAACTACTAAGATCTATGTACTAATTTGCCGAGTAAAAGTAGGTACTTTATGATTACCTACCTATTTTTAATTATTAAAACTTTATGCACAAATACCTTTGCGCAAGACAGACCATTAAGTTTCAACCCATTCCAAAAAAATACCGCAAATGTACAAAATGAAAATTTTAGAAAACCATGAGCAGTAAGAGGTACATCGTAAAAGAGGGTTGTGGTAGGATCGAAGATCTTTTTTGGCCGCAGAGAATAAACCCTGAAAATGAGGAACCAAGACGGAGTAGGAGATTTATGCATATCTCTCGAAGAGAAAACAGATAGCAGAGTCGTCAAAGCCCTCGTTGCTCAACACAGCACTTTCGGACAAGTTACCAATTTAAAAGTGATAGATCGTACTTACAAATATTGGAAACCAAACGGATAGAAAGCAGTTGTTTAGAACTATTTTAAGTTCTTAAATAATTTAATAGTAATTTAAGATAATGAGCTGATAAAGGAAAAACGTGCTTTACCAAAGTGATGGTGGTTTCGCCGAAAGGCTTAGCGAAATAGAACGTTCATGACGCTATTAATTAGGACTCTTCCAGTGCCTAAGAAAGTAATACAAGAACATCGACTATATTGGGAGAAATTTGTATTTCAGAACTGTTCAATACCTAAACTCCAATAAAAAGACACGTTGATTTCTCACAATGATACCTAAATGTTTCATGTGGATAACAATTTAATTGTGTTTTACAATATACATACATTAATTAGAACGCTATTAGCGAATTCTTTGTACACCTAATAAAACGCTGACGTGACGGGCCGGGCCTTCTTGGGCATGACGTTGGCCCTAAGGCGCTTGTCAATATACACACTTGACCCCTTTTGATCCTACAATTAAGCATGGCGATACTCTCCGCTCTCTCACAGTATAACAGAACAGAAGATGTGATGTTTGTTACAAGTATCATTCTAACATTTTGGTTCGATGTGCATTTTGAATGATTTTTGAATTTATTGCAAGCTTTCGGATACCAAACCATTAAGTCCTCACTCGTAACTTTATTAAAAATAGTTCCAGTTAGAGGACTACTATAATGAGACTCTAAAGTAAAATAGGTTGTCACGCTAATGACTAAATGCATCTAATCGCACCATTTTAACTTCTATTTTCCTCAATACACAATATTAAATTCCCAATAATCAGAATAATTATACAATCATGATAAGCACGATTTTAATTTTCTGTGGATAATAATTATTATCAACCTGCATTATCAGCGCGGAAAACAAAAATGCTTTAGGTCAAGAGTAAATAGAAGTTTTCATAGCCCGGTGGCCCGCCCGGTGTGGTCTCATAAACGCTCCGTCTCATTTATCGCAACAACCACCTTTGTTAACCATGGTATGTATCATTGGAAGAACATTAATACCGATGACACAAGACTGAGAGCCAACTGTGTCTACAAGGCTTGATAATGCAGCGCCACAAGAACAAAGATCTGCCCTTGAAGGAATTACGGCCGTAGACGGTTAACCCGTACTGTATGCTATACGTTGAAACATTGTTACTATGCTACTCTAAATTAGATGCACTTGTAGGAAAACACTTAAGAATTTGAGGATTCAAGTGTTTTACGTTTGTGGTTGAAGGTACTCATGTAAAGTGACGTCATCCTATGGGAGAATTATTACCTGCGAACTCCTCCAAAATGGATTTTTTTGAAGTAGGTGAATCACTTGTTCGAAGGATAATTTCCAAGAAGAAATTAAAGGAATCTATACCTTTGTCCAGATTTAGTATGATGTTGAAAATGTCTGATCTAGTAGTGATGTGAATTTTGAGTTTAATTTTCTAGTAAACTGGAAAGTCATAAATTGTACCTATGTCAAATGAATTAGGTAACTATATAGGTACCTAATAGTTAGGTATTGATAGTATTACTATTATTTTGTTGTACCCACTTATGTTGGATTCTAGGTAGATAGGTACTGCGCATATGCTTAATTAGATGCCGAGATTTCAGAATTTAGCACTAGTACTGGATCGATTTCTCAAAACACTCCCGTTGAGCTCAGTTTCTGATCGGTGCCGATAAAGACGCTGTCTAGAGCCAACATCCAGTAATCAGAGCGTGGAAACTGAGTACCTTGTTGCTATTATGCTGCAAGGAATAACCAGCTCTGTGACGCAACCGTAGGGTCCATATTGCTAAATAAACATTCTGCAGCACGATACTTAACGCTACCGACGTACACACATGGAAGTAACATTGTCACTTAGACACCGGTAAATGTAACATGTCTTGTAAGAGATAAGATCATTTGTCTGATAAATACATGTTTTGATTTAAATTAAGGTGTTTAAAAGGAGATGACATCACACTTAATGAACAGTTCATTTTCAACGCCACAAGTATCCAGTTATAGTAGTGAACATCCACCATTTTTTAATACATATCATTCAACTAATGTTTCGACGTTAACCTAGCTGTACTTTAAGGTTTTCAGTAGTCTACTCAAATTCATATCTATGTCATAGACAGCGTCGATAGATAATATACCTACATACTGGCTGGATATCCTTATTATACAAATGCACCAGCGTCTATGACGACATTTTTTAATCTAAACACGAATCACGATTGTCTAATTTAGTTACAACATTTTTTAAGGCTCATTTGCCAACATTTTATAACTTTGCATGTTTTGTAATCCATCCCCGAAAATAAATTTCACTATGTTAATCAATGCTAGTTTTAATGACGAGAGAAAGTATTTTAACGGCATATTATACTTTGTTCTAAAAACGAAAATTATATTCTCAGGTGAGTGCCGTTAGAGCTAGCTACCTGTCGCGTCGCTCGGTGCGGTGCGCGGTGGATCGGTGCGCTGGCGCAGCTCTGCCGGCGACCGTGCACCGAGCGACGACACAACGCGACGGGCGACTTCTTAGAAGGCGATAGTGAGCTGTGTTTTAATGTTATCGCTGTGAATACACCAGTGCGATAAGTCCACTTGTTGCGCATGTGACTACTCCACCATGCACTTCTCGGAAATGTCGTGAAGCTTTATCTAATTACCTAGTTAGTTAATTTTACTGCACAGCACGTCAGGTAAACATTTCGAACATTTTCTATTGCGCGTCATTTATTATAATAGATGTTATTAATTAATTAATGAGATGTGCTTATTCATAAACTAAATGAGACGGTGTGAGTGAAGATAACATGTTCGACAAGAACTTTGAACGTCCATTGCAATTAACATATTTACGGAAAATGTATATGACAATGTATTTAATAAACTTGCGACCAAAAGGTTTTATAATAACCTATTTTTATACATCCAAGTCTCAAATAATTAAATTATCGAGCGCCGAACCCGCTAGGCTTGTTTACGCAGACAACAACGGCCTTGCCAAAGACGTCTAAAAGGTTATTCCTTTCGCCATGCCTATGTATATTTATACATAGAGTAATATATCAACGTTGTGCGCGGATATACAAAATGAATACCTACCTCATTATTGTTACTTATGTATTTATATTTATGTAATATAGTATATATATGATCTACTGTTTTTGCAGACTTACAATTATTGTCAATAGTAATCGTACCTTTGTTTAACTTTAATCTAAATAAAAATCAAACGATGTGAGTTTTAAAACGCCTTATTATCTAATATCTATTGATGTTTATGAATTTATAATTTGGTTCCATTAAATATCCATATTTTATACTTAAATACTTATTGTGTAATTTCTCTCACTTTCTGTAACCAGCATATTTTTACCGACTTCAAAAAAAGGAGGTTATCAATTCGACCCGTACGTATGTAATATTATCAGAACTGCCCAGTTTTCGTATATGTTAGTCTATATCAGCGTCTGAACAAATTTACCAAATTTCATAAGTGTATGTATGTATGTTTTTATGTTTGTGCACGCATATCTCCGGAACTACAAGCCCGATTTAAGTAATTCTTTTCTTGTTGTACTAGGTATTGTTCAACTTAGGGTACACTGCAAGTTTCATCAAAATCGGTTCAGTAGTTTTAGAGATATGGATTTTTTCGTTGTGACGGATTACAAGATTAGTGCACATCATGTAAGAAAACTTTGTAAGTATTTTACAAGAATTTGGGTTGAATATTAAAATTTTATTAAAGAACACCGAAGGCATGTACTCTCCACTGAAAAAACCCACTACAGTCACGTCAAAAAAAGAAAAAATCCAAGATCCTTCTGCACTATACCGTCGTCGGTTCATAGGCGGTTGAAAAACGACCCTGGTGTACGCGCATCAATTTAGAATGGCGGTAGGTGCAGAATTTATTGTAAGTAGATATTTTTTTAAAGTTCGTTCTCATGAAGTGAAATACCTAGTTTTATAATTATATTGGAAAAGTTGCTCAAACACTTGTGTAAAACGAACACGGCTTTTTTTTAAAGAGAATACGTAGAATCAGCTATAAGCTGGCAAGAACAATATTTATCTGGTTTATAATTCATTTTGTGGTATGATACTTATTAACTTCTGAGATGGATTGATGAAATAATACTTCAGAAAAATTATGCAGATTTAAGTACCTACATCTACAGGCGATCCGTGAAATTATGGTCAAATCGAATAGGGGCAAGGGAAACATCTGCTATCCCCGCTCTCTGCTACCCGTTCAAACACAAAGACGTTCAAACCTTTGAAAGGCTACGATGCTATTTTTCACGGTTCAAAAGTTATTACCATTTTGTCGTTCCGTACCTGATGTATAAAACGGGACCCTATTACTAATACTGCGCTCGCGCTGTCCGTCCGTCTGTCACTAGGCTGTATCGTATGAACCAGGATATATTATGACAGTTAAAAAATGTATAGGTGATGTAATGCTTTTGTAATTGTCTAAGAAATGATTTTTTGCCAATAAGACTATGCGGAAACCTTCCGGTTTTTTCTTGTATTACACATAGGCTACCAATGCCTAGAGATTTAAATTATATAAAATACTAAAACTATAAATACCCTCCTAAGAATCTTTATTCCTTGAGGAAGTTTCTCAACGTCAATTTTCGCTAGTGTAACTGTTCCCATAAAAATTGTAACTTAGGTAATTAACTTTTTGGCTCGAAAATCGAGTATTTATGTAGTAAATGCGGCTTTGTTGAACACGACCATGTCTTTTCTAGCTACATGAAAATATGACAACAGGAAATACCAAATCTTGTGGGAGTATTTAGTTTTGAAATAAAGGATAAATAAATGTTAAGTATGTTATCTAACAATGTGAAATAATTTCAGATAGTAAATAATTTAAAAAAAAAACTTGAAAATCTCATATTTTTTTTCAATTACGTATATTTGTTTTATTTCCAACTAGGGTCCTACATATTTCATAGGTAGGTATTATAACATGTTAAGGTAGATATGTTTGATGAAATAAATCATTTAAGTACCTATGTATATAAGAATCCGATAACAAGAACACAAAATAAAAACAGTTGAATGAACTTTGGAAGTATTTTTTCGTTACCACCATTTCATTCTTTGTATTCAGTACGAGGAGTTTCTCTTATTAGGCATTCAAAGGACGACATTTAAAAGGAAATATTGGTTGAAGACTGGTCAATCTACCCGTTGGTTGTTATATAGGTACCTACCTATGTAAGCAGCCTACTGTAAATAGGTACCAATAGGTACTTTACTTTTACGCAAGATCGAAGCTACACAAAAATATTTCAACTACCTTAACAAGGACGAATTTTCACGATTCGAATGAATGGAAATACTCATTTAAAAGTAAAACTTTCCGTTTTGAAAAAAAAATCTTATAGACGAAAAATGTACTAAAGTTAGAGGACCAGTAGGTAAAAATGAAATCATGGAATGAACACAAAATGCTTTCTCGAGATAAGCTGAATATGTCAAAATAACAATAAAAGTGGAATCAAAGTTGAACGAGCTAAAAGTGAGCAGGTAAGCAGGTAAGACGTGCAGGTCAAGAGTCAGAAGGAAGGTGTGACGCGGTGAAGCTACTGGACCTGATAACGCCGCGTTGGGCGTTAGCCAAGGCAATTTGCATCGCTACCCGTTTCGGAACATCGCCAAGTCTAGCCGAACAAAACCACAGAGAATTACCCTCCATTCCAATAATAATTAAAGCAAACATTTCACAGTCGAGACGCACGTCGACGGACGTTATGGAGCTTATAAAGCATCGGCCCCAACTCGCAATTAAGAAACGACGCGCACGTCTATTTACCGACACGGAAGAGACGCACCGCTTGCAATGGTCCATCGCGGTATGCTCCTGCAGCGGCGGCACGGCGGCGGCGAGAGCAGAGCCAAGCGCCCGCCCGTCTAAATTAATACCTTTGATATTCGAAATATCAATATTTTAAGGGAGCTTATGAAGTGCGTCGTTGTAGATGTAACATGCAGGCCTTCCGCGTTGGCAGTCCTAACGCACTCTAACGAAGCGAGTTAAACGGAATACATATAAATCTTGCGGAGTATCTTTTTATTTTCCAAGCAACAGTGTACGATATGTACATAAATATGATCTTACCATTATAATAAGTAGTAATAATTATAATCAATATTAAGTCATTAACTACTTTACAATTAAATATGACACAAATACCTACACAAACATTTTTCGAGCCTAGGTGACATTTTCTCGTATTATTTTGTCAAAAAACCGGCCAAGTGCGTGTCGGGCCACGCACAGTGTAGGGTTCCGTAGTTGCCCATCAAAATACTTATGCGAACTAACTAAACTGATTCGCTGAATTTAATTTTAAAAAGAAGAAGTTTCAAAATCGGTCCAGGAGTCTTTGAGAAACATAAGAAAAAAGATTACAACGAATTTAGAACCTCCTCCTTTTTTTTAATTTAGTTAAAAATAGTTGACGATAAAACCTACCTATCCCCAAAAAACATACCTATAAAAGCTGTAAAAATAAAGTTGACAAACTTACATTTGCAGCTGTCTCCGATACATTTTGTTTAAGAAAATATGATATCAAGTACATTTTATAAGTTGGTCGACTATTACTCGTAAAGTTGTAAAGCCTACTTAGTCATGATAATTTTCTTTTAAACTTCGTTATATGTACTACTATTGTGAATTTTTTCACACCCCCGAACATAACCGTTTAGCTGGTAGAGGGGGGGGACACTCGAATCGAGCAAAATTTAGCACTTTAAAGCTTAATATTTCACATACGATTTTTTTTATCAAAAAATTGTTAATGGAAACTATCATTATTTTTTAAAGGCCTATTTAATGATACCTCACACTAAGGGGTACGCGAGAAAAAAAAAATCCTCACTTTACGTGTAAGTACTGGAGGTACCCTAAAAAAAAATATTTTACGAGATTTTATTTTACCACTTTTTCGGCACAACAAATCCGTATATATACACCAAATTACAGCTCTCTAGTACTGTGCGTCTCTGAGCTAAACTGCGGACAGACGGACGGACGGACGGACGGACGGACGGACGGACGGACGGACGGACGGACGGACATGGCGAAACTATAAGGGTTCCTTGTTGACTACGGAACCCTAAAAAAGAACATTAAATTATATTTACTTAATTTTGAGCGTGTAGTACAACAGGTAGTGTTTATTTATGAGGTGGCAAAAGCTTTGATGTCGCGTTGGCTAACTTCCACGCACCGCGAAGTGACTAACGCTGAATAGCGTCGCTGAAACCTGACAGTAGCCGGATTTCGGCGACTCTATTCGGCGTTAGCAGTTAGGTACTTCTTACTGCCTAGTACCTATCATTAAAAGATCCAGATAATATCACAATACTAATATTTTAACTATTCTCGGATATAGCTTCCCCACCGTCGAATCTACAGTTCGAATCAAAGCTACTGACGACTGAAGGCTCTGTTTCGACGACGAGCCCCAGATCGTCGTTGTAACATAAAGCCTAGAAAAAGCCTTTATGAGATCAGCATACCTAGTGAATAGATACGACATACATAAATGTATAAGTAACCCAAGAGTAGGTGTAGGTACTTGATATTGAACCAGTAATAGATTAAGATTACCTATGAATTGTGCGCGATTTGTGCAACTAAAAACAACGTGACTGTAACGGCGCCAGACTATCGATTAGCGATTAACGATTTATCGATATACATAAATGTATTTGGGAGGGCATATGCTATTGTCGAAAAAGTTAGTTATTTTAAACCTTTTTTAAATATTTTACTCGACTGATAACACATTGCCTTTTTAGTGTTTCATAATAAGAATACGTATTTTATTTGCATAGGCAAGGTTCGACGTAAAATGTGTCCCTCATCAATGCCTCGACAAAAATCCGTCTAGCCATTGGTCGTGACAGTAATTTGAAGATCTTTGACGGTCGCAGACTCGCAGTCCGATGACTCTTTGCAGGCGTTAAGGAAAGTAGCTGTGTTTGGTGTGAATGGAAGTCGAACCCAATTTTATGTAAAAAGGGGAGATAATATACCTATTATCTTTATTCATATTCAACTCATCTATCGAAAGGAGTTGTTGCTTGACCGCAAAAAATGAATGGAGTCCTTTTGTACGGATCTTGTTTTGTCCTAGAAGACAGCTCTTGCTTGATAAGAAATGGAGTGCCACAGCTAGTGATGTGCCTGATGGCAATATTCCCACTGCCGGCAATATTCCCAATATTGCCACTGCCGGTAAAATACCAAAATTGCCGGCAACTTTGGCAATATTGCCAATGTTGCCAGTCAAATAACACCAGTATATTTTATTATTTACTGCAGGTACAGTTTATATAACTGTAGATAATGCATTGCGGCATCAAGTCCGCCTTATAAAACTACTAAGTTGTTACTCTAAACGGTGATTTACTAATTATGTAAGAATTACCGAAACAAGTGTATTAAAATAATGTTATTTTTGTTGATTATTTGTAGTTTTGATATAGATTTAGACTTTTTTGTTTCCATATTGTATAGGTTCTTATACTCGTTGTTTTTGTTATGTGATTTTACATGAAAAACTAGTAGCCCACTCAACGAACAGTTATAGAGGGAAATTGTTAAAACACAATTTTGGACCACGTTACTTTGTTTGAGCTAGTTAGGAGGTGAATATAATTATCAAAAGTCGCCGCCACTAGCCCTTGAGCTGTGGAGTAGGGGGGTTTAAAGGTTCCATTTTTTGGTTTCTCGCTTACATCTTGGACTTGGACCGGAGGGCTTTTGATAATATGTACACCTCTAACTAGTCCAAACAAAAACCAAAGTTACGTAGTAAAAAATGAGTTCCTAGAATTACCCTCTATGCTTTGAGCATTCGTTGACTAGATTAAACTTCAAAATAAAAGAAATTATTCGAATTTATGCCTTTTTGTTCAATATTTATTAAATATACAATGATCGTCATCGTCTTATCTTAAAATGTATGTGTAATTTCTTGTATTCACTGACGTGTGCGGCAACAATGGGCAATATTGCCGGTAAAATACCGGGAATATTGCCAAAAATTGCCGGCAATTTTGGCAATTTTTCCCAAAACAATGTTTTTTTGTATATAATGTAGGTCATGGTCCGTAAATGCTAATTTTAAGTGTGTTAAATAGTTTTCGCACTCACTTTGACTTAAAATTAAGCAATATTCCCAAATATTTCCACTCGCGGCAATATTGCCGGCAATATTTCCACCTATATTCCCACCTTGGGCAATATTCCCGGCAACGGCACATCTCTAGCCACAGCTCTTATTTATTAATTTCGTTGTACAATCCAAGACCGAGAAAATCATTCTCCTGTACTTTTTCGAGCGTCATAGTTTTGAGGCTTTTCTGGTGGTCGCTACTGTTGATTCTGATTTTCCGGAATTGCAGTAGTTTTTGGTTATTATGCAGCGTGATTCTCTCATAGAAAGCAAACACCTAATACCAACTATTGTTGTATTTGGCAATGAGAATGTGCTAAACCAGCGTTTCCCAACCTTTTTCGACCACGGACCCCTAGGAAATCAAGCACAGTTTTCACGGACCCCCTTATTAAAAAAATAATATAATTGTTATCTCAAATCAGAGGCCTTACCATGAGCTCTTAACGCGATCCAGTTTAGCCTGTGGGAAAGAGATGGAGCTATACAAGTCGTCTAGCGCCATCTCGTTCCCTGGTCGTAAACTGGACCGCGTTAAGAGTTCATGGTATGCCAGCTGATTCGACTTGTAATCTGCTTTATATTTGTTTTTGTATAGACGCACGCGCTTATTTCACTCACATCAATCATTCAGTCTTGCTCACCGCACGTTGGCGCACGTTCGCCGTGCTAACTAAGAGCAGCGATTACGAGACACTAGCATTTATGTATGGTCCAGAGATGACACCGCGTACCCCCATACATCTACTCGCGGACCCCCAGGGGTCCGCGGACCACAGGTTGGGAAACACTGTGCTAAACAGTAAGGCACTCCACGGGTTTGATATGTATTTAATTTCTTTGTCAGATAAATCTTTTTTGCCATTTTACTTAATTATGTATCATGCACTGACGTGATGATATGGGTAATAGATAATATAATAGGTACCTATCATTTTTTCGTGTGATGCTCAAAGGACCATACCAGCCTAATGTAGTTTTCTTTATTTATCACAGAAATTCCGTTATCTTCCAAGGCCCTTTACCTGTAAATACTCTTCTGTTCTTATGTTATTTTGATGCCACAGAACTCTGAATATTCTATTGTATGCTTGTGCATATTTTTATGATCAATGAAGTTTCATAGTTTTGAAAACTATGTGACGTATTTATTAGTCAACATCTCCGCATCTACATTCATAATCAGATAATTCCTCTCCATATTGTCCTTCTATCACATATTTTTTCGGTCAACCGCGCCACTGTGAGATTTTAAAGACTTCTCCTTCATTCGAATTTCCTAGTTTAGAATTCATATCTCAGTCAAAGGTTTTCATTTTACTCCAAAAGTCGAAACAGTCTAAAAAGAACTTCGCAGACTCTGGACTGCTTTGTTTTTCGTTTGAGCTCGTTTCTCGTCACCGGTAAGAATTTGATCAATGAAAATCATCTTGTTAATTGTATATTTAAGTAAGTTCACTATTTTCTGGATCCTGTTGCTACTATTGTCACTTTAGAAAACTTATCCATTTAATTAATCTACTATATCATAATTGTAATGTCTCAACATAAAATGAAGCTTATCTATGCAACATGACTGGAACGACGCTCCCTGAGAAATTCAAATCTTGGCTAATAAACAGATCTAGAAAAGCTGCAGTAATTATGTACCATCTATAGGTTTAAACTAATGATTCACAGAATATACACACATCATACGGAGGTACCTATACATTATAATCGTTAGCTTGGTCTTATCACTTTTTATCATATACTGAGACGGCAGGTATATCGCGATAAGATAGCCTATGACGACAATGTGTTGTCAATAAGAAGAATTCAATTTATGAATTACCTGGCTTCTCAGTCTATTTACCAGTTGTTTGAAAAAGTATTTCAAATTACTATCTATCCTACCACAAAATTAAAAAAATAAATAAAGAGGCAAATGATAACAAGTTCAAGAAAATATCGTAAAGAAGAATGATGCATCATGTTAATCTTTTCCGTGGTTAATAATTGATTCTTTATTTTGTATGCTCTTTATGGCAAAAATGATTCTCTCATTTCCATTCAATAATAACTAATCTATCAGTGGATAAAAGAAAATAATGAGAGAAATTGGCAGGTGTTAATATGGTTACTGACAGTGGATACTCACAGCATGACATAATTATCGTGCACATAACTGAAACCATACAATTTCAAACAAACTCTACGCCGAAGGTTAGCTAAATTATAGTAATAAATTATATCGGTTCAAGTGATATAAGCATGATTGTGAGATGTCAATAGGATTTGTAAAATACCAATCCGGCACAGTTATTGCCTTCATTAGGACCATTTCATTAGAGCACGATTGACATGCCAAAATGTACCGCGAACAATATTTTCTGAGTCACTGGCAGGTAGATAACAGTAATTGATATTTTGTGCGTAGTTCGTGTTTCCTTTCATTTCAGATTTTTGTTTTGTTGACAATTAAATAAATAGAAAATATTCAATTTCATTTTCATTTCGAATATTCTTTGTTGGTGAAACAACTAAGATTTTTTATTTAGATCAATATTTAAGCATTCGTCTTTTATGTACATGTAGTACGAGTATGTGGATAAAATACGACAGCTAGTTAAGACCTGGCGGTACCGTCTAAGAATAACTACAATTAAAATAATAAGTATTCTGATAAAAACTTACTTTAGATAATATATTTGTCCTTCTGGCGTACGAGCTTGTTCCCAACCAGGCGGGAGTGGACCAAGATCGTCTTGAAGATGTGTTCCGACGTCATAGGATCTCTGTTTTGTGTGCTGGTGATGTAGCGGCGGTTGTTGATTTTGTTGTCCAGCAGCATAAGTTTGTTGCAAGCTTGCGGGTGACGAATGTGCTCGAGAGTGCGACACCGGTGAGGCGCCAGTCGCGGACGACGATCCGAACGCCGAGTCAGCCGAGTTTTCTCGCGAGTGAGACACAGATGGCGACTTGGAACCGGTTGACGGCGGGTTAAAGAACGACTTTGGAAGCTGTCGCATTCGGAGAGGCACCTGTAGCGGTCGTTTCGAGTCCGGCTTAAGCACTGTGTCGAACAATGACTGTAGAACCGAGTCAGAATCCTGGTCCACGCGGAGGACCAGGTTCGATTTCTGTTCAGCGTCCGAGTTGAGAGCCATGATTTACGTCGGAACGAAGAAATCTCGAAACCGACCTGGCCCACCGCTGTGACACAACACTAGCACGCGACGGGCTGGCGCGACGCCACCCGACGTTCTTGCAATATAGCGTTCGCTACGCGACTGACGCGCGCCCCGCCCGCACCGCCAAGTCTCCCTGCCCACGCGCACCCGCCGCACCACCCGCGCTGCGCATAGTATGTATGGTGCACGGACCGGTCTTCGCTTCGAGAATGATGCCCCTCACCCCGCTCACCCACTATCTCCTTGGCTCACCATAAAATACAGTGCTAGGCACATATAGCAATTGTGACAGGAGCGCACATTATTATTGGTCTAAATCTTTATTGATATTAAAATCAAAATTGATCACTTCTCACTCAAGAAAAATGGTTATGATTGAGTTTGTGCTTAGCTCAAATTATTTATCTCATATTGCAATGATGAATTTTAACCAAGTTCTTTTGTCTACAATGGTAGGTACGGTACACCCTTCGACTTTTATTTGCAAACTTATTTCTCAAGTTTTTTTTTTTTTTAATTCTGCTTATTTTTGTCTAGATTGTTTCATTGTTATAAAATGAGCAGGCAAGAAAGTTCAAAGCATCTAGATAATTTGCGTAGACTAAAATTTACTAACCAACGAACACTAAAGACCAAGCGAAGAATATTAATCAAGGGCCCTTAATAAATCACGATGGAAACAGCAAGTATTCTGTACCTTCGTCAATTTTGACATTCTTTGCGCATCAAGTTAAGATTCGTGTTACCTCATACAGCAAAATCAGACTCGGCAGACCTAGACCTATAAATTTTATACCTAACAACAAATAACAAAATTGTTTTTATCATGTACTTAAATCAACATCAGCCTTTGTTTTCTTATCAACTTTATTATGAATATTTTTAAATTTAGCAGTGTAAACCAGATACGGTAAGATTTTAAATCCGGAATTTAAAGAAGACGGCTAATTGACATTACAAAAGCATTTTTAACTTGATAATGCTGAATCGAAAAGAACATTAAATCGTGTAATGATCAGGTAAATATTTTGTATCCATATAGAATGTAAACTAGGTACAATAAAAATTTAAAATTAACTACATAATATGAATTTAACTGAAACCGGAAAACTTGAAATAATCTTAAATAATACTTTTTTCAAGTTTTCAAAGTCTAGTAAGTATCTATACTTTTTTATTATTTAAACATAATAAATCCTATAAAATATAATTATTTCAGTTAGGGTTAACAATGACATTAGAGTAGGTAGTCGTGTATTTCACACAATTGCGAACTGAAACATAAATTATGTTTACACAACATTTAATTTAATTATTGCAGCGCCATCTTTAAACATACTACATATTTAAATAACCTACTTAACCACACAGAGTACCTACATTTGTGTACTATCAACTTTCGTAGTAGCACCATCTATTGACAACGTTATAAGAAGAGCATGAGGAAGCGGATACTGTAGTTCTATTGTATCTCTTTAGATGGCGTCCAAATCGACATGAATCTGTTTTTTTTTTTTCTTTATTGGTTCCATTATCTATAAAACGCCAAAAGATCCCGTTTGTTTGTATGACGTTAATATTTTATTGTTTTGTAGTTAGATGTTGATGACAGTTTATGTAGTGGCAACAGAAATACATCTGTGATAATTTCAACTGTCTATCAAGGTTTATGTGATGCAGCCTGGGGACAGACGGACAGCTAAGTCTTTAAGTAATAGGGTCCTGTTTTACCCTCTGGGGGTGGAACCCTAAAAATCATAAGTTTGCTTGGTCGTATTTTATGAGTTGCCATACCGTTCATCCGATTCCGATACAGCTTTGTCAACTTATTTTTTGCTCTGCCTCTTGTTAGAGGAATATTATTTACTAGAGGAATATAATTTTTATTTACTAAGGGTTGAAATATTTAGCATCGACGATAAAAAAAGTCACATGAAAATGTTTTTAGATCAGAACTCAGCCTATCGCATTCCACTACTGAATATAGACCTCTCTTAGGTTGTGCCACATGACCTTGCCCTCTACATTCCACATCCAGTCTGTCCCAGCCTCCTCCAGGCGTCCCACACTACACTTGTCGCAATTCCAAGTCGTCTGCTTCACCGGCCATCGGGCGTTCGACAAACTGCCATTTCAATTTGCTTACTCTACGGGTCTACGGTTACTTCAGTTCTTTTCCGTATAAAACTTCATTCCCGACTTTATCTTTTAAAGAATTGTAGTTTATTTATGCCAGTATGGCCCGCTGGTCGCGGGAATAGCTAACGAATTACCGTGACGCGTGACCCCGGAACGTAAAAGACTATTGAAGAACCCCGTGGATTATAGTCAGTACAAGTCTGAAAGTGCCTCCTGCTCTGCCCCGGGTGGGAAGACTCATTTGATGATATGGACGTAGTTAAGCAGAAAGGACCTAATCCACATCAAGTCACTTTTGAGTAATGGACGTTTGAAGTTTCAGCTGTAATTGCTCTAAGAGGAACATAATTTTTTTTCAAAATGTTTTTTTTTTATTCTAGTAGTCTAATATTGTAATTGTTAACGTAATATAAACACTATTTTATTCAGTAGGTTTTGAGATATTAAGCAAAGTGTGGGTTGAGTCCTTACCAAGAAAAGCAATTATTAAAGAAGTCGTATTTTTAATTCCTCAGAAAAGACTCAAGTCACAAAATAATTAATTAAAAATTAAATTAAATAATTATCAAGAAATAATGTATTCAATCAGCTTCATTATGTTCTCTTTGACATAGAAAAAAATAAAATAAACCTAAAAACGATACAGATAATTATGTGCATAGAGAACTTCATTATTTTCCCTCCAAATCAAAATCCAATGTTGGTATCAAATCCATATCCATCTACATCTTCGTTTATTTCCTTTCCTGTGAGGTTATTATAAAACGCGTGGCAATCTTCGGGTATCAAATTATACATAGATTTGAGATCTGCTAGCTTTGCTTTGGCAAAGGCCTTTCCTTGAGGCCACAGGACTACAAAATCTTCTCCTGAAAATTTGATCAAAACTCCTTTGATTTTTTTCACACTATCTGATATCATGGTAATTAAGTAGAGATCATCTTTTTTCAAAATAATTTGTTTTATAATCAGCCAGTTAATTTTATTTTTATTTATACATATTTTACGATTTATAACTTTCTTCTCAATTTTCTTACTGCTTAAAAAATCTTGACTTTTCATTCTAGTTACGAGTATGACTGTGAAGAGGGTTCTATGTTCTATGTTCTATGTTAGGGGTTATGGTTTCCGCACTTAGTCCTTTAAGTGGACCATTGTGCGTGGGCCATGGTGGCCTTGGTGGCTTATTCCAACCAGCCCACCTCCCTCCAGAAGTTGATCAGGTTTTTTGGTCTGTGGAGAACATCTGTGTAAGTCCTGGGTGTCCCGAGGGTCTCTGTCCTGATCTGGGTGACACCTGTGCACTCGAAGAGTACATGTGCAACGGTTTCTTCAGTCTCCATGCAAGCCCTGCACAGGGGACTGTCCGTTATGCCTATTGTGTGGAAATGTTTGTTTAGTGAGCAGTGTCCCGTTATGGTCCCTGTCAGCAGGCGCATGCCGGTCCTGTCCAGGCGTAGGAGACGTCTGGTTAGCCTGTCATCTAGGGATGGCAGGGCTTCCTTGAATTGCCTGCAGCCTGGTGTCGAGGTCCACCATCTCTCTGCTTGTGTGAGGGTGCGCTCCTGCAGCCATCTACGTATCTGGTTGAAGGGAATGGGTATAATGGGTTCAGGTCCGCAAACTGATGCGCTGGATGCTCTCCTAGCTAGTTCATCAGCCGCGTCGTTGCCCAGTGATCCGCTGTGTCCTTTAATCCATTGTAATGTCACTTTGTTGCGTTTAGATACCGTTACATGTTCTAGTGCATTGTGACATTCTAGTATTAAGCTTGTAGTGGTATATTGTTTCTCCAACGATTGAAGGACAGAGGCGCTGTCAGAGAGTATACGTATATGGGTGTCCGTAACTCCTCTGGCCTCTATCGCGTATGCTGCTTGTATAATGCCCATGCATTCCGCCTGATAGACGGTGTTGTACATTCCCAGCGGGCTGGATATATTTATGTTAAGGTCGTGTGAGAAAACTCCAGCCCCGGTTCCGGAGTCATTCTTTGATCCGTCTGTGTATATCCTCAGCTCTTTCGGGCCTGAGTAGTCACATTGCTCTTCTGCAAGTGTGATACTGTAGTGTTTTACAAAGTGATATTGTCTTGGGGCTTTGTCGCAGGGTGATGCAATCATTGGCTGTTGTTCGATCGCATCATTCTTGATTCGTGTGTGTTTAATTCTTGAGTCTTTGTTTAGGGTTCCCAAGGCATGAAGCCTAAAGGCGGCCAGGGCCGCCTCTTTCTGCACGATGAGGTGTAGAGGTGGCAGTCCAAGCATTGCCTGTAGGGCAGCGGTGGGTGCAGTTCTCATACAGCTGGTGATTGCCATACAGGCAAATCGCTGCAGCTTTTCGAGGTCTTTTTGGGTTGTGCTCAGGTTTGTTCTGGGCCACCAGACCAATGAGCCGTACGTGACTGTCGGTCGTATGACAGTGGTATATAGCCAGTGAGTGGTCTTGGGACTTATTCCCCAATTTCTGCCAAGCATTCGCTTGCATTGCCACAGGGATATGCTGGCTTTTGTAGTGATGTAGTTGATGTGAAGAGGGTTTTTCTTTTTAGCAATTTTCATGTTTTTTTTATATTCTTCTGCAGTATAAACTCTTTCATGATTCTTAGCTCACATTCTATTTTACTGAAAGTCTGTGTCATTAGGGAGAAAAGATTGTCCAAATATTTAAACGTACGTGGTTTTTAGGCTCGAATTTCTATTTAATAATAGTATATTTTAGGTACATATTTGAATAGCGAAGATTAAAATATCTACGCTTAAAATATCGATGTTCAAAACATCTAAAATTTAAATATCGATTATAACAAAATATCGAAAAATGTTACACCTACGCTTAAAACGTCAAAGATTGAAATGTCGATTTATTAAAATGTCGAATGATTCAAAATATCGAATGACATTATGCCTATATCAACGTTTAAAACATCGAAGTTCATAATATCTACGTTAGAAATACCTACTAGTTGAAATATCGGACAGAAACCGGATAAAAAGTTGGAGTCGCTTTTGCATCTTTAGTCAAATTGCTGATTACCGCCTACCAAGGTAAGTCAACGGAGTCCCCCTTCGCGAGGCTCCTATTTCTGATTGCAAGGTTTAAAGTAACCTAACGCGAAGAGGATTGCGGGGTCTTTCAGACCTCGCCGTTCTCTTCGAACCTAACCTGCCCGAGTCAGGGTGCCCCAAGGCCCGAGCTTGCTTCGCTCGCTCTTACGTCTTTAGTCAAATCGCTGATTACCACCTACCAAGGTTAGCTGGACGGACTTCGGATGCAAGAGCGAGCGAAGTGAGCTCGGAACTTGGGGCACCCCGACTTGGACAGGTTTTGTTCGGAGAGGATATGTTACTTTAGACCTTGTAAACATAAATAGGAGCCCCGCGACGCGGGGCTCCGTGGACCTACCTTGATAGGTGGTAATCAGCAATTTCACTAAAGACGTAAGAGCGAGCGAGCGAGCTCGGGACTTGGGGCATCCCGACTCGGACAGGTTAGGTGCGAAGAGTGTTAGGTTCAAAAAGGACATTCGATAATCTGTACTTCGATATTGAGGACATTCGATAATCTGTATTTCGATATTCGAGTCAATAACTAAATATTTTTCTTATAAACTACTTAACCTGCTTGAGTCACTTTAGGTTATTAAGAATTGTATGGATGTTTCATAAAAAACCGTTTTTCTGAAATAGCCTAAGTGGTTTTGAGTCGTTTATAATAAACAAAAACAGAAGTTTGTTAGCAGTAAACCTAAAACACAGAAACAACCCAAATTGTCTAGGTCGTTTCAGTGATTTTCAATGATAAAATTGTAAGGCAAAATTTAATTCTCAGAAAGGACCCAAACTGTTTGAGTTTTATCTGATAAATTATCTTTAAGAAAGCGTACATAGAAATTGCATTACTCAGAAACAATTCAAGAAGGTTGGGTTTGTTTAGCAATTTTTTTTTTTCGTGCTCTTCATACATGTGGGATGAGTCGGGGTAGTAAAAAAAATAGTTTCCATGTACATTTCGAAAATAGGGTCTTCACTGTATGATAGATTCTACCCTCAGGAGTACGATGGCATACTTAACTCAATTTCGACCAAACTGTGGGTTAGGTCCTTTCTGCTTAACTACGTCAATATTACAACGATAAAATATGTTAAAATGTTAACAATGAATTTGAAAAATGAAAGAAAATTAATAATATAATATAAAAATCTAGTTTTTGTGTTTGTGGTTTGGCACTCTCCGAAACGGCTAGACCGTTTTTTTTGGTATGAGAATAGGTTTTAAAGTGTTTTCACCATCTTACCCTTTCCCGCTTTTTTAAATAATATTGTTTAACGCCTAGCTAAGCGGGCACAGGACAGTGGGTAATTATTACTTAAGGTGATTGCTTCGATGTAGCCCGCGAAATTCAAATTTTTTTACGTTTTTTGCAATTTGCAGGCCAGTGACATGTTGTAACTTTATAAATATTTGTGTTGCGCAAATAACAAGTATAATTTTAAATATAAAAATTGTCAAAAAATTCGCTCCATCAGCTCTCACATAGAAAAGGTGCATCGTAGTTAGATTTCGGAGATTTTAACATGATGCACCTTTTCTATGTGAGAGCTGATGGAGCGAGTTTTTTGATATTTTTTATATTTAAAATTATACTTGTTATTTGCGCAACACAAATATTTATAAAGTTACAACATGTCACTGGCCTGCAAATTGCAAAAAACGTAAAAAAATTTGAATTTCGCGGGCTGGTTGGAGCATCCCCCTTAAGTCTAATAATAATAACATGTCGTACCTGCTGCCCATAAACAGAGCAGTTGAGTTTGCGCACATGACATATGCACCGAGTACAAATTACTAGGTACCTACCCATATCATTTTGGAAAAACATCAATAGCAAAGAAGTATACAATGCTCAGCATTGGTATCGCTATCATCCAACGCGCATGCGCTCTTGTAGCAGTTGGATGGTTAACTACATCGTGAAAAATCATTACAGTGCATCACATTTCGAGGAATAGAAACAGTGCTATCCCATAACAGCTATGCTCGTAAATATTTAGTCATGACGCAAACATTAAAATTCGGAGATAGCTTTGATAGATGTTGTCGACTTTGCGCTGAAGAGCAAGATGTTACCATAATGATATTTAGCCAAGAAGCCGAAGCAATGCTTCTACAAAACAAGCTCAATAAATATTTGTTAATTGAGGTAAGATACCTACTGAATTTCACCATGATAATGAAATGATTAAATACATAAATATAAAAAAACTACCCCTATTTTTTCAGGTTGACGAAGACGACAAATTACCCAAAAACATTTGTATACAATGTTGTACGAAATTGCAATCAGTGTGTGATTTTATCGACACAGCGCGAAAAGCTCAGGATGTTCTACTCCAACGTAGTTTTTTGATGGATCAAATTATTCCAAATAAGTGTATGATATCTCTAGTGAAAAGTGAAGAAAAACTTGAGTCGGAAGAGAATGTCGAAAATGATAAATATACCGAAATGGAAGTGAGCGTGGATCCTATGATGGTGCTTCAAAATTCCGAAGCCTCGCTCTCGCCCAATTATGAGCGTAGCTCTTCTATGGATGATATTACATATTTACATGGGCTGGATACAGAAAACGTGACAATAAAATTAATCAGGAAAGGCGATCCACACTCAGATTTCGAAGACGAAGAGAAGGAAGATGAAACAATCAGATCACCAGTACAAGATAGTAGTGAAGAGGATGACCACACTATGAAACCTTTTCAATGTAATTCATGTGACCGCAGCTTTTGTACAGATTTAGCATTAAAAAACCATACCTGGATCCACATCCCTGAAAATAAGGATGAGAGACTCTATACTTGCCACACATGTTCAGAAGGATTTTTTTATAAATATGATTTAATATCACATCTGAAAAAGCATCGAACAAATGGTATATGCCAAATATGTGGAAGAATGTAAGTATTCCTGTGTTATCATAAAAACTTGAGTATTTTCAAATCTTATAGATTGTAATTTCACCTATTTGTTTACAGGTTTAGATCAGAAAGAACATATGTTGCTCACATGTCAGTACATTTACCATCAAGCAAGTCATATACTTGCAAAATATGTAGTCGCTCATACAACACATGGGGGGGGTTGAAGACACACAGTGTCACACATAGTAACGATAGACCCTACTCATGTGAGATTTGTATGAAGACTTTCAAAAGAAACCAGGATTTGAAAGTAAGTGGTAAACTGTAATTTTTTTTTAATTTTCCATATTATTCTTTTGAAGGTTATACCTATCACATTAGTCTACCACATTTTCATATATTAACTAACGGTTATATGGATTTAAACTAGTTCATTTGACAATGATGAAGCACATGTTTAGAAATTTCTTTTTTAAACCAGTGTTATTCATATATATCCACTTTTGGATTGGTATAGCATATTTCTATATTCAATCACATTTTCATTACTATTCATTGTAAAAGAAAAATGCAAGGTGATGTGCTTAAAGTGATAGTGTTAATGAGTAACAATAGTTTCAATGTAAATGATCGACAGCTCACATAAAGAAAACTTTGCTTGGCAAAATAATGTATTACCTGGTCATATTGCTATTTGTTTGTCAACAAGCATTATTGCTATTGACTGAATATATTGTTTCAGTTCCACATGAACCAACATACAGGAGCAAAACCTTACAAATGTCCATACTGTGAGAAGTCCTTTGCAAGCTCTGGAAATTGTTACTCTCATAGAAACAGAATGCACCCTGAGGAAAGACAGGGTGCTAGGAACATAGTCCCCGCTAGCCCTCCTACTCTTCGACCTATTGCGCCTAAACCAGATCCTAAGAAGAGCCCATATAATAATCTCACCAGCATTAATGGTATTATCAAATTTAAATGCCACTTATGTGAGCACAGCTTTGTGAAGAAAGAAAACTTTAATGTAAGTATTTGTAATTATCATAACATAGCTTGTTATAAAATATGGTAACTTAAATGTAGATCTTTTGAGGATAATTACAACAGTTTGATGAGTTGATATGCTATAATCAAAAGTAAAAAAGTCGACCCTCCTATTTATAAAGACATACAGTAAACTTTAAAATATTATCTACAGTGAAGCAGGGAAGAAGCTGTTAGTGAAGTAACGTTTTTGTTTTTATTTTCTTTGCAGTACCATATGTATCAACACACGGGGGAAAAACCTTTCCAATGCCTATACTGCCCGGAAGAATTCGTAACCAAAAGAGGTTTACAACTTCACCACGACAACAAACACCCGGACCAAATGCGTCCGATAGGACTGCCCATTGATTACACGCTAAAAAAGAAGCAAGTGGAAAGAACGATAACCTCTCCCATAAGAGTCAGCTCAAAATAATTTTTAACTAGGTATTTAGTGTCTCACGTCCCCGCAATACATACCTTACTAATATAATAAGTCTTTTTCTATTTCTATTCCTTCTAAATGTTGGTTGAGATTATACAAAGTACACAAAACACTCTATTGAAATACTTTATTTCTAGTTTATTTATAATAAATTAGAGTTTCAAAACAATTTTCAAAATGTACTTTACTTTTTACGAATCTTGAAAGTGAAAGAATGATTTCGTAATTCAAATTTTGAATCACAGTTTTGATTTTGAATCTTTTTGACTGACAGTGACAGTTCAGTTCTCAAGTCAAACCACAGATTAAAGAGGATTTTTTTAATAAGCCATAGACATGTCAGAATCAAATCAAGGGCCTTTTAGTCAACAACTCATAGACTAAAGGCATGCCTAAAAAAAAAGGCGGACGGAACTTCATTAAGGGGGATGCTCCAACCAGCCCGCGAAATTCAAATTTTTTTACGTTTTTTGCAATTTGCAGGCCAGTGACATGTTGTAACTTTATAAATATTTGTGTTGCGCAAATAACAAGTATAATTTTAAATATAAAAAATATCAAAAAACTCGCTCCATCAGCTCTCACATAGAAAAGGTGCATCATGTTAAAATCTCCAAAATCTAACTACGATGCACCTTTTCTATGTGAGAGCTGATGGAGCGAATTTTTTGACAATTTTTATATTTAAAATTATACTTGTTATTTGCGCAACACAAATATTTATAAAGTTACAACATTTCACTGGCCTGCAAATTGCAAAAAACGTAAAAAAATTTGAATTTCGCGGGCTACATCGAAGCAATCACCTTAAGAAACGATTGAAGCACCACAATGGCGGCGGCGTAAATAGGGATGCCAGATGAAGGAAAAAATTACCCATTTTTAAACAATATTTAATTAAGATCTTGAATTCCTTGAACTTAAGTTTAATTACAATTTTTTTGTGACGGATACCTATTTTTAAAATAAAGGTAAAATAATTTAATAAAAAGCACATTGGATATTAAAATATTTACAACTCGTTAATAAAGTTTTACAATCCTTTTTGGTGATTCAAATTTTTGAAGACTTGTCTTTTGCTATCGACAGAAATCCCTTCTAATTTACACAAGTGGTGAAAACGAATGTTTAAGTATTTTTCGGCTATAAATATTTAATTAAAGCTATTTTATGTTCCATTCCTACACGTCTACATTCCTATTCCATGTCTACACTCCCTTATTATTTTTATACAATCATTTTTCCATGCATCATTTGCCGTGGGGAAATCTGTAAAAATATAGAAGAATACAATAACGATAAATACTCGTAGTAACATAAAATATAAATCTCCCAATTTTAAAATTAATTTGAACCTTGAAAGTTGCAACACTGATTGATTTCGAGATGTTTATTAAATTTATTGACTTAAAGTCGAGAATTATGCTTCAAATTGACATGCTTAACTATGAAAAGTGATCCCCTGGCTTTTTTAATTGAACTACTATGGTTTAGACAACTTTTTGCAACACATAACGGCATACTTTGATTTTTATTAGACAAAATAACACCGTATAAAACCGCGAGTGTCGTTCGCAGCGTAATGGCCGACGGCTGACTTACTATGGTGTGAATGTGTGCGTGCTGGCTCTGTGCTTACTATGGGTGCTTCAATTGTTTCTTAGTGAAGTTCCATCCGCCTTTTTTATTAGGTCCATGACTAAAGGATGCACTGAGCACTAGCGGCTACTTAAGTGATTGCGTCGATGTAGCCCGCGAAATTCAATTTTTTTGACGTTTTTTGCAATTTGCAGGCCAGTGACATGTTGTAAGTTTATCAAAATATGAATTGCGGTAATAACAAGTATAAAGGTGAACGCACATTGAGCCGCACGCAGTCTCCGCAGTACCCGCACTCATCGCATTTTGTTAATGGCCTCGCACACTTAGCCGCACCGCAGTCTCCGCAGTCACCGCACGCATTTTGTAGTGTTGCCAACTTAGTGGATTTTTCACTAATTAAAATTGTTGGTTTTGACTCCTCTTTTAGTAGCGTAATATTGCTTTTAGTGGCTGGGGCTTTTTTCTAGTTGTTTAGTAGAATTTACTTACAGTTATTAAAATGCTATCACTTAAACAAAGCTATTGAAACGTTACGAAGTATATTATTTTTACTTCATTTAATTGTCAGGAGAACTTTTATTGATACTTAAGCTGTAGTTTTTAAGAATTGAAGAAAAATACTGCAAAGATTATGAAATTCCAATAAAAGTTACAGACGACGAGGCAGACAAAAAATGCGGATGACGTCATCCGCACCGCGCTAGCCGCAGCGTCCGCTGCGTGCGGGCCGACGTTGGTGACGTCATCAGCTGCGGCTGGGGAATTCGGTCGTCTCAAATGCGTGCGGCGACTGCGGAGACTGCGGTGCGGCTCAGTGTGCGAGGTTTCATAGAATTTCATACAAAGAATTCGAAATGCGGGGACTGCGGAGACTGCGGTGCGCCTCAATGTGCGTTCACCATAATTTTAAATATAAAAATTCGCTCCATCAGCTCTCACATAGAAAAGGTGCATCGTAGTTTTGAACAATGCCCAAAACGTCCCCACCCTTGTAGCACCTTAAAACCTATGTCAATCGAAGGATCATGACCGTCTTATCATTTTATTGTTCTACGGCGAAAGTGAAATGTGCATCCGAAAAAAGTTATATTGACATGAAGGAACCGGAATCAGTCACAAAACTGTGTTCCCGATCACGACGGTTTTCTCTTTAATTATTACCGTGGAATGGTTTTGTTCGTTCGTGGCTAATTGAGAAACTCGCGACTAAAATAATTACAGCCGCACAGGCTGATCATTCGGGTTAAGCCGCGCTTACCGAGGTCGGTCTGTGGATGGGTAACAATCTGTCATTGTAGTTTCCTCCGTGCCTCGAAAAGCACGTAAAGCCGTTGGTTCCGGCCATCATTGTAGATATTTGACAGTCTTTACAGTCAGAAGCTCTAGAATCTGACCACCAGTCTTACCATGGGGTATCGTATTACCCAGTTACTGTATTGTGGATGTTTGATAGGCAGTCGCTCTATGTAAAATGATACGCCAGATGCAGCTGATATTCAGCTGCATCTGGTTCAACTGGAAGCCGACCCCAATATAGTTGGGAAAAGGCTAGGAAGGTGGTGGATGATTTTGTTCGGAGTTTTCAAACAACTCTTTGGGACTAAATGGTTACTTCCGCACGGAAACAACTCACGGAGCAGAAAAAAGTTCTATGAAGAATTCTAATGAATATCGTTAGTGTGAAGTAACGGATGAGAGTGGCGGTACAACTACAAGGCCAAGAATACCGCTCCAGGACCCGACGGCCTGCCAGGAAAAGCCTGGGTCCTGGCCTCGGGGACTCTCGGGCCTCGACTGGGGGGGCTCTTTAGCGCGTGCTTGGCGAGGGGCCAGTTCCCGCTTCGTTGGAAGACGGGGAAACTGATCCTCATTCAGAAGGCACCCTGCGGACTCTCCGTCCGCATTCCGGCCCATCGTGCTGCTCAACAAGGTGGGCAAGCTCTTTGAGAGAGTAATTGCAGACCGCCTCGTCGGGCACCTAAATCGGGTGGGCCCGAACCTGTCGGAGAGGCAGTTTGGCTTCCGCAGGGGGCGCTTGACAGAGTCCCACATACCGGTGGGGGGGGGGGGGGTTCGCATCGGCGTCGGGAGTACGATGAAGTACCTGGGACTCGTCCTCGACAGCCGATGGAACTTCGGGGAGCACTTCTCGCGTTTGGCCCCAAGGCTGAACCGGGCATCAGCCGCCCTCAGGCGGCTCCTGCCCAATATCGGCGGCCAAACGCCCCCTGCCGGAGGTTGCACGCCAGCGTCGTGCGGTCCATGGCCCTCTACGGGGCCCCCGTGTGGGCCCTGAGCATTCGGACGCGGCCGGCAAAGCTGGTCGCATGCCAGAGGGTCATGGCAATCCGAATGATCCGAGGATACCGCACGATCGCCGGCGAATCAAAAAAAAAAAAAACCCCATGGTAAGACTGGTGGTCAGATTCTAGAGCTTCTGACTGTAAAGACTATCAAATATCTACAATGATGGCCGAAACCAACGGCTTTACGTGCTTTTCGAGGCACGGAGGAAACTACAATGACAGATTGTTACCCATCCACAGACCGACCTCGGTAAGCGCGGCTTAACCCGAATGATCAGCCTGTGCGGCTGTAATTATTTTAGTCGCGCGTTTCTCAATTAGCCACGAACGAACAAAACCATTCCACGGTAATAATTAAAGAGAAAACCGTCGTGATCGGGAACATAGTATTGTGACAGATTCCGGTTCCTTCATGTCAAAATAACTTTTTTCGGATGCACATTTCAGTTTCGCCGTAGAACAATAAAATGATAAGACGGTCATGATCCTTCGATTGACATAGGTTTTAAGGTGCTACAAGGGTGGGGACGGTGTCCATACATTTTTGAACCTTGTTCTTTCGGAGATTTTAACATGATGCACCCATGGACCTAAAAAAAAAGCCGGACGGAACTTCACTGAGAAACAAGTGAAGCACCAAAATGGCGACTGCTTTACTATGTGTGGGTTTCTAAAGGGTTGCCAGATGAAGGAAAAAAATACCCATTTTCAAACAATATTTTAATAAGATCTCCCCTCGAACTTAGTTTTAATCATGGACCAAAAAAGTGTTTGTGACGTATACCTATTGTTAAAATAAAGGTAAAATAATTAAAACAAGATTAAAATAATAGTAGATTGTATGACAAAGTAATATTTTTACGGCGAGGGCGCTATTTTGTATCCAGAGCGAAGTGAGGGATTCTACAGTAGAATCCTGAGCGTAGCGCATTTATAAAGAGGATTAAAAACTCATTACTGCCCGCTAAAAGTTCCCCATAGAAAACACCAGTTTTGGGCGCACTTAAAGGCGAACCAAGTCGTCCTTTTCGAATAGGTGTAATGAAATAGTAGATTATTAACCAAGGGGATAAAGCAGTGTCTTCTGTCGCGGGTGACGATTTAAATCGCGAGCATAACGAAGGACTCGAGGCTTACTCCCGAGCGTAGCGAGGGTGTTAGAAACTTAAATCACGAGCGAAGCGAGGGATTTAACACGAGTCCTGAGTGGAGCGAGGTGATTTAAGTTCACCCAAGACTAAGACAGCTTTATCACCGAGGAAAATACTTTTCGTACCACTTGCGAAAAAATTAACATAATAATAATATGAGATAAGCATTATTTAACCATTTAAATTTAACAATAACTTATTTAAAAAAATAAATTAAAACAAACTAAACGTTTATGTATTTGAAGAAAACAAAACGCGGGTCGGAAAAGCAAAGGCATCAAGATCATACGGCCTCGTTGGTTTTCGTAATTTTATTAAATCATAACTGCATAATAAAAATGCGTATTCCTTTTTCAAAAAGTTGTATATTGCTTTACATACAAACTCAATGGTGTAAAGACAGACTGATGTAGTTCACTATCGGTAAGTATTCGAAATTCAAATCACATTCTCTCCCTAGAGGATGAATGAAATTCAGTACAACTTTCTTTCCCTGTTTTTAACAGATTAATAATGACTATTGTTTTTTATACAATCATTTTTCCATGCATCATTTGCCGTGGGGAAATTTGTAAAAATACAGAAGAATACAATAACGATAAATAGTAACAAAATATAAATCTCCCAATTTTAAAATAATTTGAACCTTGAAATAGTTGCAACACTGATTGATTTCGAGATGTTTGTAAAATTTATTGACGTAAAATCGAGAAATAAGCTTCAAAATGACATGTTTAACTATGAAAAGTGATCCCCTGGCTTTTTAAATTGAACTACTATGGTTTAGACAACTTTTTGCAACACATGACGGCATACTTTGATTTTTATTAGACAAATTAGCACCGTATGAAACCGCGAGTGTCGTTCGAAGCGTAATGGCCGACGGCTGACTTACTATGGTGTGAATGTGTGTGTGCTGGCTTGTATGGACAAGCGCACTGACTTACTATGGGTGCTTCAATTGTTTCTTAGTGAAGTTCCGTCCGACTTTTTTTTTAGGTCCATGGATGCACCTTTCAAAAATGTCATGTAAACATAAACATAGTTACACAGGGAAACCTATAATTGGCCATATAAACTGTAACACTCCTATTTTGTAAAACATTAATGTATCGCTGTTGGTTACCTAAATAAATAAATAAATAAATAAATAAATAAAAAAGAAAAACCTAAGCCTTCAAAAGCAACCACAAAGAAGGTTAAAATTAATAACTATTGTAGTTAATTGAAGGAAGTTTATTTTTTTTAAGTTTTTTTTTAGGGTTACTTATTTAGTTAAAAGCACTTAAAAGGCCTTGTCTCAAAAGACAAAAAAACAGCATCAGTGTCTATGTGTGTGCGTGAGTGAACTTTATTTACCACAATATTTTCTATTACTTTTAATTTGATTTAATGATTTGAATCTCGTTACGAAGTGTTAAAATATTATAAAGAAATTAGTCAAATAATATTGTTTTAATAGTTAATCGACCTTCAGAAATGACCTTTAAACTTTACAGTCAATAGGAGTCAAGCGCATGCGTAGATTATCCGTCAAATTTTGTTTGGCGCGCTGATAACTACGACCGACGTCTGATCACGATGAAATTACTTATTTTAGTCGTACGACAGATACCATATACAGCTCACGTTTCTAATTATTCTTGCATTATCTTCAATAGTTGCAACGAAAATGTCTGTTGAGGAATTAAATACCAAGAGAAAGATGGCAAGACAAAATGGTATTGTGCAACCTTTGTTGACTGGTAAGTAAAAATGTAATTTATTTTGGAGCGAATTTTAAATGTCAAGTGAACTTTAAAACTAAGTAATCTGAGTGTCGTGTAGATAAATTGCGCGTATTTAGTTTCATAGTGTCAATAACAATAATAATTATTGCCAATTGCAATTCAATGCAATTTGCCTAAGACATCTAGCACTTAAAATTAGAAAACAAACTTGACTTGCCATAATTTAAGTCTACATAAATACATTTCTAATAAAATAATGCGTCCTGGAAATTAAATTGAAATAAGACATTTCATAAAGTACCTGATAAGTTCATGAGTGTGAGTTAACGTATACTATGAATATAATAATTTATGTTATCTACAGATCTCTATCAAATAACAATGGCATATGCTTATTGGAAATCCGGAAAAGTCAATGATGTTGCTGTGTTTGATTTATTTTTCCGTGCAAATCCTTTCCAAGGGGAGTTCACCATATTTGCTGGACTTGAAGAATGTATTAAGTTTTTAGATAACTTTCATTATTCTGACAGCGGTATGTAGCTTTTATTTATATGTAATTGTATATTATAAAAAAAACGTTTACACAAATTGACAACAGCCCATATTTTGCAGATATTGAATATTTGAAGCAAACTCTACCAGAAAACATTGAACCGGAATTCTTTGCTTATTTGAAAGATTTAACTTGCAAAGATATTAGAGTAAGCGCTATTGAAGAGGGTTCTGTAGTGTTCCCAAGGTATGTCAAACAAGTATCTTACATCAAGCTTTTTTTTATTTTTTCATAATTTTGTTAATGAGATCAGTATTTAATTTTTGTTGGCAATTTTTTTATTTAGTTGTAAAAAAATTGCAAACAATGGGTAAAAAAAAATAAAGTAATTGAAGAACAGAAATGAAAAAATTATCTAAGATTATTGCTAGTTGTAAAACCATCAAAGTCGAGAAACACTTACAAAGTTGGTTTAGGTGGGTAGGCACCTGATGCAGAGATCTCTCAATTGTTTGTAGATATTTGACACTTATTAAAGGTCAAGCCTGATAGTCAGTTGCTAGATTAGAAACCAACCCCAATAAAGGAGTTAAAAATAGTAATCTTTAATTATACTCAGTAAGTGTTTTCACTTACTGAGTATAAATAAAGATTACTAATTAATATCTTCTTCAAAAGCCTAAAAAGTACACTTTGTACACATGCAAACAGCTAAGATAATAAATTCATAATTTCAATTAAAATTACAGAAATTATTATTTTAAAAACTATTTCTACATTGATAATAAGGACCAATTGTCAACAAATGTGAGTTTGGCAGCTAACAAAACACCATAATTTAACTTCTTAGACTTTGTGCAAGTTAGGGCCATTCGTCTGATGTCCTTAGTAACTTTATATCCCCGATTCTTAGGTTTTAGACCCTCCACTGCATCAATCAAAAATTAAAAACCATAACAAAATCAACAAATCAACAGTAAAGTTTAAAGTTGTATGTTTTGCTTTATGCTATAAGAATGCAGGAACAGCCTAAAAGTAAATACTACTTGATTTGATTTATCTTTAACTCCACTTTTTCTAATATTAATTTATGTCCTTATATTAAACACTATTCATGGTGTCCCTGACACTTGTGTGTATTATTTAGACTAAAATGTCTGTAATAAATTTTGTTTGTAATGTTGGGGCAAAGGTCAGCCCATTAATAAGATGATAGATGACGATTTTGATGACTAAGTCCTTGTATCTTTGTTCATAATTAATAGAAGGTCGACTTATAGGATTTCTTGGATGATAAACCCACATATTTTGGTATGTAAGATAAAATATAAAATACATAGGGCAGTCCCTGGGCGTCACATTGTTATGGGACATCTAGTTCTAGAAAAAATCTATATCACAGGCAATACCGGTATGAGTGACATTCTAGTGAGAATGTTTAACAAAGTACTACAGAATGTTTTTAAATTCGGAAATATAAATTAATATAATAAATCAGGAAAGTAGAGCATGATCTGACGAATACCGAATTATATTAGAAATATCATCTGTAGAATGATGCTGCCCTTATTTCAACTTTATGCCATAGTGCATAAAGTTGAAAATCTACTAAAGACAAACTGTTACTTCAAAACTCCTGCGAATTGATTTTTCCAAAGGATCCTTTACAATACCAACCGAAGGCTAACAAAACATATCTGCTGTTTACTATCAAATCAAAGGACTAGAACGCCGAGAAGTCAGTGAAATATTTGTGTAAAAGAAACTTAATATTATTTTAAACTTAACTTAAAAGAAACTTAGTTTTATTTACTGTGTACTGTATGTATCTAGTCCTAAAAAACACCTGCACGCCTAGGAAGCCCAATATTATAAGGCCAATATTTTACTCAAAAAAAAAACAAAGGTAATAATTCCAAAAGATAAATTATTTTGCCTCAGTTTACACAACCCATAAACAACTTAGAAAAAATATATTTTCTCTAGCATTCCACGGTGTGTGAATATGTAAAGTGTGCTGCTTTGTACACACGGCTACATCATATAAAGCGAGTCCAAGACAAACTGGTTTTGTACAGCTTGATGTGTAGCCGTGTGTACACACTGTTTTTGGGAAAGTACTTTATCATTATATTAAATTAATTTAATTTGAACATTGCTCCACATAAATTATCATTAGTTGTTTACAAACGTTGTTTTATGACGCTGTGTATCTTGCAGGGTGCCCTTATTGAGAGTTGAAGGACCTTTAATTGTAGCGCAGTTGCTGGAAACCACTTTATTAACTCTAGTCAACTTTGCAAGGTAAGTCACTAGCTATGTTATTATGTAGGTATAAACTTAGCATGATGCGGAACTGTTTGAACTAGATTATTTCGACTTAAATGATGTTTATTTATTCATAAAGGTTGACGTACCAACCTTATCATTTATATCATTTCTACGTTTGTTCATCTGCTCTTCGCCTATCAGTTTGCACATATACCTACTGGTAATGCTATAAAACTTAAAATTAAGATGTACTGCTATTAAGCTGCTATTTCAGTTGTAATTAGTGTCCGACCGAAACTGATTTTTCAGCCGAAACCGAAACCGAAACCGAACTTTCGGCCTTGCTCTCAGTTTCGGCCGAAACCGAAACCGAAACCGAAACCGAAACTTTTTAACACATTTAAAATTTCGATTATTTTCTAAATTTTTTTAAAAATTTTTTTACACATAAGAAAAAGTGCAGGATAACTGATGACCGATTTTATCGAAAACTAAAACTGCATCATTGGATTTAAAAAAAAAATCAAAAATCCTGGGAAGTACTCGAAACCAGAGATTTTGGAAAAAAAAACACAGCCTGTACCTATTATTACACCATTCGATGGTGTTGCTAATAAGGATCAAATTCTGGAAAGTAATGATAATACGGAAAACTTATGGACATATTTTTTTATCGTGGTAAAATCATCAAATGAGTCCTCCCACACTGGGCAGGGCGGGAGAGACTGTCACGACTCGTACTTACTAAAATCCACGATGTCCTTCAATAGCCCTTTACGTTCCGGGGTAACTAGTCCCGCGACCCCGGCAGGCTTTGGCCCCCGTTATAATGCTGACACTCTTTGAGGCTCCCGTGGAACACAACGAGCCGTAAAAAAAAACTTATGGTCATAGCTGATTTTTAAGAAATTGCTTTTTTGCTACGCGTTCTTTAACTTCTACTGAGCCGTATTCTAAATTATAAAAAATCATTGTTTTCAATTTTTCACTGGATTTGTAGTCTCAACAATCATCCTTTATTCAGAAATACGAAATTACTGAGTTAAAAAAATAGCATTATTTCAAAGAAGAAACCGTTAATTTATGTTTCAAATACAGTCACTGCCTTGACGTCACACGAAAATGCATGAACACTTCAGTTTCGGCAGGGCCGAAAGTTTCGGCTATATTTTGGCCGAAACCGAAACTAAGGCCGAAACTAGATTTTTTGGCCGAAACCGGCCGAAACCGAAACCGAAACCGAAATTTCGGTCGGTCACTAGTTGTAATGCTTCTCAATTTCTTGGTTGGTTTCATTCGGCCCGCTGGCCCTAACCCGTCAACGTGCTAGGTGGGAATTTTTAACCGTCGAGCCTAGTAGTAGTAGCCGATGGCGACATCGACATGTAATAGATTGAATGGCACGGGATAAATTTGACTTGGTCCCACCCTCTTTACCCTGTCTCGTAAAAGGGGTAGTTTAAAAAAAATAGTTTGTAGTTTAATTAATTGCCTAATTTCATGTGAACTTATGTTTTTTCTAAAACCTACATTTGCTCGGTCGACTCGTTCCTATTACTGGGTGGTTTTGAAAACGCAAGGCGGGCGGGAGCACACGGGCCACTGGCCACAAACCCGAAACGCCCGCCGTCACCGGCATATTTCTTGTAGTTTTTAGATAGATTCCGCACCCCCCCCTCTCTCTCTTACCTCAGTAATGCATTGGTTAAAAAAGTAGCAGCCAACGACCACCGGCCACAAGTGGCTGCCGCGCGCTTCAGCTTCTCTGTGGCCGCTTCTAGCTTCTCGTGGCTGCGTTTTGTGGTTGTGGCCAGTGGCCCGTGTGCGGCGACACTAACCAGGGACCCGAAGTTTGGGACTCGTTTCGGTCGCTCTTGTATTAAATTGTACGCGTCGTACGTACAAGACTAACGGGGTCTGGCGTTGATGGGACAGGGGTAGAAGGGTGGTTTGAACCGAGTCAAAATACTGTGCCATCCACCCCGCTACATGCCGAAAGCGACAATAATTGGCTCGATTATACAATTTTCCCATCTAGCCAACTGGCTAGATGGCCCGCTAGCCTTGTCTAGTCAACTGACTAGACAAGGCTAGCGGGCCAGATGAAACCCCGAATTCTGATTGGCACAAACGAAAATTAGAGGCAATCGAAATAAGCCCGACAAACCAGGCTCGGTACTCTACAGGTAGATTCAATCAGGCCCGTGTTCGACACGAGCCAGTTGAAGCATGCTCTTAATATTCAGCATAATCGGTTAAATCATACTTATCAAGGCTTTTCTGTGTTCCGATATGAGTGTTTGCTCTTTGATACTACGCATAATGACACTTATCAGATAGGGAGTCAGGTCAGGCACGGCTGCCTCAAGTAATTGCAAGTCATATTTCATTAGCAGCTAATAACTTCCTGTTAAAAAAAAGAGGCATGTCACCCTTGGTGTATTGCTACTAAATAATTCTAGTAGAATTACCTGGGGGGTAAGAGCTATATATAGTTAGAGTATGATGTTCATATGATTATCTAGGTTTACATTTGAGTACCTATGCTACAGTGCAGAATCATAATTTCATAACGACATCCCATCACGCCCGTATTTATCCATAGGTTTAGGCAGAAAACCTATGGTAACCCACCTTTCCTGTAGGAAAATCCCAATAGCGTTTTGCATCAAACCGAGAGGATCCTATCCTTAATAGTTTTTGCGGCCGCTAAACCTAAGAATCACTTTAATTGTCCGGAATTAATAAAAATCAATGTCTACCAACTTTGCGCTAACAATCGATAAAATGCGGTACCTACGGACCTACACTTACCTACCTTCTGCTGTCGGCAAAGAATGGCTCCCCTGTGAAGGACGTTTCCATTGTTGTTTAATCGGCAGAAAAGTCTTGTGACGAAACTCTCACTAGATGAGAAAAAATGTTACAAAGCCTCGATAAAGCATAGGTACGTACAAGTCTAGGTTGATACTCGCAAGTTAGTTTTTCGTAAGACCAAAACTCAAGGCATGAAAAACTAAGAAAATGCCTAAAAGACCGAAAAGAGTTGTTTTGAATTTAATTTGAGATGAAACCTATAACACTATTTTAGCTAGAAATATTTACACTATCAATTACATTGAAGAATGTAGAAATTATACACGTTTGCAAGATTCTGCCCCTAAACGTCCATTTTCCTTAGTGAAATATTTTTATAGTACTTATTGCCTTTAATTCATCCATAATTGGTATCTGAAAATTGGTTTAAACTGATTTTTTTTTTTGCAGTTTGATGGCAACGAATGCAGCACGTTACAGAATGGTTGCTGGGAAAAATGTTTCATTACTTGAATTTGGTTTACGCAGAGCCCAGGGCCCGGACGGTGGATTGTCAGCGTCGAAATATGCTTACATTGGTTAGAATTGATAAATTATGTATTTAATGGTAGCAGGATATTATTTTTCTGCTGACAAAGGGATTCTTACATATTCACATGATGTATAAACTTTTGGCTTGTAAAAGGGTGAAAATTAACTTGTCTTTATGGTATTGATTGTACTAGCGTTTTTGCGCAGGCAGGCGGCTAGCGAACCCGGTGCCTGGTACGAAGCTCACGGGCACTGTTCAAACTTGTGCAATATAAAACACCCTGCCGCGCCATTGACTCATAAGAATCCCCAATAGCGAATATACTTTTCGTTAATAGGTTTAATCAGGCAAGTTTCGCGAACCTTGCCCTTGAATGTCTCACCTGCTTGGTACTCATACCAGGCTGCCACCAAACTTTTAAATTGTCTTTTCTACCTACTTGATTTGTGGAACGATAGGTGTTTTCGAACCTTGTACGTATTTTCTTTTTGATTTTCTTTCTAATAGCGGAACTTTTAGTTACGTATACGCTAGAGGACGTACCTAGCACCCGTGTCCCCTATCATTTGTCTTTTTAGAGCTATGGACTACTTACTAACATTAGATATTTCTGTTTTAGGTGGATTCGATGGTACAAGCAATGTGTTGGCTGGCAAAATGTTCAATATACCCGTGCGAGGGACCCATGCACACTCCTTTGTGACTTCGTTCAGCACGCTGGATGACTTGCACGTGGTCGTAATACGGCACGCAGAGACACAAGACTCGTGCAACCTTCTCGAAATGTCGCTAGAGTGGCGCAAGCGAGTGTCTGCCGTCATAGATATATCCCCGGAGGAAGCGAGCGACGGTGAACTAGCTGCTCTCATATCGTATGCCCTAGCATTTCCGTCGGGTTTCTTGGCTCTAGTGGATACGTACGATGTCAAGAGGTATAATTTTCAAGGCTTACCGTCACGACACAGGCAGCATAATATGAATGGGCATTCTGGCTACAATAGCAACTGTGGAACCAATGGTACTAGAGTGCTCAAATCACCGACTATACATAGTACATATGGATATAGCACGGTCGAACGCACACTGAGGTAAACATGCAATAGACAACTCATTGACATTTGGTGTCCGATAAACTTGTATTATTGTTTTGCATTTTCATTTGTACTTTAAGTTTTGTGAAAGTTATCATTATAACTTAGATTCGTTCTGTGTACTGGCAAGTCCAGTTATTGCAATCATTTTTGACATCTCATCGTTAGGGGGGCATGAAAGACTCATAACACTGGGAAGAATGACATAATATGCAAGCACACTCTAACAACACATTATCCGCCGGGATTATCCGCTGGGAATACTTAACAATCATGGCCGTAGATACTATTTTATGTTTTGTTTCGCTTTTTCAGTGAAGCGTATATGGACGGCGCTTCATGTACAACCGAATGTAAATAAATGAGAACACGTCCTACGAGAATTTTATATTTGCTTCAGTGTGACGTATTGTCGTGCCCTATATGCAAGATTAGGGGCAATGTTAGTCATTGGGCACAGTTGCATTGTATAGGGATATGCACATATTCACAGTATTCAAGCCGGTATTGCATGTAAAGCTACCATCATGCACCTTGTTTAAAAATAGTAAGAAACCACTGGATATTTCTTTTATTTATCTTTTTTTTATTTATCTATCTTTTGGACGAACGTAGTGAACAAGCTATAGTAAACACTCAGTTGATAGTACGCCTACGTAATCGCAAATGACCTCATACAGCATTACCTTTAACACATCCACAAGACGTTGAACTACATACAGTAAATGTAGGTATTAATGATATATTTAAGTAGCAGAGATATTTCAAAGTCAGCATGCCCTATAACAGATAGTAACAGTAGGTATTTATGTCATACTATATTTTTAATTAGTAGTATTTAAATAATGTTTCTTAACAGGAGTGGTCTGCTAAACTTCTGTGCCGTGGCCCTAGCGCTAAACGACTGCGGCTACAGAGCTGTTGGTATCCGCATTGATAGCGGCGATCTGGCTTATTTGTCTGTACTAGCGCGGGAGACCTTTGAGAGCATCGCCGAAACTTTTAAACTGCCCTGGTTCTCTAAACTAACCATTGTAGCGTCCAATGACATCAATGAAGAAACAATACTCAGTTTGAACGAACAAGGACACAAAATCGATTGTTTCGGGATCGGGACACATCTAGGTATTGTATTAACATTATTTTGAAAGTAGTTTTATTACAGTTTGTTCACAATTTCATGCATGCACCTACGGAATAATGTTGATACTATCAATTATGACGTTAATATCCGGAAATGCACGATTTATTCATTGTAACTTCGTGGTGAGCTACGGTACATTTTGCTGACAAAGATCAAAGTCGTTACTATGGATATGTATGTTTACGCGAATGTGGACCTAATTGTGTTTGAATGTCTGTAGGAAAATAAGCGTATGGTGGGTCATAACTCCACTTAGTCGATTGTACAAGGAAACAAACATTTTTTTAAATCATGTGATGTCATGTCTATTTAAAGTATTTATTTATGTTGTTGCAGTAACGTGTCAGCGCCAACCAGCTTTGGGGTGCGTTTACAAATTAACGGAAATAAATGGACAGCCTCGCATAAAACTGAGCCAAGATGTTGGGAAAGTTACCATACCCGGTCACAAAGAGGTACGTCCATATTAAAAGTACCTACTTGAAAATGCTTCAAAATTGACATCATCTCTTGCTCGACATTATTTGAATATTCTAAAATATAAACTTAACTAGATAGAAAAAAAACGGCAAGTATAACAATAATACTTGAAATTAATTGAAACAAGACTGATTGATTTCAGTCCAGATTATATAGATTTCATATTTGATTGATTTTATTCACCTGTGTATGACCAGAGCCAGACGTCATTGCGCATTGCTAAATATCATAATTTTGTCTTGTATTAGAGATACGTGTAATTTATCAAAAACAACTTCGAAATTGCAGTTTAACGCATTGTATCGCATATTCAATGAAACGTTTTCATTTCAGTACACGAGGTCATCGTGTTATCTGAATGAAAAAATAATTATCTCGCTTTGTTTATTACTGCGATAATGAGTACAAACTTGTTGTTATTAAGTTTGTTTGCAAATTAAAAATGAAAGAAAACGCTATCTTGAGTAATTTAATGTTTCTTCGCTTTTTGGCTGTGTGGTACATGCAGATGAAAAGTCTGCCTGCATACCTAACATTTTTGCTGACTAAACATTGAAATTGACCACAAATATACTTCGTTGAACTATAACGTCGATTTAGGTAAATAACTTAGAAGAAAATCACAGTATTTGTGTCGACGAACAATAAATTTAATAAATAGAATATACTTTACTGTTACACACATTTAATGTACATTTTGGGACTATCCTACCCTCAATAAAACTATGATTTTTACGATGAGATAGGTAAATATTTTATAAGAAACGGAATATCGTATAACGTACGACCCTGAACCGATGCGTGTTATCAAGGAGAAAAATATACGATTGTCGTGAATAGATAGGTACGGCTCACACAGTATCATCGAACGACACAAGGTCTTGTGATTTACGAATACTTTGTCAGCTTTATTATTTTCTGACTGCACTGGGTATTTACTAACAATTTACTAGACTTGTGGAAATATGGATGTTAGAAATGCGATATAGAAAGCATTGTTTTATAATCTCTGCCACAAACTGAACAAATTCATAGAAACTTTCTGAAAGTAGATTAATTGTAGGATAAGTATAGTATTCTTAAATACTAGCGATTTGCCCTGACTTCGCACTACACAGATGTAATTTAAAATGAAATAGCTGATAATAATGTAGCTTTGTACAGGTTATTTTTAAAAATCGTTTAAGTAAGTAGTTTTTAAGTTTATCCGTTTCAAACAAATAAACATAAATATTTTACCTATCTATATATATAAAATTCAAAACTGACTGACTGATCTGACAACGCACAGCCCAAACCGCTGGGCCTAGAAACTTGAAATTTGGCATAAGCCCGCCTTATACCACGTAGGTGAGCACTAAGAACGGATTTTGCGAAATTCGGCTCCTAAGGGGTTGTTTTTGGGGTTGATAGTTTGTATGAAACTCAGCTACTACAGGTGCTAGGAATTCCAAATTTTGCATGGGGTGTCTTTTTAGACCGTAGATGCTCACTATGACGGGATATTGCGATTTTCGACTCCTAAGGGGTTTCTTTTTGGGGTTGATAGTTTGTATGAAACTTTTTTACTATAAGTTCTAGGCGTCTCAAATCTTGCATGGTGGTACTTTTTAAGATGTAAATGCTCACCAATGAGGATATTTTGTGAAATTCGACCCCCAAGGGGTTGTTTTTGGGGTTGACAATTTGTATGAAACTCTGTAACTATAAGTGCAAGGAGCCCCAAATTTAGCACCGGGTTCCTTTATAGGACTTATATGCACACCATGGCGGGATTTTGCGAAATTCCACCCCCAAGGGGTTTGTTTTGTTACTACAAGTGCTAGGCGTCTCGAATATTGCGAGGGGCTTTTTTAAGACCTGAATAAGAGTTTCTTTTTTGGGCGTAGTTGCGGGTGTTTTGTGAAAATAGAAACCAAGGGGTTGATTTAGGGGTTGATATTTTGTATAAAACTTTTTCTACAAATACTAGGAGTATTAAATTTTGCCAGGTTGTTCTTTTATGACGCAAATACACCAAGGCACTGTTTTCTGAAATTCTACCCCTAAGGGGCTGTTTATGGGATTGACAGTTTGTATGAAACTTTGTTGCTACAAATGCTAGGAGTTTCTCAGCATTGGGGTTGTTTTAGGACCTAGGTTCTCACTAAGACGGAATTTTACAAGGTCGACCCCTTTGGGGTTGTCTTTGGAGTTTGTAATTAGAGTACTCAACATTGCAGGGGGTTTCTATTTAGGATACAGACCCTCATTAAGAGAGGATGATACGAAATTCAACCCTTAAAAGTTTTTATTTCTATTAGTGATATATTATTGAATTCGTTTTTCCAACAGTATCCTATTTAGAGGGTGGCCGGGACTAGAAATTCACAAAGGCAAAGTTCGGAAATCACGCGGACGAAGTCGCGGGCGTAGTGCTAGTTCTTTATAAAAGTTTTAAAATTAGTTTATATAAAAACATAATATTAACTGTGATGCATTTCCTTGAGGTAAATATCGTCAACCTACACAATATTATAAACGAATAATTCAACTATGCAGGAAGAAAAAACCTAAGGAATTTATAATTTAAATGTTTATCATCTCCAGTCCGCCAACATATCATAGACATAATTATTAGATAATAATGTGATAATTTTCCTTAAAAATCGCCAACTCATGTCAGCTTTAAAGATAAAAGAGCCTAAAACAATGTATTCCATTACTATTACTACATAGTACCTATAACACAAAGTCACTTCCCTCAGTCTGTCCCTATGTATGCTTAGATCTTTAAAACTAGGCAACGGATTTTGGTGCGAGTATTTTAAATAGATACAGTGATTCAAGAGGAAGGTTTATACAACGTGTAACGCCAAAAGCGCAAAACCTCTCGTGGGGTAACTCAGCCCATGTTACTGAACAATGTTTGATCAAAATCTTTTGGAAAAAAAAAATAAAAAAAAGATTTTTCTTACTGATGGGTTCTGTTCTATCAATTTCTCATTTTGTATGAAAATATTTTTTTTCCTAAAAGTTTTACCCCACGAGAGGTTTTGCGCTACGTTGTATAATATGTATAGAGTCGGTAGTAATGTCATAAAAGTCGTATCGTGATAATTTCAGGCGTACCGACTATTCGGTGCTGACGGCCACGCGTTGATCGACCTGCTGCAACGCTCCTCTGAGCCAGCCCCCGAGGTCGGCCAGAAGGTGCTCTGCAGACATCCCTTCCAAGAGTCGAAGAGAGCCTACGTCATTCCCAGCAAAGTGGAACATCTATACAAGGTGATTTATTATACCTTTTCCTAGTAATATAATGAGGAAACTAATTGAATGCTGATGCAACTCTGCAGGAAAATATGGATGTTACTTTACACCAAATGCTACCAATAAATATTTTTCCATGCAAAGTAGCCTGTTCTGGTCAGACTTTTGGTAGATTGCAAGCAACACATTGTGTTTTCGTTTCGTATAGCGGGTAGCCCAACCAATTATGAATTGGTTGGTTTGATGAATTCATCAGAGGATCTTGAAACGTCAATTCCGAAATGTTGCTAATAAAATTCCGATAAAATTGTTCTTTATCCACTCTTATGCTTGAGGGATAGAATATTACATTTTAGGAATTGCATTTCAATTACAATACATATTGTGATGTTGCTAGTGCCCTATTTAGACTTGCAGATTATTATTTTCACCATTTCTAATAGCGTTTTTTGTACTGAAAATGTACTAATTTACGAATTAATAACCTTGGCAGATCAAAATATTGTGAAGTACTCGATAAAATTTAGGAACACTTATTACTTTAATTATGTAATATTAAGTCAAAGCCTGGGTCCTACAAGTGCGATAATCAAAGTATTTTCATATATTTTAGGTGTACTGGAAAGATGGTGTCATCCACACGATGCCGAAACCTCTGCATGAAGTGCGAGGGCGCGTGCAATCCTCACTGAGAACTCTCCGGCAAGATATCAAGAGGAATCTAAACCCAACCCCCTACAAGGTACATACATAAATATGACACACATTCACTACTCAAAGATGCAGTAAATAAACATCTGTTAAGTGGGACACAATACAATACTGATACTGTTTATCTTATGCTTATAATTTAAATTGCTAGTTAACGTCATAATTATGCACCTTATGTGACTCTGAATAAGAACTGTTTTAACGGACTGTTGTGCGATAATTAATGGAAATTGTGGAGAATATGCTTGTATAGGTTGCGGTATGCGTAAGTAAACAATGTAATAATTTATGGTATAGAGCATAAGCAATAATGCATAGGTATAAGTATAGATGCGATCTGTCATAGAATGTATTTATTTCTATAACAGATATTAGAAAAAATAAACAAGTGAACCATAAAGGCCTATTCAGACCTAAGCGGTATTCGCTACCGTCTGCGGCAGAGAAAACTCAGTGGGTATGCGGTAATATTACTGTTCACACCAAAACGGATTTCGCTATCTTTGTGGGGAGAATAATTCGCGGTATGTCCTCCTCTACCCACAGCGGTAGCGAATATCGCTCAGGTCGCTCTAGCCGCGGTACTTGATACTAAATACCTGAGCGAAACCCGCGCGGTATGTAACTCTACCCACAGCGGCAGCGAATATCGCTTAGGTCTGAATAGGCCTTAAAGTAGTCGTACACGATGAGTAACTGTATAATATACTTAACCAAAGACAGACCTCGCTAAGAGTTGTTCAACTTTGGTGACCCATTTTAAGACATTCCTAGACAAGTGCTGCTTTACTTTAGTGACCCATCCAAAGATAGACCTCGGCAAGAGTTACTACCGTATCTGACGGCTCACTATACCGCAACGCACTCATTGGTCAAATCTCCAATCGTCAACACTATCGGCAGCATTCTTCCACTGGTGAGTGTAGGCCTCCTCCCTGTAGTGCCATGCTTCCTTGAGCTACGCATGTCTAATCCAAGTTTTACCCGAAATCTTCTGGATATCGTCCACCCATCGTTGGTCTGTCAAAACCTCTTCAACCGCATCTCAGTAACCATTCCGTGAGACCTCTACTCCACCTGCCAACACCACGTTTTGCCAAGTGTCCTGTCCAAGTCCACTTAGGTAGCTACCCGGAATAAATCCCCAATATTTAAGACGACATATCACGAAATTACTCCCACGGAAACGATCGGAAAGGTGTTACGTATCGTAAAGTTTCGTAATCTCGTAGAGTAGTCATAAATACTATGACAGTGATGTCAGATTTGGCTAAGCATGCAGGTAGCCAATAATAATGCACCCATGACGGTGCTGCACGTCATCACCTGCTTTAGAGAGCGTGGGAAGGTCATCGTCATGTTAGTCCAACAACCGCATACAACTATAAATATATTATTATAATGGCTAAGTCAAACCATTTCTTTCAATTACGCCATCAAACCGCACTTTTGAACGTTGTAAATTAAACATATAGGATATACAATAATGCCGTAACTAAACTGAGAAATTTATGAACAAAAAACATATGTTTTTCAGGGAAATCATTCGAATTCGAATATAAGGTTAGCCAACTGAAAAGCTAGTGGTCAATAACCAATCTAGACGGAAAATATTTTTCAGGGGAATCATCCGAATCTAAAGTTAGCGAACTGAAAAGCTAGTGGTCAATAACCTATCTAGACGGTAAATTTATTTAAAATTTGATCAAATTTGTTCACAGGTGGCAGTCAGTGATGACTTGTACAACTTCATCCATGACTTGTGGCTCCAGAATGCTCCTATTGGAGAGTTATCATGAAAGAAATGAGCTTAGTATTAACAAACAAATACTAAAAGAAGAATAAATAAGAGCTTGGTTAACCTTGTCTAAGGAAAGCAACGAAATATTTCACTTAGTATTAAGTTAATTTATAAAAATGCAACAAATTATATTTATATTGTATTTAAAATACTACCATATTATGAACTATGTATATAGGTACACACATTGTTAAAGTTATTTAAGACATTTGTATTCTGCCATCCCGGCTCTTCATAATAATTACATATGTACATCAATCTTTAATCAAAACATAAATATTGGTATAAAAATACAGTTACTTATATTATTTTTATACTCAATAACTAGCAATATATGGGACCTAAACAATATGTTTATTATTTAAGTATATACAATCGTTTTTAAACTAAAATGTCGTATATGATGTCGGGATCAAACAAAATTACAGAACTACATATTATTAAATTTTGAGACTTTGTAATTCTGTACAGATTCTTACAGATATTTTATCTATTGTAATTGTAGGCTTTGAAATATAAATGTCTAGGCTTCAGCCGTCATATAAAAATAATAATGCAAGAATTAAATTATTGCAACAGCTTGTGCAATATTTGTTCACGTACTATTAGATATTTGGTATATTTATGACATGGCAACTTTCTGCGATGTTTATGTATAATATTATGTTAATACTCGGAATGGGTAATGATTTATCATTGAATAGTCGTGCAAATTATAGTTTCCAATATTCCAAGTTTGTTCCTATGCTAGTCAAATGCAAAAAATGTGTTTTTACTCATATATATGTTACTTTTTTTTAAATTATGTTTTTCTTTGTTTGGGTTTGTACAGTCTAAATAATGTTGCATTCCTTAACTTTGGGAAGAAAAGCTTAAACCAAAGGACTGTTGCCATTAATGAAAGTAGGTACTTTATTAGTACTTTATTATGTAATTACCCTTTGCCATTCGTACATAAAGCGATTCCTTAAGCAATTAGTACCATGTAATCTTCATCACATTCACAGTGAAAATATTATTTTTAATATAATATGGGAACTGTATGCTATAGCTCTTTATTAAAGGTTTAGTTAAGTTTTCATGAGAGATACAGTAACATTTTGTACAAATTGTGTATTTATTACAAAATATAGTGCATTTAGTTGAACCTTTTAGCTAGAAAATAGGTTGAAGGGACGTGATATTAGGTTATTGATTTGATTGTTATTGGTGAAAGAAATTCATTGTTGTGATGTATAAATAATATTATTGAATACATTTTTAATATCTATAAAGGGTTTTGTAATACTACAGATATCATGCCCCTTTCTGAAATATTGAAATAAAGTTATAAATCTCATAAGCAATGAAGACACTATTATTTAAAAATGTTTTAAATATGAATGTTGGAGATATATAGACTGTTAGCATCTTTTTTTAATTACAGTCATTACACCTGTTATAATACTATTGTTTTTGTTTACATTTAGAATTGAAGACTTCTAATTAACATTTGTTCAGATCAATTTTGGTCACTATTTTTCGTATTTAAACTGCAAAATATACCTACCAAATATAATATATGTAAATAATCAACGCATAGGTACCTAATGAAATTGTTAATAACACGTACTATCGACTGCAATATTGTCGGTAAACACGTAAACTTGTTTCTGAACAAATAATCTTTATCTCACTAATAAGGTTTTATCAAATTGTTCGAGTAACTGAAGTTATAAGTGATTAGGCTGAAGCTAGTCTGCAAGGACTTGTTTTTCTTCTACGAAGCGCTACCGAAATAAGATTACTGTGTTTTATGTCCAGTTTTATGAATTTAAATACTTTGCAACTAAATAATTACTATAGTTGTCTCTACGCTATGTGTGTAAAAAATCCGTGTAAGTCACTTGTGATCAATGTGCTGATAGCTAGCACGCTTTTGAATTTGTATTAGATATTTCGCAAAATTCCTATTTTTTTTTAAATAAAACTTAAAATGTGAACAATGTGAAATGGACAGTTGTTATTTCAAGATTAATTATTTATTTATATAATAAATTACCCATAAAAAATCTAATCGTAATTTGATGAGAAATATTATAATATTCTAGGTAGATGTAGTTTTCTTGCACTCCGTCCGCGGTTTAGAGGACAAAAAAAAAAAGAAACTAGAAATAGCATTGCATAATTCCGTAATAGATAAGAGTAAGAGTGTTCAATATAAGAAACCTAGGTTTTTTTTAATGTAACAGTTTAAAGTAACCCAAAAAATAAGTACATAATTATTTTACCTTTATGTAGACAGAAGGATGCTGAATTTTATGAACTTTTAAAATAAGTTAAGTTTAGGTTAAAGGTTAGCACAAGCACTGGCCTGTTCACGGTGTTTTCTGTGCCTTTGAATTTAGCTTAATAAGTAAATACAGTTTTTTTTTTAAACCTTTTTAATGTATTTTTTAGAAATTGCTTGTATCTACATAGATAAACTTGGGTGAAGTTGAATGTTAATAAATATCTTACTTTTGTAACTGTTCATTTTATTATTCATGTCTTGAACAACTCCTCCAATGTGTTCTGGCGAGCATCAGAATTTTTCTGCCAGACATTAGCTAGCTTGTTGATGATCCGACGCGTGCATGGAGCCAGTGCCGGTTTTAGCACTACCTGCGCCCTGGTCGAGATTTTCTACGGCGCCCCCTAACTACAATACAAACCCATATGAAAAAGGGAAAAGGATTTAGTGAAATTAAAATGATGTCGGGGCCGTCCGACCTCCATAGTAACGACAAACCGACTAGGCGACTGGCAGACCACGAAAATACCATGACTTATGACAAGAGAAATTACGAAAAATGATTTAGAGTCTTTAAAATACACGACGACAAGACCGTTCAAGTAAAAGAAACTAACGTGACTCCCTGTAATGCATTTGTGCATGTTTGCAATGCGTTGCAATAGATGGCGTTTTGTGTTTTCTTTAGACGGGTTTTGGGTTTATCCCCTAAAAATGGGATGAGAGATATTGGGAAATCTTCGAGAAAGTAGGCCTGCGACGCCCCTTCGTATTCGGCGCCCTGGGCGGTCGCCTAACCGCGCCTTGCCCTAAGGGCTCATGTACACGACGCCGCCGCCGCGCCGCTACCGCGCCTCTAGGCTGTGTACACGGTCGCTACCGCGCCGCCGCCGCGCCGCCGCCGCGCCGCCACCGCGCCGCCGCCGCGCTGGCACCGCGAATCCAATTCGATAGTGTTTTATTTATCTGAAAAAGGAGGTTTCTCATTTCGGCCATAACGTTTTTTTTAATGTTTATTCGCGGATTACTTCTTTGTTCATGAACCGGTTTTGATGATTCTTTTTTTGTTGGAAAGCAGATATTTCTTACTATTTAGCTCCACTCGATTTCTCTGGTCTTCCATCATCAAACCCTAATCTCCATATCATGGAACCGCCTTTGAAATACCTTCTTTCCAACAAAAAAAGAATCATCAAAACCGATTCATAAACGAAGAAGTTATCCTTGAATTATCAAAAAAAAAAACATTATATGGCCGCAATGAGACATCTCCTTTGTTAGATAAATAAAACACTAGCGAATGGCATCGCGGTGGCGGCGCGGAGGCGGCGCGGCGGCGGAGCGGCGGCGGCGCGGCAGCGGAGCGGCGGCGGCGCGGTAGCGACCGTGTACACAGCCTAGAGGCGCGGTAGCGGCGCGGCGGCGGCGTCGTGTACATGAGCGCTAACGCCGGTACTGCATGGAGCTATGCGATACAATTCCACCGTTTTTTTTCCGTGGTAAAATCATCAAATGAGTCCTTCACACAGGGCGGGACGGGAGGGACTGTCAGAATTGTACTGCCTAAAATCCATGATGTCCTTCAATAGCCCTTTACGTTCCGGGGCAACGGTTACCTGATAAGAAGATCCCGGGACCCGGCAGGCTTTGACAGTTGTTAGAGGCGCTCGTGGAACGCGACGCGCCGTTGACCTGGCCATGGTCCATGATCGTGACGTGCGATGCCGCTGTGAGTGTCCACCGCGGTGGCTGGGTTGTGAGAAGGACGCTGTCCTCCAACACGGCGCCCGCTTCCTCCTTCGCTAACACAACTGCTTTGCAGAAGGAGTTGTGGCCGCTTCCCATTCCGCCTCACCCAGCAGCATGGCCTCGACCAATGCCGGGCGCGAGAGGTCGAGATTATACAAATATTTGTTCCTCGCGGGGAATAACCCGCGTCACCATAGAGTACCATAACGCGAACTATGGCCATCATCAAACTAACGTCTATCATCGCGTACTTATGCATTGTATCTTTTATTTCATGCAGGGGCCACTAACGTTCTATGAGTGCACCGTAAATCCTGTTTTCGGACCAAACAAAATGCAAGAAATGTTAGTTTGTATTTCGCGGGCTACCTTGTATTTTGCGGGCTACCCTTCTCAGACAATAGACATGTGAGACTTGGCACTGCTATAAATTCAGAGAAATCTCATCAATCATCATGAAGCAGCACACAACCTCTTACAGGTTGACCTGCGAGATGCCAGTGTCAAAAAAAAAAAAAAATCAATCATCAATGAGGGATTTTCTTTTTATGTTTTCCCTAGTCAATGATAGATGGCGCTGAACTTGGCATGTGACTACAATGAACGGAACGTCACGTCATTTTTTTATCTAAGCTTGTACCTAATTTTGAGATCTTAAAAAACGAAACGTACACATCCATAAACAACAAATGGGGATGGCAACTCGAAGCTAATCGTAGATGGCGCTGTGATAGTTGGTCCCATACGTCAACCTTGTACAAAAAACAAACAACATCAATGTTAGAAAAATTAAGTATAAATACAAAACAAATATGGTAAATTATTCGTCAATGCATAGTGCATTTATTAAAAGAAAAACTGACGCCGCAGAGCATCTACAAGAGGAAAAAAAAAGTGATTTAGTTGAGAGGTTAGAAATTTGATTCTACTATATTAAACACACATTTACTTGTTGTTAGGATTTAAAATTGTATTTTTAACTAGGTATATAAATGTGCTAGCCTCTACAAAGAATATAGTACTGCTTCTGATATTCTATAATGAGAAAAATGACATCAAGTTTTGTGTTCGTTTTCTTCATCTATTTTATAGATTGGAGCAATATGATAAGAATTTTAACTTCCTAACACCACTACTATCACAAATCTCGGTTCCGGATAATTCTTCCACCAGACGAACCGTTTCATGATTTATAGAGCGATGCAGTACTTAACCTCCAATAGAAAATTACATATTATTTTGAAAGGTGTATTCGATTGTTTAGTTATGGTATAATCATTTTTACAGCTTATTACACAACATCTAGTAATTTTACATCAATAAATCGTTTTTTTTCTGAAAATTCTGAAAATTTGGGGACCAAACTGTCACTTGTCACTTTGACACTTGCCTTCCCCATTAAATCTCAATGGTCACATCACATCAATGACACTTTGAAAATAACTAACAAAAAATTTATGAGTTTGCCACGCCAGAAAGAAAATGTCCCAAGACAAAAAGAAGAGAAGTCTGTGCATCGTGGATTTGTGCAAAAATGAAGGCACACATCTTTTTCCCAAAGATGAAAGCCGTAAAGCGCAATGGATACAAGCCATCGTACATTTTAAGCCTGGACGTACCATAAAAAAGCATTCGTACATATACTCAGCACACTTTAAACCAAGATTTTGCTTTGGCACCTAGTCACATAGTCAGTTCAACGCCACCTATAGAGTTCTTGGAAACTACTTTTTTTTTTTAAACTCTAAAAAGAAAACCTCTCATTCTCATCAATCTCTTAGTAGTCTGTGATTCTCATGGAGTCAGTCTAAGCACTTGCGAGAGCAGTGCTTAGGTCAGAGCAATATACCCTGACGGGTCAGAGTCGGTAGACTTTTGATAGCACCTGATTTTAATACTGTATGTACAGACGCCAGCATATCAAGCTACCACAATCTGTCAGATTTCTTTAATAGAATTCCAACCTTATCACAAGAGCAGAAGGTTAATGTTTGACTGGTGAAATCTGACAGATTCGGGTAGGTTGACCTGCTGGCGTCTTTACTTGTATTAACAAGATGCAGAGGTAGATCCACAGACTACCGTGAAACTCGCCATCTTTGGCCGGTTTTTACACATAATCGGCTACAACTATGAAAAAATATATGACAAGTATTAGTTTTTTTTTTATTTGCAAACCAAGTGCAACCTTAACTCTTGATATTAAACTCGAAACCTGCAAAACTTATGACTTTTTATACCCAAAAACGAATTTAAATAGTCAACCAAAATTACCTCGACTTTCTGCCAACATTAGCCACTGCTAATAACTCTTGGATTTTCGCTCTTACAGCCGTATAATTAAGAATTACGATAGGAAATTGGTTAAAGTTGACGGTTAAAAGATAATAATAACAAAAAGTTACGAATTTAGCCGTACAGGGCAGTGGCCAAAGTTACCCAATATTTTTTCTTTAAATTCATACAAATGATTTTTAGACATAGGGTTGTCCAAAATAAAATAAATCGATTGGATGTTTTTAACAGAAAAACGTGTTTTTATATCAATCATTTTTATTAGGTACCTATAACTGTAGATACTTAACAAATTAAGGTATAAAAACATGGCAATTTTACTTATTTAATAGGTTACAAAGTGAGTAGGGGCAGCCCTAGCACATATTTTTTGGTGGCCAAAGTTGACATCTTGTGTTCGCAGAAAGTGATTGTAACATTGGTCGCTAAATTTCTAAGTTCAAAAGACTGGTTAAGATTTAAAAAAGCTCATCATGTTATTATCATGAATTCACCCAAAAACATATCAAAAAACTACTCATCTCGGCAAGTTTTCACGCTTACTAGGATCACAAAACACGATGCACAATTTGGTACCACTCGAATCGACTTTCTTTCGACGACCGTTGACAGCCAACTGAGTGAAGTTAGCAAGTGAACTTGCTATCAGTATTGCCATAAATATAACCTATTTTCCTTAACAGACTGTAAAATGTTGCCATTTGAGATAATATTGTCGTTACAACTTGTTTTGCTTATTTTTGGTAACTGGCCAATGTTAGGCTTGAAAACCAAAGTTGGCGGATTTCACGGTACTAAGAGATACTACGGTAGATCCATGGGTAGATCGCAATCGTATTGCGATATTTTTTATGCTAAAGCACAGGCTTTGATAGAGTCGGGTTCACACACTTGACCATGGACCTAAAAAAAAAGGCGGACGGAACTTCACTAAGAAACAAGTGAAGCACCAAAATGGCGGATGCTTATGTATGTGTGCGTCTGTATAGGGATGCCAGATGAAGGAAAAAATTACCCATTTTTAAACAATATTTAATTAAGATCTCCCTTGAACTTAAGTTTTACAATTTTTTTGTTACGGATATCTTTTTTTTAAATAAAGGTAAAATAATTAAAACACATTGGATATTAAAATATTTACAACTCGTTTAATGTTAATAAAGTTTTACAAACCCTTTTGTTGATTCAAATTTTTATAGACTTGTCTTTTGCTATCGACACATCTAGAAATCCTTTCTATTTACTTAAGTGGTGAAAACGAATGTTTAAGTATTTTTCGGCTATAAATATTTAATTAAAGCTATTTTATGTTCCATTCCTACACGTCTACATTCCTATTCCATGTCTACACTCCCTTATTATTTTTAACCCCCGACGGAAAAAGAGGGGTGTTATAAGTTTGACGTGTCTGTCTGTCTGTCTGTTTGTCTGTCTGTGGCACCGTATAGCCCGAACGGATGAAGCGATTTTAATTTAGTTTTTTTTTTTTATTAAAGGTGATTTACGTGCGAGTGTTCTTAGACATGTTTGATGAAAATCGGTTCAGCCGTTTAAAAGTTGTGGGGGTAAAAGTGAGGAAGGGTAACCGAGGGTTTGCAATAAACTCGAGTGGGGTCTTAAATCAAAGCAAACTGAAAGGGAATATTGATGACTTAATTGAGAGTGTTCTTATCATCGTATGATGTCTCGGGACTAACGAATACCGTGACCCTGGAAGGTAAAGGGCTATTAATGGACATCGTATCTGATCGAAATCTGATTGTCAAGTGAGAGTGTCAATTAATATATCTCAGTCTTTGCAATTCTGCTAAAGATGATTTATCACGCGGGTTATTAAATTATTTGTGCTGTAACCGCCGAACATAAAAATATATATAATGTGTAAGTACCTTTATAAAGTATCAAATAAAAATTAAATTAAAAATTTAAAAAACCCCCGACACAAAAACCAAGATCCCTTTAAAAAGTACTAAATAATAAAAAAAAACTTGAATCTTAAAGTACATAATCATGGATTATTAATTATAAAAAAAGTTCAAGTTTTTTTTTATTATTTAGTACTTTTTAAAGGGATCTTGGTTTTTGTGTCGGGGATTTTTTAAATTTTTAATTTAATTTTTATACAATCATTTTTCCATGCATCATTTGCCGAGGGAAATCTGTAAAAATACAGAAGAATACAATAACGATAAATAGTAACATAAAATATAAATCTCCCAATTTTAAAATAATTTGAACCTTGAAATAGTTGCAACACTGATTGATTTAGAGATGTTTATTAAATTTATTGACGTAAAATCGAGAAATAAGCTTCAAATTGACATGCTTAACTATGAGTAGTGATCCCCTGGCTTTTTTAATTGAACTACTATGGTTTAGACAACTTTTTGCAACACATGACGGCGTACTTTGATTTTTATTAGACAAAATAACACCGTATGAAACCGCGAGTGTCGTTCGAAGCGTAATGGCCGACGGCTGACTTACTATGGTGTGAATGTGTGTGTGCTGGCTTGTGTGGACAAGCGCACTGACTTACTATGGGTGCTTCAATTGTTTCTTAGTGAAGTTCCGTCCGCCTTTTTTTTAGGTCCATGCACTTGACGCTTTTCGCCTATGGGTCAAAGTTCTTCTATTATCTGTGGAGTACGCCTTTTTTTTGTGTCGTGTGAAACCGGTTTTAGTTAAGGTGATTGCGTCAATGTAGCCCGCGAAATTCAAATATTTTTACGTTTTTTGCAATTTGCAGGCCAGTGACATGTTGTAACTTTATAATTAAATGAGTTGCGGTAATAACAAGTATAATATTAAATATAAAAATTATCAAAAAAATCGCTCCATCAGCTCTCACGTAGAAAAGGTGCATCGAAGTTAGATTTCGGAGATTTTAACATGATGCAGCTTTTCTATGTGAGAGCTGATGGAGCGAATATTTTGATATTTTTTATATTTAATATTATACTTGTTATTACCGCAACTCATTTAATTATAAAGTTACAACATGTCACTGGCCTGCAAATTGCAAAAAACGTAAAAAAAATTGAATTTCGCGGGCCGGTTGGAGCATCCCCCTTAAATGCAGTGTATACTCTCTACTTAGTCTGTGGTTAAATGCCGACTTTGTTAGTCATTTATCTGACAAATAACCTAAAAAGACTGAATTTTATATTATTTTATACGTAAACAGTAAGTGAATTACAATTCGGACCATATCAGCAGTGAGTCAACAGAACGAGATAACGATAGTGAGTAAATAAACAGTTCCAATAAAGATTGTTGTGTTGCTGTGTACCATAATTTGTACACGCCTACTGTAAAATCTTCTCAAAGTCATTAATAATTATTCCAATGACACACTATTATAAGAATATATTAAACAGATAAACCGTTATAATTAAGGGTACCTATCATTCTATTTTAGATTCTCGAATTTACATCGCGTAAATTCTACAATACACTTTGTGGTTGTGCTGAAGATTATCATTTCAGAAATTAACTAGGTAGACTAATTAGGTAGCATGAAAGTACGTTTTGATGATGATGATGATGATGTATTATCCTGATAATGACACAAAAAAGTCTCGGTATTCAAAATTATTAGGGACTACAAAACTTTTTATTGCTGAAACCACTAGTAGCATTCAGCCTCTGTTTGGTTAAGAATATTTAATTTTGATGAATATTTAACTTGGTGCATAGGTATTTATTTTGATAGATAGGCTTTAAATAGTCACAATTTTTCAACCTACTCCATGGATTTTCAATACACTTTCTTACTTACTACAACCTATACTTTGTCAGACAACAACTAGAAAGAAAATTAAATTATTTGGCACAGTCATTTGAAAGTTATGCTTTTACAGAAAGACTTGATGCAATTAAGATTCATCAATCAATATTCAATTCCACTTTTCATTGTAATTTTGTAACTCTAGGACGGGCTCACCTATTCAAACCAAATTTTAAGGCTTTATTTGGACTATGTGTATTTAGTTGATGGTTTATTTGAAGTTTGCACAAAATTGGTCAAGCGGTTCTTCATTTTTAACATTTTTTGAACACAACGCGAAGCATGTACCGGGCCACTAGTACTATGTAAATATTTGATTTTTTATTTGATCAATTTGGAAAATATTTGTATCTCCTCCCATCCTGTAACATTATGGATAATTACTGTTACCTATCTTAACACCAAGTACAAGTGACTTATCCATTACTGCTGTTACAATTATTATTCAAAATTAAAGTGAATTTCATGTTAAATTGCTAGTAGATATTTTTTGACTCAAATTAAAATTTAGATATTTTGTGATTTATCACAATCAGGGTATATTTCCACCATAGGCATGTCCTTCAGGCAATATACACAGTGATGAGACCCAGGTGTTTCTTCTTGCCCAGTAGTTATGCTCTATAACTGGAATAATAGCTTTATCTTTTTGGTTATGGCTATTCAAAAATCTTGTCTTTAAATATTTTTCTTTTGAGTTTCATCAATTCCTATGCAAATAAATTTACAAATTACTTTTTTATTGGAGAACATCTGCTTACCACTTTAGCATTTAGTAACAAACTGTTGGTTTATAGAGCAGTGGTGGCCCAGTGGTATCGATCCCAACTTACAAGTTGTAGGTTGTGGGATCGAACCCTGCCAGGCGCATTACTTTGTGTAATTTATTTCATCACCACTGCTCTCAAAACGATAAAAGAAAACATCGTGAGGAAACTGGCATGGACTATAACCAAAAATTCGAAGACATGTGACATCCACCAATACGCACTGGGCCCGTGTGGTGGATTATGGCCCACTCTCCCTCACAGAGAGGAGACCTGTGTCCCAGCAGTGAGAACATTATAGGTTATAGGCTGATGATGACGATGATGTTGGTTTATAACTTATAACCCATTATTGCATTGAACTAATGGACTCCCCATTAGTTCCATGAAAGATACTAAGGAAAATTAAATACTAATGTGACTAAGTATATCAACAATTTGGGAGTTAAAGAAATTAAGAATAACAATAGAGACAAAGAATGTCTTCAGCATCTCAAGAGTTGACATAACAACTTAGGGTTTAAAGCTGGAAGGCGGGATCCATGAGGGATGATTCTCAATGGAATATTTAATAAGATCGGGGCTTGTAGTTGTGATGAACAATCTCTGGCAAGAACATAAACTGCAGAGATGACATTTAATCCTACAATCCTGAATTCAAAATAAAAATATGGTGTCAGCCAAGATGTTACCACTAGTCATCCAAGCAGAGCTTTGAAATGGTACCATAGAGTTCTACTCGCACTTGATTGTTTATTCTAGAACATCTTCAGAAAATTTCATTCCGAGAAACAAAACCCAAACAGTAAAATCTGTTTTAAATTTTTAAAGTTTTGTTTCTATTACAATAACATTGATGTTGCTATCACCCTAAGCATAAATAAATTACATAAAAATATGTATCGGTTATTTAGATTAGTGCCTTCGTTAGCAGAGTGAGACTGGGTCCACAAGTCCAAGTTATCGCCATTCAAAACTGGTTTCAGAGGTGACTGCTCTAAATGAGCCATTTTTTGAACCATTTTCTTTTACGTAGTGAACGAACGAGCTACCTGATCTAGTTTACATTTAGGTCGAAAGAGGAAACTCCTAGCCTGCACAGGCCCCCGATCCTACCTACCTACCCACTTGCCGTAAGCCCCCGACTGCCAACGCCACCACAACCATATGGCCAGTCCAACCCTAAATGTTAGTGTTACTATGTAAGTTTATTATAACAACTAGCGACCCGCCCCGGCTTCGCACGGGTGCAATGCTGATATTAAATACACTACAGAAAAACTGTGAGCGTTGTATATGTCGTAGGATAATTTGATACTTCGAATCTTCGCGGAAATCCTAGGGGTTTTGCGAAAACGCGGATAATTAGACATCGGCGAAAAATTATCAAATCTTACTGGACAAAGTCAGGATTTTTGCGAAAATACTCGTTATTATAGCAATATTGCGAAACGAAACGCTGGCTGTTATGAAATAAGAACGCTGATTGGTCGGTCAGCGCGTTCAATAAGAGATCGTCTCTGATTGGTTGACGTCTTAATTTGATTTATTCCCTTTACGTCGAGTCTCGTTACGTCGAGTCTGAAAGTTCTCCAAAGTATTGATATTTTACGCTTTCTATTACCTTTATGTCGAGTTTGGTGAACAAGTATAGTCAGGGATGTAAATTAAAAGCCAATGGCATAAAAACATGTTAAAATGCTCTGATGATACTTAAAACAAGTATAGGTGAAGATTACCTAAAAAGGAAGTTCAACGAAGCCCCGCTTCGCGGGGCTTCTATTTCTGCTTACATGGTTTAAAGTAACCTAACACGAAGGGGATGGCGGGGTCTTTCAGACCCCGCCATCCCCTTTGAACCTAACCTGTCCGTGTCGGGGTGCCCACGAGTCCCGAGCTCGCTTCGCTCGCTCTTGGATCAAAGTCCACAGGACCCATCATTGAAATTCATAATAATATCCTTAAAACTAAACTATCCTTGTCGGGGTACCTTATTTGACCCTTAATTTTAACGTTAATCATCGGCAAACTAGGAACCAATTAGAAGTCAGCCAGCAAAATTGTAGCCAATCAGTGTTGAGCACATCAAATCTTACTATAATAACGAGTATTTTCGCAAAAATCCTGACTTTGTCCAGTAAGATTTGATAATTTTTCGCCGATGTCTAATTATCCGCGTTTTCGCAAAACCCCTAGGATTTCCGCGAAGATTCGAAGTATCAAATTATCCTACGACATATATAAAAACATAGCGGCCCTCTCCGGCTTCGCACGGGTATAAATTATATAGCCTATGTGATTAAAATCGATCCAGTAGTTTTGATTTATTCATTAATGCCCGTGGCCCGCACGCGTTAAATTTGGAGTGAAACATTCCCCCTTTCCCTATACCATGAAGATTTCCTGCTATCTTTGGAATATCTAAATTCATACACTAAATTTTGACTTATTTACTTTTTACATTTTTAACTATTTATTTTTCACTACATAGTATAAAACAAAGTCGCTCTTGCCGCACCGGGCGGCCCGCCGCCGGTACCGCCGCAAACGCTACGTCCCGCAATTTTTAAATCTGTAATATCTTCAAAAATATTCACTTAAATCATACGGTGTAAAAGGCCATACAGATCTATATTAAATGAACAATGTATTCAAGGTATTTAATTGGTTAAGGATTAATGCTGTATTGGTTAAAATCGCTTCGAAAATTAGCCATTATTTGTCGTAAAAAGTAAATGACAAAAAAAAGTTATTGTGGGTTATCCATAAGAGATAGACATATACCATCGCGGACTTTTCTGTAGACCTTTTCAATGTGTACAATACTTAGTACATTATTTTGATAAAACTCATAGGGTTCAGCCTGCGTTTGCAATGTAAGTAATAAAAATGTAATCCCACCAAAAACATTTCATGTAAAATGTTGCCAATACGAGCACAAGGTTTGCCCTACCAAAAAGATATCAGATCTCATGTAGAACCAAGCTTCTGAATCTACGCGGCCTAACTCTACCGACCCTAACTTCATAAATTCAACACATCAGTAAAAATGTATGGCTTCACCGTTTCGCTATCGTCATGGAGGTAATGCTACTATTTAGTTTTTGAATTATGTAACGAAACAGCCAAGCAATACATTTTTACTGATGTGTTGAATTTATGAAGTTAGGGTCGGTAGAGTTAGGCCGCGTAGATTCAGAAGCTTGGTTCTACATGAGATCTGATATCTTTTTGGTAGGGCAAACCTTGTGCTCGTATTGGCAACATTTTACATGAAATGTTTTTGGTGGGATTTCAGTTCTTTTTGTAAGTTGCTAGCATCTTGGATTTATAGTGACGTCACGTTATTCTTCGAGTTGCTCTCAACGAACCCTTTCATTTGATACCCATATTGAAGAAGTCAATTAAAAATAACAATTCCGCCATCTTAGATTTAGAACGATGTCACATTATTCTTCTAGTTGCTCTCAACGAGCTGGTACATTTGATATCCATATTGTAGAAGTGCATTATAAATAACTTTTCCGCCATCTTGGATTTAGAATGACGACGCATTATTCATCGAGTTGCTCTCAACGAGCCCTTTCATTTGATACCCATATTGCAGAAGTGCATTTATAATAACTATTCCGCCATCTTGGATTTAGAACGATGTCACATTATTCTACTAGTTGATCTCAACGAGCCCTTACATTTGATACCCATATTGTAGAAGTGCATTAAAAATAACTTTCCCGCCATCTTGGATTTAGAATTACGTCACGTTATTCATCGAGTTGCTCTCAACGAGCTCTTTCATTTGGTATCCATATTGAAGAAGTGCATTAAAAATAACTATTCCGCCATCTTGGATTTAGAATGACGTCACATTATTCATCGAGTTGCTCTCAACGAGCCCTTTCATTTGATACCCACATTGTAGAAGTGCATTAAAAATAACTATTCCGACATCTTAGATGGTCCGCCATATTGGATTTATAATTACGTCACATTATTTTTTAAGTTGCTCTCAATGAGCCCTTTTATTTGGTACCCATATTGTAGAAGTGCATTAGAAATAACTACCACCCCCCCTCCCCCCCCGCCCCTCCCCATTTTAGGGGATGGGGGATGTTTTTTGTATACTGAACTTTGTTTACATACCGAATTTCGGCTTTCTAGCACTTCAGAAAGTACTCTAACATTTTAAGGTCTCATACTAACTTCCACCCCCCATTTTAGGGGGATGGGGGGCGAAAGTTATAACTTTATGAATTTTTTTGTTGGTTGTATACTAAACTTAAACTACATACCGAATTTCAGCTCTCTAGCACTTCAGGAAGTAGCCAAACATTTTGATGATCATCAGTGTGTCAGTGTGTCAGTGTATCAGTGACGAAATCCGTGTATTTTAGATATCAAGAAAATCTAAAGTGTTACAGCTATTCTATTGATACTTTGTATGCCTAATTAGTCTATTATTGGTATCATGTCCTGCGAATATGAATTTTCTAGTACATCGGAAACCAACTCTATGAGGGTTCAAAAAAACGACGAAACACTTCGAGAAAAGGTAGGTAGTGCCCTTGCGCTTCGCTTGGCTCGTCTTGGCGGGGGCACTACCGTGCCCCCAGATTATTTACGACATCACATTAGAAACCTCAAAAATAACAGTACTTCTCCACTATTTAATGGATGTTATTATACATATAAACCTTCCTCTTGAATCACTCTATCTATTAAAAAAAACCGCATCAAAATCCGTTGCGTAGTTTCAAAGATTTAAGCGTACAAAGGGACATAGGGACATAGGGACAGAGAAAGCGACTTTGTTTTATACTATGTAGTGATTACTAAATTAATTACAAATATCCCCAACATCCAACTGCAGAATCCAGGGAGTCGTAAACAAAGTTCGGAAGTAATTGCTATTGTATTGTGTAATACAGTTTATGTTTGAAGCTCTACATCGCGAGATATTTCTGAACGCAAGGTTACCACAAATTTTGTTCGCAACTCAATGCATAATCATTTTAGCCGATTGTTACTAATTTAAGACAAAGTACTTACTAAAATTTTCCCGCGCTATGTGTTCCGTAGAACGATATAGTTGAATAAAAATCTTTTCTAAATATTGTTGTTTTTAGACCTTCAAGGCAAAATACTAACAGCTAAATCAGAAACTTGTGTCATACGAACTATGTATTTAAGATCCCAAAAAAGTTATTAGTCGAGAAGGAACACCGCTCTCATGGAAATAGTTTTGGTTTTGGATGATTCTGGACTCAAAAAGAATTCGAGGTATCCGTAAATCATGGCCAAACCAACACATTATCACCAACCATTGAGTTGAAAGTTCTCTACTAGGTAATGAATAGATAGATAGTCTTATTACGGTACACGCAATGATATTATAAATAAAAAGAGGGGTACACGTGAATTCTAGTACTTATATTAAATGTTTTAATCTTTTTTTATACATGCACTGATTATTCTAATATGTCGTCATGGAATAAAACACGAAAGTGGTCTGACTTGTGCTGCTTGCTCACCGCAGGCTCGTTCTGCTGGTGAGCAGCCATTGGCAACAGAGCGAAAGTCGTTAACCACAGCTTCCCAGACTATTGTCAATTAAAAGGTTGTTTTGTACCCTGAGGCTATAACCGCCACATCTGTGTAAGTACTGCTAGAAAGAAATTGATCTTAGCAGTCGGCGGACTAAAGCCATTTACTTGAATTATCTTGAGGTCTAGTGCGTTTCTCAAGACCATCAATGAATATTTACTGGATTTTGTTAATGCATTATTAATAAATTAGATCTAATATTTGCTACAGTCGTGCCAGCTGGTGATGTTGATTACATCTTAATTTATTTGCCCGAATAACCTGCACCCGAATTCATTACCTACATGAATTACAAACCTTAACAAAAACAGTTTGATTGCTTGAGAGCAGATATAATGTATTGAACGATACCTGTGTGTACCAATGTGTAATGTGTTTTTGGTACTTAGAGAGATCGAATTCATATTCGTGTAGTTGTAACAAGAGTTGAAGACCCGCAAACACATTATTACAAAAAAAAACAGACTTTGACAAAAGACACTATGAAAGAGAACAAAATTAAATAATGGGCAGATCTTTAAGGAAAAACCCTTGAGTTCGAAGATATATTCAAGTGTTGGAAGATAAATTTAACAACCTTGACATCGATTTTATTCGTTGAACTCGTGTAAGTACCATAAAGAGTTAAAGGATTTTTTTTCGTGTAAAGCTTGTGTTTTGGGGTTCCAAAACCAGCGCCTATTGGTTTTGGGTCCCTGAATCCCTAAAGCTGCGTGGAGAGTGGGCGCGGGTGGCAGGATGCGCCGGGCGGGCGGCGCATCCGCCCTGCGTCAGTGCCGTCAGTCGCCCGCCGCCGCGCGCCCGGCCGGCCGCCGACCCTACATACGCCACCCTTGCCATAACACTATTATGGCCTGCGATTTCTTGAAAGTGAAAATCTTGACTTAATAATACTACTACGAGTTGTTGTATCACATTGTTGATGTATAAAATGCTATTTTAATAGAGATACATATAATATTTGTTACATTGCTTTCACAGTTTATTGTTTTACGTTTGCAAATGATATATTTATACTTTAAAAGTCTATATAATTATGTTCAAAAGTTGTTGTGCGCGACCGAGCAAAAAAATTAGTAAAAGCAAATCTAAATCTGAAAAAATGGATTCAAACTCAGAATCAGATAATGAGAACACAAAAGAAAAGTTGCCGGCCACAGACGATAACAATACACAGGGAAAGGACGAATTGTCACAAGCAACCAAAGCGTCAGTAAAACAAGAACTGAATTTGGCTAACGAAGAACAAGCAGAAATATCTTTATCAACTAGTCCTGACGAATCAAAGAAAATGGAAAATATTGAAGAGACTCGATATGATTCCGTCAGTGAGGCTGGAGAGGTAGACACTCTCGATCTAGATCTCGTGCTCCCTAAAAAAGATTTGACGAGAAAGAGGTATTCTGTAGATTACAAGAGGCCTCGTCTAGATTTCAAGCGTTTTTCTGTAGATTGTCGACGTGATTCTGCTACTCTAGAAGAATTGGCGAGACTGGAGGAAGAGCTTGCCCGTACAAATGTGGATGTTCGTCCAGGAGGCCGTCGTAAATCCACTGGGATATTAAAATCTACAACGAACAGCAGCAATGGAGTATCAGAGAACCGACCTAGTAGTAAACAGGAGTCAGACACGGAAGATGATGAAGTGTTTGAGGCATGTGCTGCTAAATCTGAGTCTGGTGAAATTGACGGACCGCGTGAACCACCAGCCACCCCGGTGGGTCGGGATGAATTAGCTTTAAGGAGGCATAGATTTTTTTCGGATCTTGTATGTGCTGCTCGCGCTGCTGTTGAGCATCGTGTCCGCTTTGATCCACTCGGTCCTGTCGTTGCTGACCCAGGTAAGGCTGTATTTTGAAAAGGAAATTTAGATTCATATATTTTACACAACTACAGTACGTGTCACATGAAAAAAATATTTATACTCCTTCCGTACGTAACATTAAATTAAAGTTCTAATCTAACATTAAATTACATATTATGGTTTTCCCGTGAACGCAGTTTCCAGAAAACTTGGACCAAATGATGAGCGAAAATCGATCCGTTTGGCTGTTACCCAAGTATCTTGGTCTTACTTTATGCAATATTCGGCTACTTAAAAGTAGCATCCAAGATATATTTGAGATATATACTATACATAAGTAATGTCAATAAAATGTGTCTGTTTCGGGAAGACAAGAATCCCGAAATAAATAAATGAATAGGTAGGTAATGATATTTTTTATAAATGGCTTACGTAAATTGCTTTTGTGCATATCTTATATAATACTAATATTGTACTTAAGAGTATGTGTAATAATATATCGATAGAAAAAAGTAACTAAGTACTACAAACGAAAATATTCTGTTTATTAAGAAAGAAACCACTTTTCATAGATCCATCAACGATGCGCTGTTTTAAAGCACGTTTATCAAAGTCTGCTGTCGATGTTTTATTAACCAGCTTGTCAGGAACTGTCGTAAACAGATAATTTGTTCAGACGTCTTTATAATTTTTATACAAAACTCAGTAAAAAGAAAATGTTTTCTGTTGGATTCAAGAGGAGCCATATGACCGGTAGGCGTGTAGTCATTCAATTACGGTATAACCCAATTTATTGGCGATATCTACGGATGAGTTAACTCTTTATGATATCAATACCGACGGCAACACGCCGTGAAGGGTATCAATTGACACTTCACCTTCATTTGCTCCATACTTACATAAATATTTCCAACAATAGAAATTATTTGGAAAATAACACAGACCAAGTAAGCATCGTTGATGGGCTTTTTTTTTTTTTTTTAGCGTGGTAAAATCATCAAATGAGTCCTCCAACCCCGGGCAGGGCGGGAGGGACTGTCAGACTTCTACTGACTAAAATCCACGGTGTCCTTCATAGCCTGTTACGTTCCGGGGTTACGGTAAGGGAATAATCCCGCGACCCCGGCAGGCTTTGGCCCTCTGAGAGGGGGGCCCCGTCATAATGCTGACGCTCTTTGAGGCGCGCGTGGGACACAACGCGCCGTCGACCCGGGCATGGTCCTTGGTCGGGCAGCGAGTTGCCCTTTACGCGCTGCCCGCATGCCCGCGCCTACGGTGGCCGGAGATCATCTAGCGACGTCCGTCGCCGTGGGCGCCTACCACTGCGGCTGGGGCGGAGGGAGGACGTTGTCCTCTCTCGCTCGCGGCCTGCCTCCTCCTTAACGAGCATTACTGCCTCGCAGAAGGAGCTGACCGCTTCCCACTCCGTCTCGCCCCGCAGCATGGCCGCAACCAATGCCGGGCGCGAGAGGTCTCCGCCTATCGCAGCCGTGAGGACACGTCGGTGCTCCGCCCAAGCTGGGCAGTCTTGCACCGTATGCTCCACCGTGTCCTCCGGGCGATCTTCGCAGTGGTGACACCCAGGCGTCTCCTCCTTTCGCATCAGACACAGGTACCTCCCGAAACTTCCGTGTCCGGTGAGGAATCGTTGATGGGCTAATGGGAACCGTCTATTGACCGGACTTGGCTAAAAATCGTAATTAAAAGAACCTAATAATTACATATAATGATGTTTTTCTATTTTTATTAACCGCACTTTAAAACTTTAAGAAACTTAGAAAACGCGCATGATCAGAACTTGTAACTAATATACGGATTTCAAAATGATTGTCAAGAAAATAACAGCGGGTCTAAAACAGTAACTTTAAGCGATATAAATGAAAATTTCCAATCAGCCAAAATTGTCATTGACCATTCTTTTATTATTCATTCACGAAGTGAATCATTAGGGATATTGCTATGTGGCCGTTTTAGATCTACAAATAAATTATGAAAAAGTCAATATATTTTCATATAAATCAATAAATATTCATAGTGTCAGGTTTGAGATTACTAAACGTAGCTAAATATTATAATGCTAGGAGACTTATTTTCGCATTATGAACCATGTCATTTCTGTATATTTAGTGTTTTGCTAAATCAAGTGCAGGTATTTTAAGGAACGGACCTGCATGATACCTACATACTCTACATAGTCGAAAATTCAAAATAAACAGTCACGTATGATTTGAAATACTATTAAAATTCAATTTACTGATTTCTTGATAAATTTAATGCTGAACAAGGATATTTTGAAATGAAAAATAAGCTTTGGTTCAATTTTACCCGAACAAATAAGCTTATCAGATTACAAGGGGTGTAATGAATTCCACGAAAATTAAAATTTGTTTAACTTACTTTATAACCTCTTAATTATACAATATAAACTAATTAAAGATTGAACTTACCGAAATAAAATACTTAGACTTGAATAGTGTATTAGTAACATAAGTTATTTAGATGATAAATCTTTTTAACCGACTTCAAAAAAAGGAGGAGGTTCTCAATTCGTCGGAATCTTTTTTTTTTTTATGTATGTTCCCCGATTTCTCGAAGACGCCTGGACCGATTTGGAATTTTTTTCTTTTGTTTGAAAGGGTATACTTTCCAATTGGTCCCATGATCACCAGGTCAGGATCTGATGATGGGATCCTAGGGAAATTGAGGGCAACCTTCAAATTTTATAGGCACATAGTACCATTTTCATATATTTTCTAAAGCTGTTCAAGTATCTGCATCTGATAATCATCATCTCAGGTGGATGACCTGATGATGGAAGGTACAACTCCTTAATAGTAAGGAGTAGGCATAGATTGATTTATATCTCCGGAACTACAAGTCCGATTTAAGTAATTCTTTTTTTGTTGTACTAGGTATCATTTAACTAAGAGAATACTGCAAGTTTCATCAAAATCGGTTCAGTAATTTTTGAGATATGGAATTTTATTAGCTTAATGTGTACATGAGTGATGTAAGTACTGGTGCGAAGGATTACAAAATTCTAGTGCACATGTAAGAGAATAATGTTCTTAACAAGAATTTGGGTTGAATATTTAAACTAAAAAGAGTAAAATAAAAACTTTTTCAAAAAAAATATAACCGCCTTCAAAAACAACCACAAAAAAGTGTAAAATAATCTACAAAATAACTTTTCTTTCGGAAGTCGGTGGCTAAAAAGACAATGAAAAGAAAAAATACAAAGGCACCGACTTCCGAAAGAAAAGTTATTTTGTAGATTATTTTACACTTTTTTGTGGTTGTTTTTGAAGGCGGTTATATTTTTTTTGAAAAAGTTTTTATTTGTTTTTCTTGTCCAAAGTCTGTCTTGATAATAGAACGTTCTGATGCCTTATTAACACCTAATTTGGTATTCTCTTAAGTCACTAATTGATTTTGTAACTCGATTGCTTTGAATAGAAGCTGCTTACAGTAGCTGATTAATAATTCGATCACTACGCCAGAACATTGTAATAAAACAATATTATCAATTAATTCAATATGCCAATTATGCACTTTTGTTAAACCGTTTAATAAAATAATAATAATAATATAATAATATTCCACAACTATCACACAAAGCCATCTAGTCCCAAGCTAAGCAGAGCTTGTGTTATGGGTACTAGACAACTGATAAACATACTTATATATTTTTAAATACATACATATTAGATAAATTACACCCAGACACAGAACAAATGATCATGCTCATCACACAAACATTTGTCCTGGGTGAGAATCGAACCCACGACCCCCGGCATAGCAGTCAGGGTCACTAACCACTAGACCAACAGGCCAGTGGCAAAAATTGGTGTAGCTACAGTCCTAAAAATTCCCTATTTATCGTTAATTTAATTCAAAATCTGAAATGATTTCACCTGAATCATTAAGTCCTTTTGTTTCCCTAAAATACGGTAATACGCATTGCTGTTGTCGGATCCAGGGATCTCATATCTAAAATTTTTGTTGTTTTTAAAACTTGAGTTTATTTGTGAAAGTTTTTAGCAACATGACCCACATCTGACCTTTCATGTTTTATGAGACAGATATGTCTAATAACCCGTATGGCCTATTTGGGCATGTCTGATATATGCCCCCGGGGAATAGACGAAAGTAAAGATCACATGAAATAATGTTATTGATGTGAACTTATGCGAAGGATAAGCTTTTTCCAGTTTAGCATGTACCTAATGTGGAAGGTACTGGTACTAGGTAATTGTGTGCCTTTTTGTCGTGGTAAAATCATCAGATGAGTCCTCCTTAGGGCTTAGTAATTGTGGGCCTAAAGAAAATTTCATCTTGCTTATTTTCCCCTTTTGTCGATTAACAAGCAATTTGCTTTGTAAACTTTAAACATTCAGTTGATAAATCAGAAAAATTATAATCAAAATTGTCTATGTAGTACCTATTAATGTTGCACAGTGTATGCATATGAATTCATAAATACCTAGTTAAAAATATAATCAACCTCTGGCAAACGTAAAATTAAAAATGCACGAGTACAAAGCACAGTATCGCGGTGTGACCAGTGATTGGGTCGTTCTTTAGTCAATGTCTGCTCGTATCGTATGCTGTCATCATTTATGAGCAGTAGATACGTACGTCACATAATGAATGAGTCACAGCGATAGTTCAGTGTCGGTCGAAGCGCTCGTAAGAGCATGTAGTTCGGCACTCGTCGTAAAGTTTCTAGAGAACGGTTGGCGGACACCCGCTTAGTTTCTGAATCATCGTCATACATCCGTCCGCGTTGATCCCACCAGCTCCCGTCAGTGAACGACGGCGCACGCGCATGTTTACACGCATTGTGCCTTTACTAACAGTGCATGAAAAACAACGGTTAAGTGCTCTGAAAGTGTTTATTTCTGTGCTTACAATTGGTTGTTATACGGATCGTTTTCCATAGAAACTGGTAAGCTTACTATTTTCTTTTGATTTTTCTTACTTTAAATGCACCGGTTTTTATGCTTATATGTAGAATGCAGTATCCTCTGGGTTAGCTCTCTCTCTATCTAAAGCTCTCATTTTTGTTTCTGGACTAGATTGCGGCAAAGAGCAATTCCATTTTAAATAATTTTGACTATGAGTAACATAGTTAATAGATAGGAGAAGCTGTTTAGCTAGTCCGTCACGTTCTGTTTGTACACTATAACATTGGAATTATTCAAACAACATACCTAAACGATAAAATTGTTAATTTAGCTGTTAGCTCCAACAATATAGCGTATATTTTCCTGCAAATTGCGCGAGCTTATCAGTGTTGTTAATGTATGGGACTGTCGCCGGACGTAAGGCAACACAAGTTATGTCAATGAACTTGATCGTTTTGGTGTAGCTATAGTAATAATAATAATTTATGCTACATAGATATCATTATATTTGGTAGAATAGAAACTTTTTGATAAAGTTGTATGTGTTCGCAAACACAACTGTATCTAATATTCGCAAATATTTACGTGTTACCTATTCGCGCAGACTATTTTTATACTCATCCATGGAAACGTTTAGGTAGATTACGTATTTTATTTTTGTCGGTATTATAAGTAGCAATCGATACATCCTTTAAAGCTTTAAAGCTATTCAAATGTATGTAACAGCTGTTCACATTATTTATGATGGCAACGAAATGGTACTTATCGTTCTTACCGACGAACCTTCATAAATATCTATTATTTTTTCCATCATTACAACCTACTTTACCAACATGGATGTTTGCTGATCCAATCCTTGTAGTCAGCAGAAATTGGTTTGTAGTAGCTGATACAAATGTTGCCCAGGAAGTTGCCTCATGCACCGGCAATCGATTCCAGTCGCCATTGTTCGCGATATAACGCTCTGCTCATGTGGAAAATTCACAGTGGGTTAGGTATCTGCTATTCAATTCCATAATGCGGTCTACAGTACCATTCCAAATACTCGATACAGGATAAACTGCCGCATATTGTGAACTGTGTCTTTTGTGGATGTTGCTATGGAGATAAGCTAGTTATATTTAGACTCATGGATGTTTAGCATACAAATAAGAAATCTATAGTTATATTATAAAGCTGAAGAGTTGGAACGCGGTAATCTCAGCAGCTACCGGTTCACAATTTGGGACCCATTTATATTAGTAGTCACTTTTACCCCTGGTGCTAGGCAACTGGGCTTCTCACTGTTGTAATATCCCTTTCTGCCTATTGGCCTGTTTTGTTCTGACTCCTGCTTGCAAGGAGGGAAGTGGAAACATATTTTTCCTACTCCTCCACTATTCTTTTCTGATTAATTTCGTTGCAGGATCCAAGACAGGTAAATTCGTTCACCAGGACATGTCGAGCTTCATTGTCTCGGCGCTTTTCTGGTCACTGTTGATTCTGGCTTTCAGGAGTTGCAGTGGTTTGGGAATAGTGTGGTGGGTTTCGCCAAAAAAAAAACGGAAAAATCTTTTTGTGTTTTGCTTAGATATCGAGAAAGGCTGTAGGCTAAAATCACGCTACGACCGACTGGAGCAAAGCAGTGGGTGAAACCTTGAACCAGCTAGTCAATAAATAATTCTAAAACCAAGCCTCAGGTTTCGGTGCTAGTGTACAAATAAATGGATAGAAATTAAACTAAAGGATTATCGCAAAAAAGGAACCGGGTGTTTGTCTAACTCAGAAAGATTATGAAGGACGCTGTGGTATTCCCATTTTACTTGACAGAGATGTAAAATGCTGGCCGAAACAAAACATTTGCGGTCAAAAATGAATATATTTTTTAATAAAATATTATGATAACGTGCGTACCTTTTCAATCCCGTTTTGTACTTTGTACGTCGACGGTGCGTAAAGTTTCAAAAGGTAACTTAATTAAAGTCGTTCGTGTAAAATTACTGAATGAATTCAGACGCATGTGGCACCTGTTCGTGAGGTTGAGAAAATCCAACTAATTTGACCTATAAAATTATAAATGTACAGAGGATAAGACTTAAATAGTCCTATTTTTAGTCATTGTAAATTTTTATAACATAGGTACACATATTACTTTATTGTTATTGCTTCTTTTGATATTTTTTATTTGTTTTGTGTTTTAAAAGGCCATAGTTGCCTGAAATATAAGAGAAATAAAATTTTAAAAAATTGACTTTTTTATGACTCTGAATGAACTCGCGTCTCGCACGCGAGTCGCGTTACATTGCGGACTTTATAGGTGTTGTACCTACTTCAGTTGATAAAACAAATACTGCAATGTAGTGAAACTCGCATGCGAGATTTTGCTGCGTCTAGGTTTAAAGTTCGAAAACATAGTTTTAGGTCGCATTGTTGATACTGTAATACCGTCTCTGTTACTGATCCGAATCAAACGGTCGAATTTGACCAGCTGGCACCTATCCCAAGCGTAAAGTAAATATAGAACGGACTATATTGCTGGAAAGCAATATGACATCAGTGTTCGTAACATCTCATCTCGCGTTGCCATTCCATACTAAGTTGCCCTTGGAAAAAGTACTATTGTATTTTTAATATGCGTTTTATCATCGTAAGTTTCTGGCAAGGTCCGAAGTGATAATAATCATTGAAAATTATCTTGATAATACTAAAAATCATAAAACTTACACAGCAATTGCGAACGTCATGAACGCAATTTGCTTTTTCCGCGCATCAGACAAACATTGTTTTATCAACAAACATTATATTATTTTAAACATCTTTTTTTTTAAATTTATCGATCTGCCCTGGCTTCTCAACAATGCAATTTTCTAACGAAATCTGAAAATTTAACTTTCATCTAGCCATGTTCAGACAGACAGACAGACATACCTACCAAAAAAAGAATTGGCGAAAGTAGTCCAGCCATTCTTATTTTTTTATACAAGGCACCTGTCCCGGCTTCTCATGTAAATAATTTACTAATTAGGAAAATGAATAGTAAAAAAAACTTTTATACAGGGCGCCTTCTTTGTCGAGGCAGGGTGTCTTTTTATAAATCCGCCCTAAACCTGATCCTCACAAAAAATTACAAACAACAAAATCAAAATTAGCCAAATTGATCCAGTCCAGCTGTTCTCAAGTTTTGCGCTTAGCAACACATTTAGTCATTCATTTTCATGCATAAACATAGATGCACCTATGTTGTATTGTATTCAAAGCTAATTTCACACAGTGATTAGTAATTTCTGTTTCTTTACTTAATATTTTAGTAGGTAATGAAGAAGATTTGTTAAAGTTAAAGAATTAATTAATAACATCATCATTGAGGTCAGTTTATGAATCTTAAACATGGTAAATTATCTGATAATACCATTAATTATCTCGAAAATTTCCAGATCCTAGTATCTTATACTAATTTTATTGAGTGCCAGAAGTCTGAAAAAGCCAGTAAGAAGAAAGCGCTCATTAAAAATGTATACGAATACCTATGTCATTTAGTAAGGTGGTGGTTACGAATGTAGAGCAACTTAAGAGGTGCCCACTTTCCTTTCTACCTTCACATAGACGTTTCAGGAGTGATGCTCTAGTAGCTCTGCACACTCCACTTTAACGTAGTCACCGTTTTACCTATTTAATGACGAAAGCTTTTTTGACGGTATGACGGGGTTCTAAAAATTTTGCACTATATTTCAATTTTCGTTATTAAATATCGGATCATCGGTTTTGGAGGAGCGCTACCACAAACACGGTGACACTAGATTTTTATAATTAGATTCAACTCAATTGATTTGTTGTCAAGAATTCAATATTTGTTCAGTGACACATGCCTACTTAGATAATGTCATTGCCAAGGCAGTGGTGTGCTATTTAAGTGTCAGTAATGTATGAAACATCAATTGCAATTTAAGACCTAGTTGCTAAGCCAGCAGTGCGTGCCGTAACTAAGAAGCAGCTATTCTCACCTCATTGTCCAAGTGGCATTCGTATGCCTAGCCTTTGACAGCAAAATCCCCATTAACTAAATGATCCGCCATTTATTGAATTTATTTGTTACAAAAAATGTGATAAATGAAGAACCGCTTGACCGATTTTGTGCAAACTTCACATAAACCATCTACTACTACTAGTCCGAACAGAGCCTAAACATTTGGGTTTGGTTAGGTGAGCCCGTTCTTTAGTCATACTCGTAAAATTACAACGAAAAGTGGCATTGATTTTTATATAGGTTACTATATACTTATATTCATTAATTGAGGCTTGGAGAGCAAGAACGGCCTAAGTAAATAAATCTATAAGTAATCAATATAATAATTTTGAAATTTTTCGTTTCATTTGATTTAAAAATAACAGATTTTTGTCCAAGATAGGCCCAGGCCCATTATTTTTTTTTTCTATAATATAACTTAGGCCGTTTATGAGCTCGCAGCCTCAATTTGTTGTTATTTGTTGGTTTCAAAAAATGTTCAGGCATACCCCCAGGGTAAAACTGTTATTGCTAAGTGAGAATCTCAATTATTTCCTTGGCTGCGTTGACATACATAATTGACTAGGCGATGTCTAAAAGATATTTTAAGCTGCTCTTTAATTTAGAATTCTCTTAATCAAAAGGAAATTTCCATAAAATTTAAACAATTTATCGCAGTAGGTACCTATCAGAAATGTTTATCGACTATAAATTGGGGATTACCCACCTTGGTTACATAAAACATTACAGGGAGATTCTACCGTGATTGTTATTTTATAATAACTAGTCGTTGTACACCGCGGTTCTGTAAAAAATAATAATATAGATAGGGCCAAAACTTTCAAAGCCCCTTGAGCAAAATAATTTTAAATGGAAATTCGTTCATTAGAAACGTATAACGTTTATAATGAACACCTTTCGGCTTGTTAAAGTGATTGTAGATGTGTAGAGCTTGTTAGATGAAATAAATAATTCAACATGTGTTTTCTATTAAATTCAAACTATGTGTTTATTTCATTAGAACTAACATTCACATATAAATAAGTTTATGGTTACGCAAAATGAATTTTAAACTCTCTGGTATCTTCTGATTCCATATATTATTATTAAATAAGTGAATGTCAAAGTTTTTTTTAAATAAATAAATTGTAAATAATTTAATAATTCATTATAGCAAATAATATAAGTTAATAGTGTGTGGGGTTGACATTACACGGAGAGAAAATTCTAGTTTAGGTAACCAGAATAAAGTTAAAATGACTAGATTGTCTTGTAATATATACGACAGCTATCTTTTTTGTAGAGTTTACTAGAAAAATCTGGTTATATCTTACAATAATATCTAGTAAAATTAAACATAATGCTGGTACACATCACTAAAATTTATGTATAGTGCGCAAAAGCCTATTTGTATTCATTACATACTTTATTTTAAATTTAACAGAATTACCTAGTATTGTTTGTAATTAATACCATACTTTATTTTGGAGATAACCAGATTTATAGTAGCGTTGATAGATTATTATAGTTACTATAAAAATATTGAATGCAAATGTTACCAAATCGAGTGTTTATTTAACTATACATTTTGTTTACTATACTATCTATTTTGTTTTTATTACCAGCATGTTGTTAGTCATTACCACATCAAATGGTTGAGTTTACTATAATGAGAATTTAATATTGTTCAGTTTACTCCATTGTTTAGTAATTTCACCAATGTTTAATTTTTTTATTCATATTGTTCAGTAGGGGATTGGGTCTTTAAAAGAAATATGTCATAGTTACAGTCCAGTGTTGCTAAGACAAAGTTAAAATCTGTCAGTTTTGTCACCAAATTAACATGTCCAGATTTCAACTTTTTCCTAACATGGTACCATGACGTAAGTAGGTACATATAATATTTCTTATAAAGACCTAATCGCCTACTAAACAATATGAAGCAAAAAATAAAACATTGGTGAAATCACTAAGCAATAGAGTAAACTGAACAACAATAAATTCTCACTAAAGTAAACCCAATCATTTGATGTCATAATTGCATCTTCTATTAATACTTGACAAGCTATAGTAAAAATAAAATACCTTCTGAAATCATGAACGAACACGAAGGGATTGTGTTGTCAACAACCGATTTAAATAAAACAAAACATATAAAACATTTGTAGGTTTTTATTTGTATTATCAAAATCACAACAATTATAATTTCATAGGATGGGTTTGACGCAGAATGTGCATTTCGCAAAATGTGCGCTTGACTCGAGGCCTAGGTACTTTTCACTTACCTCTAGCGAGTTAGTCAACTCATTCCATTGGTTTAGGTTTTTTTTAATCGTACCTACGCGGTCCCCTAAATGTCCAATAAGTTCTTTGATCACGTCCAAATCCAGGAGACCAGGTGTGCCAATAGTTATTTTGTTTTCTGAAAATAAAACATTTCAATTAGGTTTATAATTTATAGTTCACTGGAACCGATAGTTTTAATAAAGTGCATTCAGGTGCATTACCGCATTTGAAGATACAGACCAGAATTAGAAGTGAGGTACCAGTATGTACCTACCTAACCTAAAGATTTCTTTCAACTCATCCTCATACCTAGTCATAATTATCATAAACTCATTATAACTCAACACTTTTCTTCCAGGAATAAAGGTATCAAACCAAATAAATTGTATAAAACTTACTTACCACTAAAACGGGTATGTACTCCTCCAATCGCCAGGATTTTAATAGTTCTGTTACATTTGTGTCCATTATTTTAAAAATTCTACAGAACAACCGCACGTAAATAATATTTACCAATATTTACTGAACACTTGAACAGCACACGCGCACGCAAGGTAAAACAAAATGGCGTGGTCCTCCTTGCAAACTTAAGTTCAAGCAAACCTTACAATATTATTTGGTAATCGTAAAAAACGTTTTGTTTGTAATACGATACTCATGTTACACAACAACCGATATATGTTAACGATAAAAAACATTTTATTAAGATAACAATAATCTGGTTAATATTATTATATTAATCTAGTTTATTTAAACAAACAAATAAGTTTTTGTTACTTGCACTCTTTTATTTATAACAATAAATTTTGTATTGTTGATTTGACAGCTGCAGTAACAACAAACAAATTATGAAGGTAAACTATAAAGATAAGGAAATGTTGTATTTACAATAATAAAATGTACTTGTAAACAGGTTTGAGTATTCTTTACTATAATGTATTTACTAGAATATTCTGGTATTTATTAAAATACGTCTATTTGTTGTTAAAAGTCAATCTAGTGAACTTAACTCAATTCTGGTTTTATAAACTAGAATAATATTTACCATACGTTCTGGTAATATTGTTATAATTATTTCTCTCCGTGTACATTTCCTTAATTTTAGTTGGTTCCACATCAATACGATTTTTTATCACACCACGAAATCGGCAAAAGATAAACGGATCTCGACATTGCGTTCATACATAGTCAAACTATTTCCACAATATTGAGTAAGCGATCTATGAAAATCGTTTTGCCTCCCTAGGAATTGGAAGTAGGAGCCAAACAATTTAATTTGAAGACATGATATTATGGGGAAGGAAATTGTCAGCATTTGTGTACGAACAGTTTTACTACGCCTGCGGTTTTGCGTCGCTCTATGCGGTTTCTGATTGGGTCGGAATACTGATTGTTCGTTACATAGATTACGTCATAAATATAGCATAGTAATTATTGTTGTCTCGATCTCGTTTCACCCGTGCATTCGTGCGTGTTAGTCTATAAATATCTCGGAATATGTACAATACATAGTTATGTATTTGTATATCCTTATAACTAGGAGGCTAAACTAATTTTCCTCTTAGTCACGAATTACTACACAAAATTCATGTGCTACCTAATTAACGAACTTCATCTTTAGCGACTATATTTTATCTGCATTTTGCTCAAAGTTTATTCCGATGTTTACTGAAGTTTAACTCGGTCGAACTTTTAATGACACCTTTAAAAAGAACGTTGCTGTACTTGGCAGTTTACCTGAACATAAACTTTAAAACTCATTTATTATTTGGTGCGTCAGTCTTCATATAAACTTGGTAACTCTACTTATAGACTCTATAAGTAGAGTTGAGCGATCGATCCTCTATAATATAGAGGATCGATCGCTCGCATTCAACAGAACTGTTATTACCTTATTATAAAGGAAGTAGAGCAGAATCGATAACTGTCTTGATTAATAAGCACAAAGTAGAAAGAGAAATTTTTATTTCATATATTTACGAGTATTTTAATTTAAATATCGATCAGTTCAAATATTCAAGTTATTTTTTCATAGGACAGAAAAGCTGCTTTACATTGTTGTTGTAAAAGAAACTGACACCTCTTGAAGAATTCACCGGAAATAAACAAGCCTCTCGGGGTTGTTTACCCCTCAATCAATCAATCTTGTCCTTTTCCAGTTTTCCCTGCGTTCCTTTTGCGTCGGTTAATAAGAAATCTTTTACAAGCACTGATTATGTAAATTTCGGTATAAAGAATGACTTATTATATTTAGAACGGCCTTGCCCAAGAAACATGTTGACGAAAATATAACAAGTGTGCTGTCATGATGTTTCATGTTGATATGCACAGTGAAATACTATGACTGACTGCATTATGTATCATAGGCTATCATAGGTATTAATTAGAAACATCTGGTAGGCTAAAACAAATAGTAACATTATCTTTTAGTACCAGATCGGTACCGACGACAACGACATGCATCTTAACGTGTGCGGTGCGACCCCATAAGTTAACATGAGTTTAGTTAACCTGGGGGGTATTACAACGTCTTAAAACCAGGCTTGTTCCAGTGAGTAAACGAGATGGCGCTAGACAACTTGTATAGATCTGTCACTTCCACTTGCCGGAATAAGCCTGGTTTTTAAGACGTTGTAATACGGCCCCTGTAGGTACCTACGTATCCGCGCCGACCTATCTAAGCCGGACAACTTGCTTTATAAAAGCACCCAAAGTGTTGAAAATGGATACTGGTAGCTTGAGGTTTTGTAATTGTCAGAAAAAATATTTTCTTTTTACTGTAATTAATGGAGTTAAGTAAGTAATTTCAAGTTTGATCAAAGGGTACAGCTTTCACTTAATAAAAAACAAACAGAAGCTTGCGAAGCGGCTTTACTGAAGTTTTGGGATTCTTTAATCCAAAGGCACCTTTGGCCTTTATGAAAATATTTCTTCTCTCGTCTATTTGTAATTGTAAAAAATCTTATTTACTCTACTTTGTATTCTAGCTCATTGCAAATGAATCCTCCGAAAACTAATTTAGGTAACAAGAAATCGCTCAATGTAATAGGCTGCTTTCAGTATATCTTCTTTAGAGATTTTTGTCTCATCCAGTAGGTACTTGTCGTACTAGTTTTCGTTTTATGTAGGTCACATGCGTAAGCTCAAAATGTATGGCGGACGTCAATCAGGCCAAGCTTCATTCAAATTTTTTCCAGAAGCTCTTTGAAAAAGCCACTGCTTCTCATCGTTCAGACCTGGGAGGATGTCTCTTTACAAGATTTGTACCTACCTAATGTACGAGAGAGAAGACGCTGATACTTGAGAATTCTTTTATAAAGTACCAACAGATCACTGAATAGGAGATTGGGTCAAAAGATAAAACGTGTCCTTATCCTTAAGGTCCTTAAATAAAAGTGATTACTTGGATAATTTCATTCGATGTTGAACCATACCGTTGCTGCCTAACGATGCGAATTATAATTCACGAAGCGTCGCCATTTTCTTTTTAATTTAGCGTTAATGAGCCTTTGTTGCGGTCGACAAGCTATTTGTGAAGATAGATGGGTCTACTGTGACGTCTTAGTAATATCTATTCAGACATTTCTTCGCGTTGATTGTTTTGCTCTGGTGCACAGCACCGACCATTGCTCTTTATGTTAACTGTTGGATCGTGTTTGTTATTCCTATGATAAATTAATTTAATGAATTTAGATAAGTATTACATCTTATATTTTTCCATCTTATATTTCATGGGATAATTTAGTGAAAAACAAAGGTCGAAAAGGTATAAAATATCTTAGGAATCCGAGGTGAGACTTGATAGAATTCGTAGCTTCATAGATAGGTAGACACTTAGTGCTTAAAGGCTTACGTTACGCAGGTCTTTATATTGATTTTCAGGAGCCCTCACCATTATTTATTTAGAGGTACAGCTGATAAAAAAAAAAACAGATTTTATTGATGTGCTTATATTTAGCTAAATCTTTGAACACCAGACTGGATGAATCTGTAAACATAATCATGTTTGAACATAACTAAACTACATAGTACAATGAGCCGTAACGCACTTTACATTTTGAATACCCGCCTGAAGTGAAAATTTCTTTTGATGTGAAAATGTTTTGAGTTCCTAACATGACATTGTAGGTTCATGAAATACCCAACTATATACTTATTTATACTGTAGGTTGGTAGCTGGAACTGTACATTTGTACTTGATGCGGGTTCGTAATTCTAATTTCAAAGTAAGTTCAGGGGTCCACTAAATAAGCCCCATTAACGGATCACACAAAGCTCTATGGCTATCTTCCTGTTTGTTTATTACAAACTCGTGTGATAAAAGGCTTTTTACAGCTACACGAGGTCTGTTAGGAACATTTCGCCTAACTTTAGTGTCTCTTTCGAAAACGGAATTCTATATTAACAGCCATGAGCCCTGAATTTTAATAAAAAAGCCTTCAATACAAATAAAGTAAACTTAAGCCTTGTAACGAGTTGTGCTTATTTCCATTTTCCGTTATAAATTAACTGACAAATAACTGTATATAGTATTACAAATTGAGAGAACTTGACCCAATTTTACTCATGAAATACTTTATACCCATTTGCATTCAATGCTCGCGTTTCATTCAAACCTCTTGACGGTATATAATTTATACAAAATAGGTTATAATATTAAGAGATCCCTAATTAAAATCAGCTGGGATTGTAATTTATTATAAATGCTGTGTTAAAATTCTTATTTATTACTTGGCTCTGCTCTGAACGTGTTAGTTTCGGGCAGTTAATATGTCTAGTCAGTGAACAATGTACGGGTTTGTTTACACGACAGTTTGAGCGTTCAAATAACACTTTCTTTATAGTTTTGTTTACTTACCCAGGCCATAGATAGGTATTTATTGGATTTTCGTCGCCACCATTTACCTCTAATCGTTTTATAGTATTTACCTGTTTTACTATAGTTTCAGAGTAGTTTTATTTATTTATAGCACCTTCACAGATCACACTCAATGAAATATGCGAACTTTCGTATGCAATAACATGTAAAGTTTTCAGCACAGCATATGGATTTGAGAATACAAACACAAAATTCCGCTCATTTTGTTTAGTTATATAATATCATATCATATTGTACAGATTCTTTTATTATTTTTCGAATTATAATTTCTTTATTGAGCCCGGATAAATCCGGGAGAGTTCCGTTTCTTTTTAAATGCTAATTTTTGAGGGAACAATCTATTCGCCGATTGGACTTATTGGTATTCAAAATGTCGGCCTTTGGGATTTGTGGAGTAAAAGTGTTTTTGTGATTCGTGCTTAGTGTTACATAGTTTTTGTCACACACGACCTATGTCAATAGCTGAATCCTAACAGTGCTGATGTGGGTACTGCGAAGTACGACTATTACCCAGAATTTGTTTGCAAAAACTGAATGAGCTTTAACGAAAAACTCGTGTAGTGATTGATGTTATAAAGCCCAGCACCTAACTCATTTGCCATGATGTAGGTAATTAAAGGTCAACATTATGAGTAATTTAACCTTGAACGTAACCCTGCAGTCCTTGGGCCTTGATGTACTAAACAAATATTATGCTGCAGCCGTCCAAAGCAAATGTAGTACGCTGGCTATCGTACCTTATCAGACATTCGTTTTATCTAGTAATTTACACGATTACGATTCTTCAAAGACACGTTATCACTTTATCATATCTTAGTGAGTCAGTCGATAGTGAGCGTTCAACCCGAACCTAAGTGACTAAGGTGTTGAATTTATTGGAAATATAATTATTTTGTGATTAACTTTTGTGATTGATTGACGTTCTTCGCCACAATGGACGAGAGTACAAGGAAAAATATGAAACATCTCATCAAGATGTTTGAAGCGCGTGTTGATAAGGAAGGGGAAGATGCAGCGGATGTTAGAGAAATATCGCAAATGACTGAAGAAGCCTTCAACATAGCTCTAGGTATTGTTTTCCATTTTATCCTTATTTATTGCAAAATAAATGTGTCTTGCAATAGGCTCTATCGATTCTCGAAATTACCTAAAGACTTCTGCGTAGAGCACCTGGTTCCTCAGAAATTCGCCTTACTAACCTACATTAGGAGCCTCTTCATACATGTTTAATGTCGCTCCATTTTGGTGCGACTAGGTTATTCGAATTTGTGCCGGTTAAAATTCTTGAAATTGCTTTTATTTCTAAGGTTTGTTGAGCAGCCCTCTACGGGGCCCCTGTGTGGGCCCTGAGCATCCGGACGCGACCACAGAAGCTGGTCGCATGCCAGACGGTCATGGCTATCCGAATGATCCGGGGATACCGCACGATTGCAAGCGAATCGGCCAACCTGCTTGCTGGATTGCTGCCTTGGGATCTGGAGGCGACTGCCCTCCAGCGCGTCTATGAGTGGCGCGTGGAGGCGCAGCGCCGGGGCGTGACCCCGCTGCCTCGCGAAGTCGAGGCGCGGCGCGAAGACCTCCGGCGCGATCTCAGGGCAGTATGGAAGGAACGACTGTCGCGACCGACGGCCGGGCACGCCGCAATTGCGGCGGTAAGACCCCTCTTTGAGGAGTGGCTGGAGAGAAGTCATGGCGTCCTGACCTACCGCTTGACGCAGGTCCTCACCGGACACGGAAGTTTCGGGAGGTACCTGTGTCTGATGCGAAAGGAGGAGACGCCTGGGTGCCACCACTGCGAAGATCGCCCGGAGGACACGGTGGAGCATACGGTGCAAGACTGCCCAGCTTGGGCGGAGCACCGACGTGTCCTCACGGCTGCGATAGGCGGAGACCTCTCGCGCCCGGCATTGGTTGCGGCCATGCTGCGAGGCGAGACGGAGTGGGAAGCGGTCAGCTCCTTCTGCGAGGCAGTAATGCTCGTAAAGGAGGAGGCAGGCCGCGAGCGAGAGAGGACAGCGTCCTCCCTCCGCCCCAGCCGCAGTGGTAGGCGCCCACGGCGACGGACGTCGCAAGATGATCTCCGGCCACCGTAGGCGCGGGCATGCGGGCAGCGAGTAAAGGGCAACTCGCTGCCCGACCAAGGACCATGCCCGGGTCGACGGCGCGTTGTGTCCCACGCGCGCCTCAAAGAGCGTCAGCATAATGACGGGGCCCCCCTCTCAGAGGGCCAAAGCCTGCCGGGGTCGCGGGATTATTCCCTTACCGTAACCCCGGAACGTAACAGGCTATGAAGGACACCGTGGATTTTAGTCAGTAGAAGTCTGACAGTCCCTCCCGCCCTGCCCGGGGTTGGAGGACTCATTTGATGATTTTACCACGCTAAAAAAAAAAAAAAAGGTTTGTTGAGCAAACAGCGTTCAAGTGCCTGCACCTATAATGTGTATTATTTTCCAGTCGAAACTTTCTGAAGTCATTAAAGTCAACTAATCTTTGGTAGAATTGTGTTTAATATGAATTTCTTTATCAGAATTATCTAACAATCGATAGTTGTTCTTAATTACTGAAGAATTTCGAAAATTTATAATTATCTTATCTTAATTGTTGAATACGAAAACTTCTAGGATATCTGAGACTTATATTAAGAACAATCATTAGAGAAAGTGCCTTTGACTATCCTTAATGGATAGGTCACGGACGGTGTAAATTTCCCATTATGAAGTCCCATTTCTTAGAGTTTATTATGTGCTTGATGTCAAGGTTATTGAGTGTTTTGTATTCAGAGGGGCTCGGTTCAAAATAAAATAACAACAACAAAAAGCAATGAAACTTCGTATGGAAGAAAGATTCTGCCTCCACGTAATATATAAAAAAGTTGTCGTCATCCGGCTGTATGACTGTGTGCCTGGTAGTGGTGTGTGTGGCGTAGTCTCGTGTGGAGATCTTGGTGAAGCCATTGTTTCGCGCAATTAATTTTAACCCCAGCGTAGCGCTTCTGCATTTTATGAAACACTATGTACTATGCTACTTTATTCGTGTGGAAATTATAAATGTAGCATTCGCACTGTCAGTTCTTTGGTAGGCTGAAATAAAATAAATTGCGGTTTCTAAGTACATAATAAGGTTAGTTCTTCATAATATGACATGGGATATAAATCACGATTTACGAGGCTGTCTATTTCTATTACTAACTCCAAGAAACGGACGAAAATCTATGTAGGTATAAGTGGTTTATATTTAACACGAAAGATAAAGTATATTTATTTTAGAACCACATAAATGATGTGAGTGTTGTGTCGCTATTTATATGATCAGAATCTATGCTAATGTGTCGCAAGTTTGTGCTGTGCTAGAAACATACCAATGGAATGTTTTGTAGGGCTCTTCAAAAATGGGGTATCCTTCCGACACACATGGCGAATGTGGACACTCCCGTCCAGTCTCCATTATAGATTTTAGTGGAGTTAGGGAACGCCACCAAACCCGTGATTAACGTTGCCACAGCACTAGACCTGAAATAAAATATATCATAACATCGATACGAAAAAGAAAATTACCAAATTAGGGATGTATCTTAATCAGCCACTTCCATTGCGAAATTAGGAAACCCAGACAGTTCTATTAGTAATTTACCTGTTTTCATGCCTCAGAAATACTTTTCTTTTTGACTAGATTTTGATGAACCGAGTTTGCCACATGTATTTCATCATCATCATCATGAGCCTATAATGTTCCCACTGCTAGCCACAGGCCTCCTCTCTGCGAGAGGGAGTGGGCCACAATCCACCACGCAGGCCCAGTGCGGGTTGGTTGGCCATTTCTATTTGCTCCACGCTTATTGAAACAATGAACCATTCATCAGTTTCCCTGAAGGCCAATATTTCTTGCAGCCTCTAACTTAACACTTTCACTGTCCGCGCAGCAGACACAATACCTAAACAATAGTCGTGAGTCACATGTGATTCATCGGACAGGGAAGTGGTTAATTAACTAATTTCCTTCTTTTCGCAGGCAGCGAAGCCGACGCTGCAGCAGCTGCCCAGAGCCCAGCATCCGAGCTTGAGAGCTTGATCGAGCGCTTGGAGCGTGTAACCTCGCGGTTGGAGCGCTTGCCGCTGCTGCGCACGCGCACCACCACGCCGCCGGGTTCTCCGGCGCCCCAGTCGCCCGTCGCCGACGTTTCACTTCATCAAGCACCGGTCTTTGAAGCAACCGACAACATGAGCGTCAACGGCTACCAAGATATAGTACAGGTATGGTCATCTCTTCAACAGAATCTCAGTGCTGGGAAATAGCAGACCAAAATTGGTCAGGTGGTCAGGTGCATATTCTCTAAGTATTTACAAAGTTAGAAGCCTATTTATATTTCTGGAAACAGGTTTAGTAGGTAGGTATACTATTTTGTTGGTCATACTAACACGTAAGACTATTCGTTTAATTCTAATCATTCCTTTTTTAAATGAAAAGGCATTCATTAAAACCATTTGAAGCGTGCTCTACGCCTTGTGAAGGTAGTTTAACCCTCTCGTTATCCGCATCAATAGGTCTCTAATTGCAGTACGTAAATAGATCGATTTAACATTCAGTGTTCCTTGTATAAAACATTTTTATAACGTCGGTTAATGTGCACCAACTAATGATTTCATTCGTGTTAGGTTCACCGAGCAAAAAACCGCACTGCATATAGACTCATTACCGAGAAAACAGTAAGCACGGCATAAAGAAAGGAGACGACTGTAGTATAAGTTAATCCATACATGGCTTTATAAGTACATTGAACTGCACGATAAACCCGTTTCCAGCACTCCGTTTGTTTTTTGCCAAACCGTCTTCTTTCCTATAACGTAGAAATGAAACTACGATAAATCGTTTATGTATTTAGTCATGAATCCGAATCAATTTTAACTTGGGGACAGCTTTAAAAGTTGTGTGACAAAATAAATATCACGCGAATAAATTGCCAGACGGATCGTACCTACGAAACGAATAAATGCTTTTAAACTCTGACCTTTTCAGTGAAGATGACGTTTATCTTGAAAGATTTCCCAAACTCATTTTTCTCAGAGCGGTACAGGGCAAAGGGATTAAATTTGAAGAACAAAGACAAAAAAAGCTTACGAAACTTTGCCTAAATAATAAAGATACATAAAACTGAGCCTTGGGCCTCTTGGGACGGCCAGGGTAAGGTCTTGGATGTGTGCTGGTATCAATTAATAACGGTCGGGTGAATAGCGTCGCGCTCAAGGTTGGCTCCCAGGAAATATGAGCAACCGTTCAATTTCCTTCCCTCTGTTCGTTCAACTAGCCGCCCTCTTTTTTTTTTTTTTTAGCGTGGTAAAATCATCAAATGAGTCCTCCAACCCCGGGCAGGGCGGGAGGGACTGTCAGACTTCTACTGACTAAAATCCACGGTGTCCTTCATAGCCTGTTATGTTCCGGGGTCACGGTAAGGGAATAATCCCGCGACCCCGGCAGGCTTTGGCCCTCTGAGAGGGGGGCCCCGTCATTATGCTGACGCTCTTTGAGGCGCGCGTGGGACACAACGCGCCGTCGACCCGGGCATGGTCCTTGGTCGGGCAGCGAGTTGCCCTTTACTCGCTGCCCGCATGCCCGCGCCTCGCCGCAATTGCGGCGGTAAGACCCCTCTTTGAGGAGTGGCTGGAGAGAAGTCATGGCGTCCTGACCTACCGCTTGACGCAGGTCCTCACCGGACACGGAAGTTTCGGGAGGTACCTGTGTCTGATGCGAAAGGAGGAGACGCCTGGGTGCCACCACTGCGAAGATCGCCCGGAGGACACGGTGGAGCATACGGTGCAAGAGTGCCCAGCTTGGGCAGAGCACCGACGTGTCCTCACGGCTGCGATAGGCGGAGACCTCTCGCGCCCGGCATTGGTTGCGGCCATGCTGCGGGGCGAGACGGAGTGGGAAGCGGTCAGCTCCTTCTGCGAGGCAGTAATGCTCGTCAAGGAGGAGGCAGGCCGCGAGCGAGAGAGGACAGCGTCCTCCCTCCGCCCCAGCCGCAGTGGTAGGCGCCCACGGCGACGGACGTCGCAAGATGATCTCCGGCCACCGTAGGCGCGGGCAACTAGCCGCCCTCTAGCTAACATTTACTATTTGTGCTAACTGTTACAGCAAGTCGTTCGAGTGTTTGTCGACGCCGATTGTTTTACCAATCACTGGATTGAGTTAAAAACCGCGCCGCTTTTATGCTTTTTGCCTAAAAGGTTTTTATTTTGTGTGTGTCAGATTTGTTTATGTGTTGAGAGGAAAATGAATTTATTCACTAACGACATGAAATAATCAGAAAAATGGATGCAATGTAAACGCCGTAATAAAAATAAAACTACATATTAAGTCAGGACGAAGGCATTACCTCTCTTGTTTTGCTGATTGATTATAAAAGGCACTGACATAGACACTGCTCGTTAGTTAGGTACTATTCCAGTTAATACTCTAGCGGTTTTTTTATCTCTATGAACATTAAAGTAATAGAAAAATGCAGAAGAGTCAATAAAAATAATAATAAAATATTTTCTTTTTGAGTACCTAATACCTAAGTTACAAACAAAAAGTATTAAAGAAACTCGTAGGTATGACGCAATTTAACTCCAACTAGATAACAAAGAATGATATAAAGGCTCTACCCAATATGAATGTTCTTAATGTCAAAAGCAAAATAAGATATATTACATACGTTATTTATTACATATTGCCATGTAAACCATTATACGTAGTACCTAAGTAGAACAAAGTTTATTAACTTTTCCATTGCGAAGAAAAACTAAAATCAATTTTCATATCAAAAGTCTGCTCCTCATTTATTGGTTAGGTTCGTAATAACGGCAGAATGTTCAAAGGAAATTGATATTAGTACGATACTGAACTTTTTCTCGAAATATTCATATCATCTTTCGAATTCGCCATTATAGTCTAGTCTTCTAACGTATTTCTGAGGATGTTTTTGTGTTATTATTTAACGCTCCGCCTGTTCTGAAATTATTCAGCTGTATTGTTAAGAATAAACTTAGTTTTCGTAATCCAGTCCGACTATCTATTGTAATGAATTCAGGTTATCAATATTAAACTAATTGAAGGCAAACCCAGTTACCTGACGTGGTGGAGTTTTGCCCTAGGGATTAAAGTTATAGTCACAACCATACTATGGATACTTGCTAATGAACTAATGCTGAATTTCATTTTTGATGAGACAATTTAGGTCTTACGGTAACTAACATTGTGTAGGCTAAATAAGCCGAATATTTGTATACAGACATTATGTTAACTAGGTGTATTTTTGCTTGGCAGGGCCCACTGCAGGCGTACTTGCAGCTTTCGCAGAAGATTGGCGGAGATGTGGCTGCACACGCCAACCTGGTCAACGCTGCCTTCCAGTAAGAAATATATAAACATCTTAATAATGTAGATTTATTATAATTAGATACGCTTCGTCGAATCCCAACTCTATTTGAGTATCATTCCAGTCTTTACTGAATTATCTTATTTTAACGAGACGGCTACCGCCACCCTCCACAATATAATGAATTACTTAACGTAACAGGCAAGTAGACTATTTTTGATGCGGAAATTATGTACAGTCGACAAAGTTGAATCATGACCCATTTTGACAAAAAATCGTTTGAATACGTCAAATTGACAAAGATCAAAATCATAAGTGCCACATTCGCGTAAACATGCATATCCATGGTAACCATGGATATGTTTGTTTACGCGAATGTCGATCTAATTGTATTTGAATGTCTGTAGGAAAATAAGCTTATGGTCAGGCGCGAGCCGTTCATAGAGGCATGTAGGCACTGCCTACCCTGTCATAACAACGCACAAATAAAACAAATATATTTATTGGAACTATGTAATAAGATAAAACAAAAGATTAAAAAGTTAAAACTCCTAATAAAAAGTTCATAGCAACTTTCACAGCTGCCGAGAACATAGTCCCGACTCCATCTCCAGTCGTAGTAAGAAAGCCTGCATTCGTAGTAAGTCCATTGATAAATCACGCACTGTTTTGGTGCGCGGCCGTGTATATGAACTGCATACATGTAAGATTATGTCGTCGTGTGCGTAGAAAATGGCCGCGGTTTAGGCCAGGCCTAAGCCCGGTGCTATTGGCTGGCTGAAAGTATGAATGAATGCGAGTGTGGCAATTTTGTTGAAAATTCCCTTTCTTTTATTTTAATGGTAAAAAAAACAGGATGATATTGTCATTTTTGCACCTATCAAAAAAGTTTAAGTAACTTAAAATGTAAATGCAAACTGCATGTCTTTTTACTTTATTGTTTATTCAAGTATTTTTTTTCTATTTGAATTATTTGAAATTTCGCGTTTATGTTTGGGGAATTAAGAAAATGTGTTTTGGCAACCCCAAAACCGGACTGTCAGTAACCTGGCAGATTATTACTATTTACGATGTTTTCGATGTATTGTTTGTTTTTAATACAAGTCGTACGAAAACATCGCAAAAAGTTTGAGAAACTAACGTAGCGTGAATATACATAATAAGTTAGTAGCTTGTTTTTGCAAGAGTGTTTTAAGTTTACTTTCAAAATTAGTGAGGTTAAGTGTTTTGTTTATGTGTTCTTAAACCGGTGGTCATGTCTTTGTTCGAAGATAAAATCAGTAAATATTCGTTTAATGATGAGATTGAAGCTAGAATAACCTGGAAATATGATAATTCATCACATGAAAACAAACGGATCGTGTGAAATAGGCCAAAATCGTCGAATCTTTGTTGAATAAACAATGGACATTGTGATAAATAAGCCTAAATGACAAGTTTGGTGAGTTCTTGCATTTATATTTTTGTTTTCTGTCTTATATTACACTTAAACGCACAGTACCTATTTGTCTTATATTTTATTGTAGGTATATTTTAGCGTTCTCGAAAACTCAACTTTTTGAATTTGAATTCGTTTGAATTTGCTGTGGATGTTTGCGGGGGTGAAAAATCGATCTAGCTTATTCCCATAACAGACTGGGAAAACGCGTTTTATCAAATTTTTAAAATACATAAAGATTTACAAACACAATACGAACGTCTAATTTCGTCGCCGAAACTCCGACCGTGGCCAGTTATTTCAAGCGCTGATAGCTGCCATACTGATGACCGAAAGAAGGATCATCAATAAAAAAAAATTTCGGTTATTTTTAAGGGATTCCTATTTTTTTTGTTTTTTTTTTTATAATCATTTTTATATTGCATTGTTTTTTTCGTTACCTAGTGTGTGTTGCCTACGTTGTGGTGTAATCCACGGCACGCCGCTGCTTATGGTGGGTCATGATTCAACTTTGTCGATTGTACCTACTTGAAGAAAAACATTTTAACAATCAGTTCAGTTCAAAGGGAATTTGTACTCTTGAGATTGAGAAATCTCATCAAGACTTGGAAAAGGCTTTTCATAGGTTTTTGGAAGGATTGGTATAGTTCGATCAACATTCTGTCATAGATGTTGAAGATCGATGTGAAAATGACATCTTTTGTTATGGCCTTAACTCAGCAATTTCTTACCCTCTCTTCTCTAATTTAATCATCAATTTCTCCATCAAAACTTGTTTGTGCTGAGAAATCAAATATCAACGAGCAGATTCACATTTAATTACTGAAGTTCGTCGAACTGGAGTCGACGCTATTAATGTAACACGATACTTAATTTATGTAATTTAAGCACCTGTTTACCAATTTTGTTTATAAATGTTCTCAATTTTGTGCTCGATTGAAATAAAATGTATTAACTCGAAGAAAATTGATTCTGCTACTGATAGAGTAAATGATAGTCAATATCAAACCTACTCAATATCGGCCTACAATATTACGTTCAGTGTTGCCAGTTGCAGATAGTCGAATATAACATAAGTCAGCTCAAAAAGTAACATTTTCACTAGAAAAGAACATTACCTTACTAAGCGGAAAACGACACAATATTTTTTACAAAAAAAAAATATCCTTCCTGTCCCATTTCTTAAAATTCGAAAAAACCTGATGATGGGAACCCAACCCAGTTCCATACAAGGAAAAGAAAAGCCTTTTATAGAACCAGTTCCAAAACTTTGGCTCCATACGCGGCCGAGGTGGAAAAATCGACTGGCTAGAAAAGAAAAAACATACAATCAATGATGTTTTATTTTGTCTTTCAAATCTGCAAAGCTTACTCTGTCATTCATCACTTTTCATACTCATAATATGAAAAAACGTCATAACTATGGTAACTTTGTTAGTTCAAATTATCTACCTCAAAAAATATCATGAAACGGAACGCATCCAAGAATTTCTTTGACGACCGTTACCGTTTCATGATATTTTTTTTCTGCTATAAAAGTAACACAAAAGTAACATTTTGAGTTGTGTAACATGGAGGTAACATGAGAGGGTCAAAAGTAATGTAAAATGTTACAAAAGTAACATTCTGGCAACGCTGATTACGTTCGTTATCTAACTCTTATATCTGAAGACTCTCAAGAAGGTAGTTTATGTTTGATATTTCGAAACAGTTTGCTTGTACTCGTCTTAATCAGTGAATCATTTGATACACCAGGGCGCAGCTCCGCTACATCCAGCTGGCCACGACAAGGAGCAAGCCCTCCCAGGCCGAGGAGATGCAGCTGCTCGCGCCCACCAGCGAGCAGATCTCTGCCATCCAGCAGTTCCGTGAGAAGAACCGCGCGTCCCCGTTGTTCAACCACTTGTCGGCCATATCCGAGAGCATCCCAGCGCTGGGCTGGGTGGCCGTGGCGCCCACTCCCGCGCCCTACGTCAAGGAGATGAACGACGCCGGCCAGTTCTACACGAACCGAGTGCTGAAGGAATGGAAGGAGAAAAACAAGACGCACGTGGAGTGGTGCCGCGCCTGGGTGCAACTGTTGTCCGACCTGCAGGCCTACGTGAAGCAGTACCACACCACTGGACTCGTCTGGTCTGGTGAGTTTACTCTTTTTTCCAATATCTGACATTTAGGGTCGCGGGACTCACAAATTGCCGTGACCCCGGAACGTAAAAGGTTATTGAAGGACACCGTGGATTTTAGTCAGTACAGGTCTGACTGTCCCTCCCGCTCTGCCCTGGGTGTGAGAATTCATTTAAGATTTTACCACGCTAAAAAAAAACTGATAGTTGTTATCCGTAAATTCTTGTCCGAATGTTATTGTATGGAAAAACCAGGCAAAATTATTCTGTAATATCGAGCCTTATAAATATCACCCGAAAGATTTATGAAAAAGTCTGTCCCAAATATGAACGCAATAATCGGTGTGACCGCAAGGACGATGTGGACGTGATCGGAATGAATGTTGTGTTATATTGAATAGATTATTCTGACATCCGACTTCTAAGATTTAATTAAGTTTGATGTTTCACAAGAATTTCAATTTTACCAACCTTTTTCTGTTTTCCTTACTTCATCCCCAACGGCGTTTTATTATAAAAAGATCTTTACATTTCAAATTTTTTAATCATTAATGATAACTTTCTTGCCGTTTTCTGACTCTACAGGTTTATGAGACATTCATAATATCACTCAAAAGGCACCTCTCCTTCACTAAAGTTTTGCATAACTTGCGTCCTGAAGTGTAACAAACTGAAACTCCAATGTACCATTTAGATAAATTCCTAACGAAACAATTTAAATAATCCAAAAATTCTTTAATTCCTGTCCGTAATTCTTTCCATTCTGTTCAATCGCTCGGTTCGCTACATAATTTTACCATTTTATAAATATTATTCAAAGAGTGGTACATAAATGAAACCTTTATTAAGGCCAGTGTTGTTCTCCGGTTGAACTTGACACGAGTGTGGCTGTGTGGCTCTTCTCGTGAATTATTTAATGCGTGGTTGAGCCGTCCAATGTCACCGCACATTCAGAGCGGGTGTTATTAAACGAGCCTGGAATATCACACACCTGAGGCATAAGCGCGTGGTTATTAACGTAAATACTAGAGGTTTTTAACATTGAAAATACTGATTTCAAAGGCAAACATTTAAATGCGCATCAATAATTCTTTTTGTATACCAAAGTGGATAAATGGTCCCCAAATCTAAAACTCGCTTTAGCAAGATTTCAGGGACACCTCGAAGTTCGGTTTGGTTAGGTTCCTTTAAACCTTGTACACAGAAATAGAAGACCCCGCGAAGCGGGGCTTCGTCGACCCTGCTTAGGTAGATTTTTTTTTAATACACATAATAGGTTTATTACTTAGGAAACGTTATTTGGTGACCATTTATTCATTTTGGTAACCATTTAGAATTTTTTTGGTGGTAAAATACGTACTTTTTTGGGGTGGTGTTTAAACACAAGCCGTTTTCAAATACGACATTAATTTTGCTTATTTTAAACTTTTTACACATCTATGATTGAAACTTCTTGCTTGTCACAAAATAGTAAAAATCAAAATGGTACAGGATAGTTGAGAGCGTTTGTGTTTAAAAATCTGATACGTACGGTCTGATAGCAATATTTAAAATCATAATGTCCTAGGGCAAATAATAGTAATACAAAATCTAACCGAAACGTTACAATGGGTACTTCAGATAAATATGGAACAATTAACATAGCTTTGAAGTACAATCGACAAAGTTGAATCATGACCCATTTTGACAATAAATCGTTTGAATCCGTCACATTTATAAAAATCAAAGTCGTTGCCATGGATATGTATGTTTACGTGTAAGCGAACCTAATTGTGTTGGGATGTCTGTGAGAAAATAAACTTATAGTGGGTCATTATTCAACTTTGTCGATTGTATAAGAAATGTTTTAATTTACAAAAACTGCTTTTGCCTCTGCCTTCTTTTTTTGCCCCTCCTTGTATAATATCCGTTACGGTGCTCCCACATCTATCGACGCGGAATCGGATTTTTCCGTCGCCCTTTCTCTTTCTGTCGCTTAGAACTGCTATTTGCTAGACCGAGACAATGCGATGTAAAAGCCGATTCCGCGTCGTTAGATGTGTGAGCACCCTTAGTCACTGCTAGTTAATCGATGAAGTGCACTCTTGTAAATTAGTACTAGGGATCGAAAACACAAGAAAAACTTTTCCTAGTAGCAAACTCGAAACTTTTGCCAATACAACGTAGTGGTTCGAATGCTTTCAAGCCTTTTGAACTATTTTCAAATAACTAGATCAATTTTACTCCATTTTCTGAATCTAACTTCATCATCATCATCATCATCATATCAGCCGTAACACGTCCACTACTGAACATAGGCCTCTTTAGACTTCCAGTTGGACCGGTTGTAAGCGGCCTGCATCCAGCGTGATCCTGTGGCCTTCATAAGATCGTCTGCCCACCTAGTGGCTAGACGTCCTTTGTTGCGCTTGCTGGTGCGTGGTCTCCATTCGAGAACATTACGGCCCCATCGGTCATCAGTTCTGCGTGCTCTTCATTTCTGAGTCGATCGCGCAGAGAGACTCCGATCATAGCCCTCTCCATAGCTCGTTGGATTATACTGAGCTTACTAATGAGGCCTATAGTAAAGGACCACCATAAACTAACTTACATACATAAGAATCAATAATTATGTAATGTAATGTTTAGTATAAATAATTATTAATTAGAAATGCTTTAACATAATAATTTAATAAAATATTTAAACAGTACTCTTTAAATATTGGACAAAAGGTTTCACGTGTTATGACCCAAAACATTCATAACAGGCATAAATGTTTTAATTTTAATCCAAACAGTGTTTATTAGGATAATACGGTTCCTCGGATATGAACGGCCGTTAATTAAATACAACCGAATGTTATATCGTTAATTAGAAATAATATTGAAAGCTCAGATCAAAGAAATAGGCAGATAGAGCGCTCAGAACACGCGAGTGGGTCCACCAAAGTTAATACAAAATCAAAATCGAACACAAAGTCGCGACAGTACCAAGCTACGCGTAGTATCAAGCTGCGCGTCGTTGTTTTTTCCCAAAATATGCCGTCTCGTGTCTTTAACCATCGTAAAGTTGTAAACATTATGGATTGTAATTCTATTTGATTTTGTATTAACTTTGGTGGAGACACTCACGTGTTCTGAGCGTTCTATCTGCCTATTTATTTCTTTGATCTGAGATTGAAAGTAGATTATTATTCTGAATCCATTAATTGTACCTCCAAACTGATGAAGATGGTGTAATAAATCAAAATAAAGTTTTAACGAACAGAAGCAGTGAAGTGAAATAATAACAAGAAAACTTCAAGGTTTATGTAGTACTTTTTTTGTTGATTAAATCATAAAATGAGAAATTCCTCTTAGCTTTCCAGGGTAATTTTTTTTTAGCGTCGTAAAATCATGACTAAAATCCACGGTGTCCTTCAATAGCCCTTTATGTTCCGGGGTCACGGTGCGGTAATGAGATAAGTCCGGCGGCCCCGGCAGGCTTTGGCCTTCTAGAGGGGGGCCCCGTCATTATGCTGACGCTCTTTGAGGCGCGCGTGGAAAACCACGTGCCGTCGACCCGGGAGCTTTCTAGGGTCATGGTGACCATTTGATGATGATGATGGTGACCATTTACAACAGTGTCTTACTATATTGGGCACGTTAGGGTGCTTGTACACGGCGTATGTAACCCGCGCAAGTGCCTCAACATGCTCAAGCTACATGCGCCGTGTAAACGCACCCCGCGGGTAACTTGATCAAGTAGCTTGCGTATGTTACTCGCGCGGGTAAACCGCACGCCCGTACGTTTACTTGCGCGAGTTACATGCGCCCGTGTACAAGCAACCCGCGGGAAACTTGATCAAGTAGCTAGCGCATGTTACTCGCGCGGGTAACCAGCATGTTTACTTGCGCGGGTTACATGCGCCGTGTACAGGCACCCTAAATTCGCCTGATTTACAGGCGCCTGAAAGCTAATAAAACAAACTTAATCTATAACCTAATAGCGAGACATTTATGACATATCTCTCAATAGAAGCGACGCCCTTGACATCTGGGTTGAAGGCCTTCGTATTCCGCAGGAAAATCTGCCTGAAGATAAGCGTTATTTGAGTTCCAAATAAATTCTCTCACTCAAAACCCTTTTTGGTACGATCGCGCAATTTGATGCGACGTTTTAATCCATCCTTTCATCTCTCCTTAACACGCAGCGCAGCTTCGCCGAAATTACTTAACCATAACACTGAATTAAATTCAACAAACCTTTTGAGTAAATAAGAGAAGATTTGTTGTGTACATATTTATTTACTTCTCTTATTTAAACGTGAACTTTTTCACTCGAAAGGATACGTTATAACAGTTAATAAGGATCATCGTCATGACGATTATACAACGTGTTACGTTAATAGCGCAAGACCTCTTGTGAGGCAGGGACCGAAAACCTTTATAAATTACGGTACCGGTATTGAAGAATTTTGGTTATTTTTCAGACTTAGGTAACCGCTATCTGGGTAACCAGACCGAAGAAAAATGTAACCTCTATTCAGGTTACCGTTTTAATACCGGTTAACTAAAGATAACGACTCTTTGTCACACACACATGCGATGCGCGCCCTGTGACTATTGCCGACGGCACGTGTGAAGTGTGCAAGATAGGGGTAATTTTTATTTCGGTAACCGGTATTAATACTGGTTATGTATTCACTTTTAATAATAAAGGTCATCTTTAAAATTACCTGTAAAAGAAAAAAAGGTTGTTACCGAAAAAATACCCGTATTGATCATACCGGTTTCGGTCCCTGTTGTGAGGTAGCTCAGCCTATGAATGATGATACGATGAATTTCTCATATTGTATGAAAAAGCATTTTTTTTTGCGTATTTCCAAAATACTTGGAACAAACATTGTTCTGTAACATAGGCTGAGTTACGCCACGAGAGGTTTTGCGCTATTAACGTTACACGTTGTATATTCAAATTACACATACTGTATAGTATGATTGCGTCATGTACCTGTAACTAAATTGAATGGATCACCGCTACAGACGGATATAATAACATTCTAGGGCCTTTTTACCCGACTGCGCGACGCAAAGGAGGGTAATGTGTTTATCAGTCTATGTATGTATGTATGTTTGTTTCTATGTGGCGTTCTAGAGGCCAAATGCGTCGGCCGATTTTGATAATTTTTACGTCAATCGATTCGTCTCAACCTTGCGAGTGTCACTAAAGACATGCCAGTAATCAAAATTCACCACAGCGACAACCAGACGCCATATTGTCAAAATGAAAAAAAAAAAATGTCGATGAACTATGTCATGTGGGGTATCGTTGAATAGGTATTTTAAAATCAACTTTAGGTTCCCTTAATCATTTTTCATTTTAAATAATAGTTTAGGATATATAACGATTTAAAGTTATTTAGCAAAACAATAATTCTCTGAATAGTAACTAAAAAGTATGAAATAAAAAAAAATTCATGAAAAACAAAAAACCCGACTGCGTTAAAAAAAAAACTAAAAAGAAAGAAACAAGCCCAGTAGTTAAGAATTCACTCATTCACACTCACAGTCGGGGCCCGTTGGGAAGATTTGATTGGTATAATTTGAATGGGCCCCGACTGTGAGTGTGAAGCAGTGAATTCTTAACTACTGGGCTTGTTTCTTTCTTTTTAGTTTTATTTTAACGCAGTCGGGTTTTTTGTTTTTCATTAATTTTTTTTTTTTTGTCATCCTTTTGTCCACGCAACCTAAAACATTTATTTATAATTTAATGTAATGAGCTTATAATAATCTACGAGTTAATTAAAAATCTCCTTGACTTCGTTCCCGTATCTTACAGAATCTTAATAAGACCTGTCATTGTTGTTTTCCTTACCTAAAGCTAAAGAGCTCTGGTCACGGGGCAGTGTACTGTGGCCCTGGAACGCAAAGAACGCTGAATGAACACGATTGATTTTTAATTCCGCTCCACTTAGGGCTGGAGGAATAATTTGATATTACAACCATAAAAAATTAAAGTCTTAATAACTGTTTTCTAATAGTAGTTTATGTAACTGGTACATAATGAGGGGTATTATACACGAGTGTGAGTTTAAAAAACGAGCGAAGCGAGTTTTTTAATAGTATCACACGAGTGGTATAATACCTAGTTATGTACAGTTTCATACACTACTTTATCTACTCTCATTGAACACGAACATATCAAATAAAAGATAAAAATTAATAATCATCCACCATGTCATCCTACGAAACACAAACGTCAAAATCCCAACATTCCCTTAGAAAGCGCGCGCAGCCACAGATAAAAAAGTAAATAGATGTATCTATGATCAGTAATCTGTATCATAATGAAAAAAAATTAAATTATAACATTGTTTTGTTAGAGAAACAGTGTTATAATTTAATTTTTTAATTTCATTACGATACTCTATGGTATAAAGTATGTCATTATAAACTCGTTTTGAGTTTTGTATTTCGAAGTTTACGTTATGAGAGTAGATAAATTAATTAATTATAATTACTGTTGTAAAGTAAACCGGCTGCCCTCATATTTTATTGCTAGAAGTGCTTGATATGAAATTTCAAACCAGGATCGAGAATTTAATAATAATATTTTTTTCGTGTTCAGTTACAGAACGGATTCCGGCATTAAATTACTGCGGATGCGTACAGATTCTCTTTGTCTTAGAGAAATTTATACTTGTACTTGTAATACGGCAGAAGTAGTTTTACAGTACCTCATTATCCTTTGGGTGGTACTGTAAAACCGGAGTTTCTACTTTATTGGTTCTTTGACTAAATTAACAGAAAACAAAGGATTTTCTGTTAATTTAACTGACTAAATTAACGTTAAAGCCCAACTAGCAAAGAGATCCTATGAGCAATTACTCTTACGACTATAGATCGAAAGACAGCCGTATGAAAGATCCCATAATTCAAAAAGCCGTTTAAAAGCAGCTCTCTCGACTTTTTAGCCTTCAGCGCTTTTTAGCTCTATGAGCAACAAACCATAAGTCCTATGAAAGCTCTTTGAAAGCAACTGAATCGCTAATTTGTCGTAAGAGTAGCTTTCAGGATGCTATCTTTCGACATGTTTTTCTTACAGCATATTTATCGAGAAAACGCTGTTCATTCGACCAAATAGCACCTCAGTTACTACACCGACACTTAATGTCCTAAGATAGCTTCTCACTCGGCTTTCATGCCGCTAAATTTTTGAAGTTGAGAAAACGCTTTCAAATGATCAATTCAGCGCCAAAAGGTGCTCAAAACATAATTTGAAAGCTTTCTTACAACATATACGCCATTTTGTTACGACATCTGTGATATTAATCTAATGAAAAAGTCAGTCATATTATAATATAAATCACGAAAATATTTTGTTTATATCTAATTTTCTTTCAAATTCCTGTTTGATATTATGGATTTAACTTTTTACGCTAAGGAACCCCAAACTAACTGCAATGGCGGTCCTAGAAGTCGAAAGATGGAATCCGCATTTCCATCTCTCAGCTAAAAAGCCGAGTGAACGCTTTTTGATGATAAGTGAATTGCTAATAATGGCGAATTGAATAAATTATTAAATTAATATTATTTTTAATTCATAATTTACTAAGAATTGTTACGGCCCATGAAAATATTAACTAAAATGTAAGGAATATAGACGAAAAATTTTACCCCGCACATGAAAGTAACACCTTTGAGCTAACTTTAGGTCACGAATTTTAAGACTAAATTGTATGGCACAAATAATAATGAAAAATTTAATAATTACATTGAATTATAAATTTTCTTTTCACAAACACCCATGCACAGATCGCGAGTCGATCGAGATGTCGTAAGAATGCCAGTTGGATGCATTCACTCGATGAAAGAGTCGAGAGATTGCAACCGCACTGCTATCTTACGATAAATTTGTCGAATGAAAGCGCTTCTTCCGATTAATATGATACTAAATAGCTTTCGAGTTGCGATTTTTTCTACATTCTTTCGACAATTTGGCAATTCAAAGATGATCTTACGATGTTCACAGCACTAAATAGCTGAGAGAAGTGCGCCCAAATCGCGTCGAGAGAACGTGGTCGGATCCATCTCTCGACTTTTTCTCTCGATCAATAGCCGAATGAGAAACGTGCTGCTGGCATTCTTACGACATCTTTTGCTAGTTGGGAGGGACACAGTGTCATTAAAAATATCTTTACTCAAAAATGCATGTAATGTGGTCATTATTTTGACAACCTTGTTTGAGCAAAGTCGACTTTGCGGGTCTGTTTCAAGGAGCGGCCAGCAATGTTTTTGCTGGCCGCTCTAACAGGTCGGCAAAACATTGCCGGCCGCTATTCTGACGTTTCAACGTTTTAAAAAAACAAATGCAAAAAGATTTTATTTAAAACACAGCTGTTTGTATTTAAAGAGGTAGGCACAAAAAGATTGCATTCCATATTTAAAAAAAAAAATTCAAAGAAGGAACAAAAGCGCGGTTCAGCGAATTTTTTATTTTTATTTAGTGACTTTTTGCTTTATGTAAATGAAGTAATAAATGAAATGCAGTCAAACATCGCATTAAAATTATCGTAAACTATTAATAAGTAATATGAAACCGGGAAAGTCGGTGTTGAATTTTAGTAACTTTATTTTTCATAATTGTTATTTTAATTAAATTTCTAGTTAATTAATATATATTTTATTTAAATCACTTGCTGGTTTTATGTAGGTTAGGTACTTGCATTTTTGAGTAAAGCACTATACAAGCCTTGGCCCACTATGTCTGCTTCGCTGGTCACGCTATGATTGCCTCCAACTAGCTTAGCTACGCTCTAGGCCTTCCAGCTTGGCCATCATGCAGCCCTTGCTGTCCTCGCTGTAAAGGCCTCGACCTACGGCCTCGGCCTTTATCTCAGCTCGTCCATCAAGTGGTGCATGCTGACCGCGCTGTGTCGGCCTGGAGCTGCGCTACGCTGCGCTGTCGGCCATCATCAGTGCGACCAGCAAAGTAGCCATTATAGGCCGCGGCAGTAATGTACTATTACAATTAGATTAGTATCTAAAAGTGTCCGCATACCTATCTACAAGATAAACTTATATCTATTTTTAATAAAAGATCATGTTTACAACCTCTGCTGTTCAATTTTCCCCGTAATCTGTATACAAAAGACTTGAAACTAATTACGAGAAAATTTCTCGAAAACTAATTGCATAATGAAATACCATGTTGTTTACCAATAATGTATGTGTGCAGGTAAGGGGTCCGGCGCGGGCGCCCCGCCCCCGCCCCCGCCCGGCGGCCTGCCCCCCCCTCCCCCCGCGCTGCCCGACGTGGACTTCGCCAACCTGTCTGTGGACGACCGTAGCGCCCTCTTCGCGGAAATCAACCAGGGCGAGAACATTACCAACAGTACGTGCTTCTGTTTATGACGCACGATTATAGTCTAATAAAATTATGTGATATTTAATTATATGCTATTTATTTTTTATCACGAATGTAATCGTAAATCTAATAATTTTATTGCAATTTTTCACTTTTATAACACTAATTGAAACTTTGTCGTCACTAATATGATTAATGCTGCGTACATATGTTATAGGCTGACTTAACAGCTATATATTTTGTTTTCTTAATAATTATTTGTATGTACTGCTGTTGGTGTACCTACCAAATAAATAAATAAGCCAAACTAATCGATACTTTATTAATTTAATAAAATAAATAATACAATGGTGCTTCCTTGTGGTAGCTCTGCGCAAGGTGACCCCGGACATGCAGACCCACAAGAACCCCCAGCTCCGCACGGGCCCGGCCCCGTTCAAGCCCGCGCCGCCGTCCCGCGCTCCTCCCGCCAAGCAGCTGCCGCAGCCGGGCGCCGGCGCGCTCGACAAGCCGCCAGTGTTCGCGCGCGACGGCAAGAAGTGGCTCATTGTACGTATTACACTACCTTTATCACAAAATTAGCCTTTTATCAGCTTATCTTGATACAGAGTTATTGAACGAAAGCACCAAATTAGGCAAAATTACATGCAAAAATATACACTAAATAAAATGACGAAACTACGCTAATTCGATTCTTCATAAAGGTTGATTCATGATATTCTCATCATGATGATTCATTCATATTCATTGATGATGATGTAATGATTATTTCAATGGGGATTGTCCTAATTTTTCAAACATTCGATTTTATTTTATTTTCTGCAAATATAGAGCATTTTGAGAAACTAATTTGAATATTTTTATGACTGGCTCAATAGTTTTTTATTTTTAATATTTTAATTTTTGAGGTAGCTGACGTCACCTTTGACCAAAAAGTTGTGACAATGCCTCACCAGTGAATAATTTAAAAAAACTGTCTGACAACACAACGTCACTTTCTCTTGATAGTAGACGTCAGATAGCATCCTTAGTCGGGGAGCCCAGGAAGGGAATTTTAATGTGACTGACGCATCAGATTATCATAAAGGAGAATTCTTGCACCCTTTAATGTACCTGTACCAACTATCAACTCTTCATATGGTGGGGTTTGCGTGGGAGAACGCGCCAGATTAGTAAAAAAAAATCGATCCACAGAAATACTCGAGCGAGTCAGATTACGAAAAGGTAGATTAATTACGTTCAAAAAATTGTATATCATTATGTACAGACGCCAGCAGGTCAACCTACCCGAATCTGTCAGATTTTACCATTCAAACCTTAACCTTCTACTCTTGTGATAAGGTTGAAATTTATTAAAGAAATCTGACAGATTGTGGTAGCTTGATGTGCTGGCGTCTGTACATCGAAGATGGCGGACATTAAATCACGACCGATAGTTGCGAACTAACAGCTAGTTCACCTTTTCTCCGCGATTCTACCGACATCGCCCCATGGAAAACGTTCAATTAAAAAAAAAGGAACGCGCTCGAGTATTTCGAGATTACGTTTTTTTAACAATAGAAATATAATAATAATAGTTAAAAATAATTTCAAATAATAATAATAATCATTTATTTAATGACAACAAAAGGTCCAATGGTTAGTAATAACTTATCCACTAAGGGTTAGTAACACTTAAAAAACTATTCATTACTGCCGCACAAGCAATGCTAACCAGTGCCTAAGCACCGGCGCATCGTACTTGCCGGCCATGGTTTGTAGGATGCTGTTACCACTGGTCCTAGTTCTGCCAAGCAAAGAGGCTGAAAATAAAAAATATGAATAAATATGAATTATTACTTTGTGCCACATCCAAATCGTCAGACATTTTAATACGACACTTTTTAGGGTCTACTTTTCATACACTTTGAATATCTGACGCGCTTGATTAACTTTTTTTTTGGATTACAACCCCTTGCCACGGACAGCCCCCTCGAGTTAATCGTCCGATTAATATAATATTGGTTATCAGAAATAGAAAAGCGCGTTTACACTGTAAATAGCTGACGCGCCCGAGTATTTCTGTACAACTGTTTTTTTTACAGTTTTAAAACTGTTTACACGCCCTCCCCCCCACTAAAATAGAAAACTTGTCAGGAACTTTTTTCTTTTTAGAAGATTTTCTTTCAAATCCAATAGGTCGCCATGATGCTCGAGTAACTCCAAATAAGAATCCTGGCCTCCCCTACTATAAAAATACAATAAATTTTTGAAATCTTTTTTGAAAGGTTTTTTAAAACGGAAAGTCGTCGACGCGGTGACATTATTGTTCGCTTTCCTGAGCAATACTTTAGCATTAACTTAATGAATATACAAAGGTGTCTAAAGCTTTGATATCTTACTTACATCAAGGTGATCTTCGCAACAGTCGGTACATTTTATAAACCTTGCAATATTACACGCCTACATCACGGCATCACTTTTCTCGCAAATCTTATAAAGAGATTATGAGGCATGTTGCAGAAATAATCATAAAATATATAAAAAACTAAACATATTCTTTGTTTACATTTTTGACATTTTTAATTTGACACTTGACAGATTGTTGAAAATACTTGCCACTTACTTTTTATTTTCTCAGGCAACGATACAAAACGGTACAGCCAAAAATAACGTCATTTGAAGGGCAAGGAAGGTCAAGCGTATTTTATCAAAAATATCAATCAAATATGAACATTTTTCATTTTTGATTGGTTACTAATGATTAGTAACGCTATTCCTAGAAATGGTTTTTCAATTACAACATATTAAAAAAAATGAACAATGCCCATTCACCTATTTTGGTCATTTCAGTTCAATTTCATTTATTTTTATGTAAGACTTCTTTTTGAATCGCATTACAACTCTCAATGGTCTCAGGAACTTCTCAACTTTGGTAATGGCTCGTGGCTTCATAAAGAACTAGCTGTTCCCTGTGATTTCACCTCCACTGCTCGGCTTCTTCTTCGCTCGTAGCATGATTTATTTAGCCTATAGCCTTCCTCGATAAATAAATCATCACACATTTTTTTTTTCAAACCTTCAGCTTTATAATAAACGTACATATAACCAATAAATTTCCCACTCAGGAATACCAAAAAGGCAACCCCAACCTTGTGGTGGAGAACGCAGACATGAACAACGTGGTGTACATGTTCCGCTGCCGCGACTCAGCGCTGACGGTGCGCGGCAAGGTCAACGGTGTGGTGCTGGACTCCTGCACCAAGTGCGCCGTCGTCTTCGACAACCTCGTGTCCAGCATCGAGTTCGTCAACTGCCAGTCTGTGCAGATGCAGGTCAGTTTTATTTAATGCAGGGCTGACAACAAGGGTGTGCCCGGGCACAGAGTGCATTTCCTGGATGGGCGCAGAATTGGCCAGACCAGGACCACTATTGGCCAGACCAAGGCCACTTTGGTCAGACCAAGGCCACTTTGGCCGGACAAGGACCACAACTAATAATAATAAAAATCTTTATTGACATAATTTAGGTACATCATATTATTTGTGAACCAATTGGCCAGACCAAGGCCGCTTTGGCCAGACAAGGACCACAATTGTCCAGGCCAGGCCTAATTTGGCCATACCAATTATGTTATTGTTATATAATGTACTAGCGCCCCGCCTCGGCTCCACACAGTGCAATCTCAACTATATCATACAATTTATATAGGTACAGTCGGCAACATTATTGAAGGAAACGATCCTGTTTAGCCAATTCAGTATTTAAATCACTCATCCTTTCAAAAATTCAATATTTAAATTGGATTTACCTTCATTTGGTAGAATGGAATGCAATTTATCTATCTTTGAAAAAAATCAGCGTGTGAATGTATGGTGTTCCTATCGCAGAGTTACGTTGACTGACGGCCATGTTGAAAAAATGCAATTACCTAATTGGCTCTCATGCACTTAACTATATTTGAAAAAACTTTGACGGTTTATTTCTCAAGAACCATGCGGATTTATACAAAACTGATAAATTAAAAACATAAATCTTAAAAAATCTCAGAAATGGATTTATCCGAGTTTGAAGTTAAGCGACGCAATTGTATTTGAATGTCTGTTAGAAAATAAGCTTAAGGCGGGTCATGATTCAACTTTGCCGATTCTACATTATTATAATATAAAATATTAAAAAAACCCCATTATAATCCGTTGCGTAGTTTTAAAGATCAAAGCATACCTTACTACAGAAAGATAGCGGGAAGTGAATTTGTTTTTTTATACGATGTAGTGATGTGTTCAATAAATGACGCTTGCCGAAGTACACCGCAATGTTTAGTGACCCCTTTTAATCCTTATATATTGACTGTAGTGTCTTTCTAAATCACAGCGACAATACCGTCTTAATTGAACGTGAACTAACGAAACAAATAAATTGAATTATTTTTATTGAGTCCTTTATTTAGATAGTTCTATTTATTTACCACTTAAAGGTCCCTTTCCTCAGTAAGTGGATGTAAGGCTTTACCTTTGTAGAAAAAGATTTAAAGTCTTTAAACAACCGATTGGAACTTTAATTAACAGACCAGCGGGTCTAACTTAGCAATATTCCTAATGATATATTACTTCTTGATGATAATTTACTTCTTGAATAAATAATAGGAAAATAACCAATGTCACAGCCAATGAACAGCATATTACTTATATCTAAATGATTAAATTCTGCGGAGGGCCGACATCCGCCATGTTGTAAATTGTGACTCGTCTTAGGCGCTCCCTCACCGAGAGCATTCGTGTGTAATGTGACATTATAGATTCGACTTTGAGCATTACATTACAATACTACCTCTCTGACTGACGAGCATTCGCGTACATTTAGTATAGATTTGATACAAGGTGCGCATTTTGATGCTCGATTGTCTTCACTCAATGATGAAATGTTAGAATCTGTAACGTAACATTACAATAACGTTTATAAACAAACCTGAAAATTAGTTGCCGAATATATTTAGCAGGTTTCGTAAGCACCTAACTCGGGTAAATAATACTGAAATGTGATCAATTAACTATTGTTACAAAATTCGGGCGCCGCTAGCGGTTATACCTCTAGCGATAAAACGTGTTAGTGATTAATTAATGTATGTACTCTAATACTAAACAAATAAAGGTTAGGCGTAAATTGAAAATACAATTTCACTGAAACGTAATATAATTAGTTGCAAATGTCTGTAGTACGACAAGGTCACGGCACTCGTAGTCATTGCCGCATTCACTTTTTTTCTTCTATGGCTATCTGACTGCTGGTTTCCTCCACGATCGACACCATGTTGGAACTTTTCCCGCGATGGCATGGAAACATCGGCTGTGCAGGGTACCTCACGTCCCCAAAGTCTTGAGTTTGAAAGTAAGGCCCGGATTCCACCAAATTGGAGAGGAGAGGAGATGTGAATAACCAATCAGATGTCCACTGAAGTTAAGCGGAGAGGAGATGTGGACGATTAACCAATATTAAGATAAAAAGGAAGCCTTTATTAATAAAACTAAAGATTTGTGATAAAACAATGTAATCTTATTGATACATTTCCTTCAGATGATATTGACGTTTGCAAAAACTGGGCTTAATACTCCATTCGGTTTTTCAATTTTGAGACGATTACGAGTGATTACGAGTATCCGGCGTAAAAACGGCGTTAAAACTGATAATAATATCTACTTGCTGTTCCTTTGTATCTAAAAGTATTATGCATTTTATTCAAAAAACATTTTCGATTAAAATGATAAATAATAATATATTCCACTAACTATACTACATATCAAAACTTAATAGTTTTGATGTGTAATAAATAGACTAAAATACAAAATACGAAAAACTGCGAAAAACTAATTTCGAAAATTCTTGACATTGACATTTTCGTCCTGCTACCAGAAAGAATAATTATTTATTTTTAACTTTTAATTTATCCTTCAAAAAACGTATGTTCTTCTGTAAAAAGAAATGTCAACAATGACAAATCTGATGATGACATTTCTTTCAATATTTTTTTTTGTTTCCGATTTATTTTGCATTGATGTGCTGTATTCTTAAATTGTTTTTAATCAGGTGCTGGGCAAAGTGCCGACGGTATCGATCGACAAAACGGACGGGTGTCAAATCTACCTGTCGCCGGAGTCGCTTGACGTCGAGATCGTCAGCTCCAAATCTTCGGAAATGAACGTGCTTGTGCCAAAAGGCAACGGAGACTACGTGAGTACAATGCATCTGCTATTCTTTCTTCCAATTACTTTCTCTAATAAGTTCTGAACTGACCGATCCCGTTGCGAAACAATCAGGAGAATTTATGGAGTGGTCATTATGCTACATGCTTTTCTTGACTTATTTGCATTAGTTCCTTTGCTTTGTACTAAAGTAAATATAGAGTTTTATTATTTGGACTCCGGACCTTACAATTACTAATAATTTATTTGGAAGTTAGGCTTTTTAAGATACTCGTACGAACATTAGCAAAGCGTCAGTGATCAGTAAATTGTTACTAAAAACCTCTTTAAGCTGGTTCAGTAATGGTTCATTTTGTTTTTATTTTGATTAATTTACATGAAAATCCTGAAAAATTAACATACCGTTTGTAAAAGAGTATTCTGCAGGTGTGATTGTCGTTGCACTGGTTTCCTTATAACTTACTATTGGTTGTTTGTCACACAGTCGGAGCACCCGGTCCCGGAGCAGTTCAAGACTGTGCTGAACAAGGCGAAGAACGGCATCACCACCACACCCGTGGAGAGCACGGGCTAGACCCACGCGTGCACTCGGGAACTAACCTCGTCCACCCACAGTACCCATTCGAGGAGAGGCGAGTCTTTATTTAAATACTTTGCACGGTCTAGTTCAACTTTAGTTCACGTACCATGACTTGCCTCGGAACATCGCTGACGAGCACAAACCACCTGTGTACCTTCAGTCGTACGACCCACGTTCTCGAGTCCCATGTGCGTCTATTTAGTCTTGTATCGATCATCTTATTTAAGAACTGTCTTCATTTCTTGCTCATTGCGCTCGATTGTAGTATTTAAATATTATAAATCTAATACGACGTAGAAATAACTATAACTCAAGTATTTACTGGCCTTTGTGTGTAATGTAAAGATGTTCCTTACACTAACATTGAGATTTTGACTTTGTGAAGAAGGTAACATGCTTTGGAGTACCGCTTGGTACGGGAGTTAGTTAAGTTAGCTGTAAGGTGTGTGACTGTCTGAGTATCAGAAGTAAGCAAAGTTTGCATTCTCGACTCTCGCTATCTCTATTAACAGTGCGATCATTAAACCCCGAAGCTGACACGCGTGAGGTCTAATTTTCTTGTATTACTTCCTTGTGATCTATCATTACATTATTTTATATCGATGTCTATCTAATGGGAAAACTCACCCAAATTTATATTTTATCCTAGGACATGCTATTTTTTAATTTGTGATTGTAATTATTATGTTAAATACATTTTTTTTTTTAATGTGAAGATCAGTGTAATTCGTATTAAAATAATTCATAATTTGTCGACATCGTTAATTATAATAAGAATTGCTATTATTTATTTATCATCCCTATTTTGAAGATTATAATTCTGTATTGAAAGTTTGCATTTTGTTAATTTATTTGTCGAGAGATTAAAATTATTTTTAAGATCATTGATTTTTAATTCTTTGTTGCTACTGAAGATCCCTTAATTCTATAAAGATTAACGTTTATTATATTGATAGAGGAACACATACAACGAAATAAAACTAGTCTAAATTGCCGTTACATTTTTATTTTCTTCATTATAACATGGCCCACATCGTCCATTTAAAAATATTAGTGTTCAAACGGAAAAGGCGGCCCATGTGCTTCAATAAATAAATTCAATTTAGCAGTAATCGTGCAGTGGTAAATAATTTGGGCAGAAATATTATACACCTATATTTACAAACAAACCCAAATAATATTATGTAATAATTATGGCGTAGCAATCGTTTAGTTGTGAAATTAATGAAAATTTTAACGTTATAGCAATTATTGGAATATTTTCTCGTTTTTACAGAGATTTCATAACTTACAGATATCTTATAAAGTATCAGTCGAATTTCGATATTTAGTCTACTTCTAAGTACTGGCTTATAAGTAATTAAACCTGTTTAAATGCTGTTAATCGGGGTCTATGCTGGAGTTATTTGGCGGGAGTCGGTTGCACTGCCACTCGTCGCTACCGTCGGAGCATTCTAGGAATCCGTTGCAGACGCTGGAGGAAGGTAAGCATTCTCCGAGGGGACATCTGAACCCCTTGCAGGTGTCCACTCTGCTGGATCTTCTGTTCTCTGCTGCTTCCAGGTCTGCATAGAAGTCCTCATCGGAGTCTTGCTCAGTGGAGCTGGAGTCATTGCCCGGCAGCGTGTAGGTCGTCATGACGCTGTCGATCCAGTCGATGTAGTGCGACACTTTGGTGTACACGCCGGGACGATTTGCTCTTGCGCAACCGTATCCGTTGCTGGTCACTCCGTAAACGTACCATTTGTCGGATTCCTGTAAGTGAGTAAATAATATTATTATACTATATAAAGCTCGATTACCACTGACTCACTCACTGATTGACATAATTGTTCTCCCAGATGGTGAAGGGGGAGGTGGGTATATTTTGACAGATTCGTAAACAAGTAACTCTGGTGAGTATGGGAAAAATCCCAAACCTCCCCTTTTCGCCCCCCCTCTCCCCCCTCCCCATCGTATCTCGGAAACTAAGAGACCCGTGTTTTGTTTTTTTACGGATTCGTATAGAGGAGGCTCGGAAACGTAAAAATCATTTTATAGAGTCCCCCCTCCCCTTTTCCCCTTCTCCCCCCTTTAGGCGGATCTCGGAAGTTAACAGACTTGCAACATTTTTTTTTTCAGATTCATGTCAAGGGCCCCATAGTTGGTCAAAATCATTTTTCAAAACTCTCCCCTCTCCCCCCCTTCACCCCTCCCCCCGTCGTATCTCGGAAACTAAGAGACCCATGTTTTGTTTGTTTACGGATTCGTATAGAGGAGGCTCGAAATAGTAAAAATCATTATCAAAGTTCCCCCTTGCCCCCCTCCCCCCCTCCCCCTTTAGGCGGATCTCAAAAGAGACTTGGAATTATTTTTTTCAGACTCGTGTCAAGAGGTCCAGAGTATGTCAAAATCATTTTTCGAAAGTCTCCCCTCTCCCCCTCTTCACCCCTCACCCCATAGCGGTAAAGCGAAGCGTAGCGTAGCGTAGGGATGTGGTCACGATAGCTTTCCGGTGGTAGGTAGGTCCTGAGTGGAGCGAACCTGCGAGACCGAGTGGAGCGAAGGGGGGAGGTGGCGAGCGAAGCGAGCCGGCGACCTCCGTAGCGTAACGAAGGTTGAGTGGGTGAAGCGTAACTCAGCGGTGACGACAAGCAAACTTACAAGTAACTCTCATGAGTAGGGCAAAAGTACCAAGCTTCCCCTTTTTGGCGTCTCCCCCCCCCCCCCCCCCCAATCGTATCTCAGAAACTAAGAAACCCAGGTTTTTTTTTTTTACGGATTCTTATAGAGAAGGCTTGGAAAAGAAAAACCCATTTTTTCAAAGTTGCCCCTCTTGACTCTTTCTCCCCCCCCCCCTTAAGGCGGATCTCAGAAGAGACTTGGAACATTTTTTTGTTCAGATTCACATCAAGGTACCCGGAATTGGTCAAAATGATTTTTCTAAACTCCCCCATTTTCCCCTCTTCACCCATCCCCCCATCGTATATCAGAAAAACTATGTAGCGGTAAAGCGAAGCGTAGGAATGAGGTCACGATAGCTTTCCGGTGGTAGGTAGGTCCTGAGTGGAGCGAACCTGCGAGACCGAGTGGAGCGAAGGGGGGAGGTGGCGAGCGAAGCGAGCCGGCGACCTCCGTAGCGTAACGAAGGTTGAGTGGGTGAAGCGTAACTCAGCGGTGACGACAAGCAAACTTAGCGTCTCCCCCCCCCCCCCTCCCAATCGTATCTCAGAAACTAAGAAACCCAGGTTTTATTTTTTTACGGATTCGTATGGAGGAGGATCGGAAAAGAAAAAACCATTTTTTTCAAAATTTCCCCTCTTCACCCCCTTCAAGATGGCGGCTGCTATAATTTTCGAATTGTTCATCAATTTTATCATGGGAGTCGTTTTCATGGTTTTCGAGGATGCTAAAGCCGATAGTGAGGTCAAAATCAAAATCAAAGATGGCGACAGCAAAAAATTCAAAGATATCATCATGGATGTCGTTTTCATGGTTTTCGAGGGTAATAAAGATGATAGTGAAGTCAAAATCAAAATCCAAGATGGCGGCTGCGATAATTTTCGAATTGTTCATCATGGGAGTCGTTTTCATGGTTTTCGAGGATGCTAAAGCCGATGGTTAGGTCAAAATCAAAATCCAAGATGGCGACAGCAAAAAATTCAAAGATATCATCATGGATGTCGTTTTCATGGTTTTCGAGGGTAATAAAGCTGATAGTGAAGTCAAAATCAAAATCCAAGATGGCGACTGCGATCATTTTCGAATTGTTCATCATGGGAGTCGTTTTCATGGTTTTCGAGGATGCTAAAGCCGATAGTGAGGTCAAAATCAAAATCAAAGATGGCGACAGCAAAAAATTCAAAGATATCATCATGGATGTCGTTTTCATGGTTTTCGAGGGTAATAAAGATGATAGTGAATTTAAAATCAAAATCTATGATGGCGGATGCGATAATTTTCAAAATGTTCATCATGGGAGTCGTTTTCATGGTTTTCGAGGATGCTAAAGCCGATAGTGAGGTCAAAATCAAAATCAAAGATGGCGACAGAAAAAATTCAAAGATATCATCATGGATGTCGTTTTCATGGTTTTCGAGGGTAATAAAGATGATAGTGAAGTTAAAATCAAAATCTAAGATGGCGGGTGCGATAATTTTCAAAATGTTCATCATGGGAGTCGTTTTCATGGTTTTCGAGGATGCTTAAGCCGATAGCGTAGTCAAAATCCAAATCCAAGATGGTGGCTGCGACAATTTTCGAATTTTTCATCATGGATGTCGTTTTCATGGTTTTCGGGTATGCTAAAGCCGATGGTGGGGTCAAAATCAAAATCTAAGATGGCGGATGCGATAATTTTCAAAATGTTTATCATGGGAGTCGTTTTCATGGTTTTCGAGGATGCTAAGGCCGATAGTGAGGTCAAAATCAAAATCCAAGATGGCGACAGCAAAAAATTCAAAGATATCATCATGTATGTCGTTTTCATGGTTTTCGAGGGTAATAAAGATGATAGTGAAGTCAAAATCAAAATCCAAGATGGCGGCTGCGATAATTTTCGAATTGTTCATCATGGGAGTCGTTTTCATGGTTTTCGAGGATGCTAAAGCCGATGGTGAGGTCAAAATCAAAATCCAAGATGGCGACAGCAAAAAATTCAAAGATATCATCATGGATGTCGTTTTCATGGTTTTCGAGGGTAATAAAGCTGATAGTGAAGTCAAAATCAAAATCCAAGATGGCGACTGCGATCATTTTCGAATTGTTCATCATGGGAGTCGTTTTCATGGTTTTCGAGGATGCTAAAGCCGATAGTGAGGTCAAAATCAAAATCAAAGATGGCGACAGCAAAAAATTCAAAGATATCATCATGGATGTCGTTTTCATGGTTTTCGAGGGTAATAAAGATGATAGTGAAGTTAAAATCAAAATCTAAGATGGCGGATGCGATAATTTTCAAAATGTTCATCATGGGAGTCGTTTTCATGGTTTTCGAGGATGCTTAAGCCGATAGCGTGGTCAAAATCCAAATCCAAGATGGTGGCTGCGACAATTTTCGAATTTTTCATCATGGATGTCGTTTTCATGCTTTTCGGGTATGCTAAAGCCGATGGTGGGGTCAAAATCAAAATCTAAGATGGCGGATGCGATAATTTTCAAAATGTTTATCATGGGAGTCGTTTTCATGGTTTTCGAGTGTAATAAAGATGATAGTGAAGTCAAAATCAAAATCCAAGATGGCGGCTGCGATAATTTTCGAATTGTTCATCATGGGAGTCATTTTCATGATTTTCGAGGATGCTAAAGCCGATAGCGTGGTCAAAATCCAAATCCAAGATGGCGGCTGCGACAATTTTCGAATTTTTCATCATGGATGTCGTTTTCATGGTTTTCGGGTATGCTAAAGCCGATGTTGGGGTCAAAATCAAAATCTTAGATGGCGGATGCGATAATTTTCAAAATGTTTATCATGGGAGTCGTTTTCATGGTTTTCGAGGGTAATAAAGATGATAGTGAAGTTAAAATCAAAATCAAAGATGGCAATAGCAAAAAATTCAAAGATATCATCATGGATGTCGTTTTCATGGTTTTCGAGGGTAATAAAGATGATAGTGAAGTCAAAATCAAAATGCAAGATGACGGCTGCGATCATTTTCGAATTGTTCATCATGGGAGTCGTTTTATGGTTTTCGAGGATGATAAAGCCGATAGTGAGGTCAAAATCAAAATCCAAGATGGCTACAGCAAAAAATTCAAAGATATCATCATGGATGTCGTTTTCATGGTTTTCGGGTATGCCAAAGCCGAAAGTGCGGTCAATATTAAAATCCAAGATGGCGGCTGCGATAAATTTTGAAATGTTCATCATGGGAGTTGCTTTAATGATTTCAAGGATGCTAAAAGCCGATAGTGAGGTCAAAATCAAAATCTAAGATGGCAGATGCGATAATTTTCAAAATGTTTATCATGGGAGTCGTTTTCATGGTTTTCGAGGGTAATAAAGATGATAGTGAAGTCAAAATCAAAATCCAAAATGGCGGCTGCGATAATTTTCGAATTGTTCATCATGGGAGTCATTTTCATGGTTTTCGAGGATGCTAAAGCCGATAGCGTGGTCAAAATCCAAATCCAAGATGGCGGCTGCGACAATTTTCGAATTTTTCATCATGGATGTCGTTTTCATGGTTTTCGGGTATGCTAAAGCCGATGTTGGGGTCAAAATCAAAATCTAAGATGGCGGATGCGATAATTTTCAAAATGTTTATCATGGGAGTCGTTTTCATGGTTTTCGAGGGTAATAAAGATGATAGTGAAGTTAAAATCAAAATCAAAGATGGCAATAGCAAAAAATTCAAAGATATCATCATGGATGTCGTTTTCATGGTTTTCGAGGGTAATAAAGATGATAGTGAAGTCAAAATCAAAATGCAAGATGACGGCTGCGATCATTTTCGAATTGTTCATCATGGGAGTCGTTTTATGGTTTTCGAGGATGATAAAGCCGATAGTGAGGACAAAATCAAAATCCAAGATGGCTACAGCAAAAAATTCAAAGATATCATCATGAATGTCGTTTTCATGGTTTTCGGGTATGCCAAAGCCGAAAGTGCGGTCAATATTAAAATCCAAGATGGCGGCTGCGATAAATTTTGAAATATTCATCATGGGAGTTGCTTTAATGATTTCAAGGATGCTAAAAGCCGATAGTGAGGTCAAAATCAAAATCTAAGATGGCAGATGCGATAATTTTCAAAATGTTTATCATGGGAGTCGTTTTCATGGTTTTCGAGGGTAATAAAGATGATAGTGAAGTCAAAATCAAAATCCAAAATGGCGGCTGCGATAATTTTCGAATTGTTCATCATGGGAGTCATTTTCATGGTTTTCGAGGATGCTAAAGCCGATAGCGTGGTCAAAATCCAAATCCAAGATGGCGGCTGCGACAATTTTCGAATTTTTCATCATGGATGTCGTTTTCATGGTTTTCGGGTATGCTAAAGCCGATGGTGGGATCAAAATCAAAATCTAAGATGGCGGATGCGATAATTTTCAAAATGTTTATCATGGGAGTCGTTTTCATGGTTTTCGAGGGTAATAAAGATGATAGTGAAGTTAAAATCAAAATCAAAGATGGCGATAGCAAAAAATTCAAAGTTAGATCATCATGGATGTCGTTTTCATGGTTTTCGAGGGTAATAAAGATGATAGTGAAGTAAAATCAAAATCAAAGATGACGGCTGCGATCATTTTCGGATTGTTCATCATGGGAGTCGTTTTCATGGTTTTCGAGGATGCTAAAGCCGATAGTGAGGTCAAAATCAATATCCAAGATGGCTACAGCAAAAAATTCAAAGATATCATCATGGATGTCGTTTTCATGGTTTTCGGGTATGCCAAAGCCGAAAGTGCGGTCAATATTAAAATCCAAGATGGCGGCTGCGATAAATTTTGAAATGTTCATCATGGATGTCGTTTTCAGGGTTTTCGAGGGTGCTAAAACCGGTAGTGAAGTCTTAACCTTCTATTGGTGACGTGCCGTCAATTTGACAAAAACCACTGAATATGTGTCGAACAACTGTTTCCCCTCACCTGAACTTCTCAGTAGCTGCATTTAGCTCAGTTTGGCGTCCGATTTAACAAAAATTGGTCATTGCAAACGCACAGATGATGAGATATAGGATACCCGACGTCAATTTGACGTCACGTCACCAATAGTGTCCGTAATTTATACTATTATCAAGTTGCAATTTTTCACTGAAAATTAATCTAAATGACGAAGATTACGATTATTAACACTGAGATTTTAAAACAAAATAGCAGTAATGAGTTTGAACAGAATCACTGAGTGGAATCTGATCGTAACACGAAAAGTGACCAGAAAGTCCAGAACCTGACACGGACTCCGAGGATGAGTTTTTTAGTAATTTGAAAAATGATAGGGTTTTGTTGCTCAATAAGTGCCGCAAAAAATGAAAAAGAACATCACATCTATACAAGCAGTGCAATAATCCTGCCTTTATTACCTAAAATAAAGCCCACTCCTCACCAACATTTATCTTTTTTTTTCCACTGTAGTAGTATGTTAAATCATTTTTTTTTCGTTACTTATTAAAGTATCAATAAGAACTGATCGTTGGATTTCATTTTGATTTATTTATTTAATTTAATCTTCATTGAAATCAATATCTACAAAAATGCAACGTGAATATTAATACTAAGTTTGTGTTAATAATATACGTAAAATTTTCTATTGTAATAATATATAAAAAGTGTTTAATTTATGAAAGTAAGATATCTACTTGTAAATAAAGCCATTTGTTTCATCTCAATGCACTTAGTTGTCCTGAAATTCGACTTTGCAGAAGTACGTCAAAATGACGGTACGTCACCAATACTGTTACTCAATCTGACGTCACCAGTAGAAGGTTAATGAAAATCCAAGATGGTGGCTGTGATAATTTTTGAATTGTTCATCATGGGAATCGTTTTCACGGTTTTCGAGAATGCAAAAGCCGATAGTGGAGGATGCTTAAGCCGATAGTGAGGTTAAAATCCAAATCCTATGATCGCATAGAGTGTTCGAGGGGCGGTAAGCGCGTGCCTAACACAATATTATTTTGAAATATCATATTTTTATCTAAACTGACAAGTTTGTTTTGTAATTGAAAAAATCTTTTTGTCTTGGATAGTTTTTGTGTTTTCATCATGGGTGTAGTTTTCATGGTTTTCGAGGATGTTAAACTGATGGCAAGGTCTAAACGGGAATGCTAGATGGCGGCTGCGATAATTTTCGAATTGTTCATCATGGGAGTCGTTTTCATGGTTTTCGAGGATGCTAAAGCCGATAGTGAGGTTTAAAATCCAGGAGGGCATAAACGACGTCACCGAAGGCCTGCTGCGTGTTTACTGCGAGGTGGGCTGTAAAATTTTTCGACCGATCAGGAATAGACGTAAGCCGGAACTTAATTACCAGCGAGACTCTGGCACTGATGAAGAAACGACGAGAACTCACAAAGCTACACAGGCTGAGAGTCAGGTTCTTAACGGGGAGGTCAAAAAGCAGTTCATACGCGATACTCGGATTGCAAATAACCGAATTATAGAGCAAGCTTTAGCTCGGAATAAAGGTTCGAAGGTATTTGCCAAGCCCAATACCTCCCGCTGTCGCCTGACAAAGACCAGAACGTCACAAGGTACCTCCGTCACCTCAAAGCCAGAGATTCTAGCTGAAGTCGAAAAGTTCTACGGAGACTTATATGCTCAAAAACCTTGCCCACCTCAGGCCCACGGCGCGGATGACCCACGGGCCAAACTGACACGTCATCTCACACGAGCTTCCCGACATTGACATGGGTGAGATTGGAATGGCACACAGGCAGCTTCACCACAACAAAGCCCCAGGGGATGACAGAATAACCATAGAGCTGCTCAAGGCAAGAGGAATACCTATCTTGACAGAGCTTATAAACTCTTCAATTCCGTCATCCACACTTGCATAACACCGGAGGCATGGCATGGGAGTGTGGTAGTATTATTATTCTTCAAAAAGGGCGATAAAGCGCTCCTTAAAAACTACCGCCCCATCTCACTTCTGAGCCATATCTATAAGCTGTTCTCGAGGGTTATTCTAAATCGTCTTGCCCAAAAGTTCGATGATTTTCAGCCACCGGAGCAGGCCGGGTTTCAAAAAGGTAACCGCACCATAGATCACATACACACCCTTAGGCAAGTGATTCAAAAGACCGAGGAGTATAACCAGCCTCTGTGCCTAGCGTATGTGGACTACGAGAAGGCTTTCGATACCGTCGAGACCTGGGCTGTTCTGGAGTTCATGCAGAGATGCCTCATCGACTGTCGCTACGTTGAGGTGATGAGATGTCTGTATAAGGCCGCAACAGTGACCGTCTAAGTACAATAACAGAGCACAAAACCAATCCAACTGTTTACAAACGCGTTGGAGGACGTTTTCAAGACGATTGATTGGAAAGGACGGGGTGTTAATATCAACAATCAGTACATCTCACACCTCCGATTTGCGGATGACATTGTCATCATAGCAGAGTCTCTGCAGGAGCTGGAAAAAATGCTGAACAGCTTGAGCGATTCTTCAAGGCGTGTGGGTCTCAGAATGAATCTGGCTGAACCAAACCAAAGTCATGTTTAATAGTCACGTCACCCCGAGACCTGTAATCGTGAATGATGCTGCCCTCGAGGTTGTGCAAGAATACATTTATCTAGGCCAAAGTGTACAACTGGGCAGGCACAACTTTGAGAAGGAGGCAGCTAGGCTGGGTGGTATTCGGGAAGCTACGTCATATCTTTGAATCATCGATCCCACAATCCCTTAAAACCAGGGTTTACAACCAGCGTGTCCAACCCGTAATGACTTACTGAGCCGAAACGTGATCACTTACCATCGGCCTGGTCCACAAATTTAAGGTTGCTCAGCGTGCAATGGAAAGAGCAATGCTCGGGGTTTCTCTGGTAGATAGAATTCGTAATGAAGTCATTCGCCAGAGAACCAAATGTAGAACCAAATGGCACGTCTGTAGACGGACAAACGGCAGATGGAGCAAACATGTGCTTGAGTGGAGACCGCGAATGGGCAAACGTAGTGTAGGACGCCCTGCTGCAAGATGGGTCGATGATTTAAGGAAGGTGGCTGGCAGTGGATGGATGCGGCCTGCCCAAAACCGGGATGGTTGGCGCTCTTTGGGGAAGGCTTACGTCCAGTAGTGGACGGCAATAGGCTGATGATGATATAAAGCTGATAGCGAGGTCAAAATCAAAATCCAAGATGGTGGCTGCGATATTTTCGTAATAATCATCCTGGGAGTCACTTTCATGGTTTTCGAGGATGCTAAAGCCGATGGTAAGGTTAAAATCAAAATCCAAGATGGCGGCTGCGATAATTTTTGAATTGTTCATCATGGGAGTCGTTTTCATGGTTTTCGAGGATGCTAAAGCCGGTAGTGAGGTCAAAATCAAAATCCAAGATGGCGACTTCAAAAAATCATATTTTTTATATTGGATGCCGTTTTCATGGTTTTCGAGGGTGCTTAAGCCGATAGTGAAATCTGAATCAGAATCTAAGATGGCGGCTGCGATCATTTTTGAATTGTTCATCATGGGAGTCGTTTTAATAGTTTTCGAGGATGCTAAAGCCGATAGTAAGGTCAAAATCAAAATCTAAAATGGCGACTACAAAAAATTCTAAGTAAGAAATACTTTTCAAAACACGACCCCGCGAGCTGCTTGCAGCTCGCGCAACGCGCAAATACTAGTTATACTATATAAAGCTCGATTACCACTCACTGACTCACTGACTGATTGACATAATTGTTCTCCCAGATGGTGAAGGGGGAGGTGGGTATATTTTGACAGATTCGTAAACAAGTGACTCTTGTGAGTATGGGAAAAATCCCAAACCTCCCCTTTTCGCCCCCCCTCCCCCCCCTCCCCATCGTATCTCGGAAAATAAGAGACCGGTGTTTTGTTTTTTTACGGACTCGTATAGAGGAGGCTCGGAAAAGTAAAAACCATTTTTCAAAGTTCCCCCCCTTGCCCCCCCTTCTCCCCCCCTTAGGCGGATCTCGGAAGTTGACAAACTTGCAACATTTTTTTTTTCAGATTCATGTCAAGGGCCCCATAGTTGGTCAAAATCATTTTTCAAAACCGTCCCCTTTCCCCCCCTTCACCCCTCCCCCCGTCGTATCTCGGAAACTAAGAGACCCGTGTTTTGTTTGTTTACGGATTCGTATAGAGGAGGCTCGAAATAGTAAAAATCATTTTCAAAGTTCCCCCTCTTGACCCCCTTCTCCCCCCTTTAGGCGGATCTCGGAAGTTAACAGACTTGCAACATTTTTTTTTTCAGATTCATATCAAGGAACGCAGCTTAGTTAGTCAAAATCATTTTTCAAAACTGGCCCTCTCCCCCTCTTCACCCCTCCCCCCATAGCGGTAAAGCGAAGCGCAGCGTAGCGTAGGAATAAGGTCACGATAGCTTTCCGGTGGTAGGTAGGTCCTGAGTGGAGCGAACCTGCGAGACCGAGTGGAGCGAAGGGGGGAGGTGGCGAGCGAAGCGAGCCGGCGACCTCCGTAGCGTAACGAAGGTTGAGTGGGTGAAGCGTAACTCAGCGGTGACGACAAGCAAACTTACAAGTAACTCTCATTAGTAGGGCAAAACTACCAAGCGTCCCCTTTTTGCTCCCCCACCCCTCCCAATCGTATCTCAGAAACTATGAGACCAGTGTTTTGTTTTTTTATGGATTGGTATAGAGGAGGCTCGGAAAAGTAAAAACCATTTTTCAAAGTCCCCCCTCTTAACCCCGTTCTCCCCCCTTTAGGCGGATCTCAGAAGAGAGTTGGAACATATTTTTTTTCAGATTCATATCAAGGGGCCCAGAGTATTTCAAAATAATTTTACAAAACTCCCCCCTCTCCCCCTTCACCCCTCCCTCCATCGTATCTCGGAAACTAGGTAGCGTAGGGATAAGGTCACGATACCTTTCCGGTGGTAGGTAGGTTCTGAGTGGAGCGAACCTGCGAGACCGAGTGGAACGAAGGGGGGAGGTGGCGAGCGAAGCGAGCCGGCGACCTCCGTGGCGTAACGAAGGTTGAGTGGGTGAAGCGTAACTCAGGGGTGACGACAAGCAAACTTACAAGTAACTCTCATGAGTAGGGCAAAAGTACCAAGCTTCCCCTTTTTGGCGTCTCCCCCCCCCTCCCAATCGTATCTCAGAAACTAAGAAACCCAGGTTTTATTTTTTTACGGATTCTTATAGAGAAGGCTCGGAAAAGAAAAACCCATTTTTTCAAAGTTGCCCCTTTTGACCCTTTCCCCCCCCTTAAGGCGGATCTCAGAAGAGACTTGGAAGATTTTTTTTTTCAGATTCACATTAAGGTACCCGGAATTGGTCAAAATGATTTTTCTAAACTCCCCCATTTCCGTCTCTTCACCCATCGGCATCGTATATCGCAAAAACTATGTAGCGGTAAAGCGAAGCGTAGGAATGAGGTCACGATAGCTTTCCGGTGGTAGGTAGGTTCTGAGTGGAGCGAACCTGCGAGACCGAGTTGAGCGAAGGGGGGAGGTGGCGAGCGAAGCGAGCCGGCGACCTCCGTAGCGTAACGAAGGTTGAGCGGGTGAAGCGTAACTCGCGGGTCACGACAAGCAAACTTACAAATAACTCTCATAAGTAGGGCAAAAGTACCAAGCCTCCGCTTTTTGGCCCCCCCACCCCCCTCCATATCGTATCTCAGAAACTAGGAGACCCGTGTTTGGTGTTTTTTTACGAATTCATATAGAGGAGGATCGGAAAAGAAAAAACCATTTTTTTAAAAATCTCCCCTCTTCACCCCCTTCTCCCCCCTTTAAGTGGATCTCAGAAGAAACTTGGAACATTTCCTCTTGGGGCCCAGAGTATGTCAAAATCATTTTTCAAAATCAAAATGAGAATCCAAGATGGCGACTGCGATCATTTTCGAATTGTTCATCATGGGAGTCATTTTCATGGTTTTCGAGGATGCTAAAGCCGATGGTGAGGTCAAAATCAAAATCCAAGATGGCGACAGCAAAACATTCAAAGATATCATCATGGATGCCGTTTTCATGGTTTTCGAGGGTAATAAAGCTGATAGTGAAGTCAAAATCAAAATCCAAGATGGCGACAGCAAAAAATTCAAAGATATCATCATGGATGTCGTTTTCGAGGGTAATAAAGATGATAGTGAAGTCAAAATCAAAATCCAAGATGGCGGCTGCGATCATTTTCGAATTGTTCATCATATGAGTCATTTTCATGGTTTTCGAGGATGCTAAAGCCGATGGTGAGCTCAAAATCAAAATCCAAGATGGCGACAGCAAAAAATTCAAAGATATCATCATGGATGCCGTTTTCATGGTTTTCGAGGGTAATAAAGCTGATAGTGAAGTCAAAATCAAAATCCAAGATGGCGACTGCGATCATTTTCGAATTGTTCATCATGGGAGTTGTTTTCATGGTTTTCGAGGATGCTAAAGCCGATAGTGAGGTCAAAATCAAAATCCAAGATGGCGACAGAAAAAAAATTCAAAGATATCATCATGGATGTCGTTTTCATGGTTTTCGAGGGTAATAAAGATGATAGTGAAGTCAAAATCAAAATCCAAGATGGCGACTGCGATCATTTTCGAATTGTTCATCATGGGAGTTGTTTTCATGGTTTTCGAGGATGCTAAAGCCGATAGTGAGGTCAAAATCAAAATCCAAGATGGCGACAGAAAAAAAATTCAAAGATATCATCATGGATGTCGTTTTCATGGTTTTCGAGGGTAATAAAGATGATAGTGAAGTCAAAATCAAAATCCAAGATGGCGACTGCGATCATTTTCGAATTGTTCATCATGGGAGTCATTTTCATGGTTTTCGAGGATGCTAAAGCCGATGGTGAGCTCAAAATCAAAATCCAAGATGGCGACAGCAAAACATTCAAAGATATCATCATGGATGCCGTTTTCATGGTTTTCGAGGGTAATAAAGCTGATAGTGAAGTCAAAATCAAAATCCAAGATGGCGACAGCAAAAAATTCAAAGATATCATCATGGATGTCGTTTTCGAGGGTAATAAAGATGATAGTGAAGTCAAAATCAAAATCCAAGATGGCGGCTGCGATCATTTTCGAATTGTTCATCATATGAGTCATTTTCATGGTTTTCGAGGATGCTAAAGCCGATGGTGAGCTCAAAATCAAAATCCAAGATGGCGACAGCAAAAAATTCAAAGATATCATCATGGATGCCGTTTTCATGGTTTTCGAGGGTAATAAAGCTGATAGTGAAGTCAAAATCAAAATCCAAGATGGCGACTGCGATCATTTTCGAATTGTTCATCATGGGAGTTGTTTTCATGGTTTTCGAGGATGCTAAAGCCGATAGTGAGGTCAAAATCAAAATCCAAGATGGCGACAGAAAAAAAATTCAAAGATATCATCATGGATGTCGTTTTCATGGTTTTCGAGGGTAATAAAGATGATAGTGAAGTCAAAATCAAAATCCAAGATGGCGGCTGCGATCATTTTCGAATTGTTCATCATGGGAGTCGTTTTCATGGTTTTCGAGGATGCTTAAGCCGATAGTGAGGTCAAAATCAAAATCCTAGATGGCGACAGAAAAAAAATTCAAAGATATCATCATGGATGTCGTTTTCATGGTTTTCGAGGGTAATAAAGATGATAGTGAAGTCAAAATCAAAATCCAAGATGGCGGCTGCGATCATTTTCGAATTGTTCATCATGGGATTCATTTTCATGGTTTTCGAGGATGCTAAAGCCGATAGTGAGGTCAAAATCAAAATCGAAGATGGCGGCTGCTATAATTTTCAAAATGTTCATTTCGGTAGTCGTTTTCATAGTTTTCGAGGATGCTAAAGTTGATAGTGAAGTAAGAATCAAAATCCAAGATGGCGACTGCGATAATTTTCGAATTGTTAATCATGTTAGTCGTTTTCATGGTTTATGAGGATCCTTAAGCCGATAGTGAGGTGAAAATGAGAATCCAAGATGGCAGCTGCGATAATTTTCGAATTGCTCATCATGGCAGTCGTTTTCATGGTTATTGGGGATGCTTAAGCCGATAGTGAGGCCAAAATCAAAATCGAAGATGGCAGCTGCGATAATTTTCGAAATGTTCATCATGGCAGTCGTTTTCATGGTTTTCGAGGATGCTTAAGTTGATAGTGAAGTAAGAATCAAAATCCAAGATATCGGCTGCGATCATTTTCAAAATGTTCATCATGGATGTCGCTTTCAGGGTTTTCGAGGGTGCTAAAACCGGTAGTGAAGTCTTAATGAAAATCCAAGATGGTGGCTGTGATAATTTTTTAATTGTTCATCATGGGAATCGTTTTCACGGTTATCGAGAATGCAAAAGCCGATAGTGAGGTCAAAATAAAAATCAAAGATGGCGGCTGCGATATTTTTCGAATTGTTCATCATGGGAGTTGTTTTCAGGGTTTTCGAGGGTGCTAAAGCCGATAGTGAAGTCCAAATCAAAATCCAAAATGGTGGCTGCTATAATTTTCGAATTGTTCATCATGGGAATCGTTTTCATGGTTTTCGAGAATGCTAAAGCCGATAGTGAGGCAAAATGAGAATCCAAGATGGCGGCTGCGATAATTTTCGAATTTTTCATCATGGGAGTAGTTTTCATGGTTTTCTAGGATGCCTAAGCCGATAGTGAGGTTAAAATCCAAATCCTATGATCGCATAGTGTTCGAGGGGCGGTAAGCGCGTACCTAACACAATAATATTTTGAAATATCATATTTTTTATCTAAACTGACAAGTTTGTTTTGGAATTGAAAAAATCTTTTTGTCTTGGATAGTTTTTGTGTTTTCATCATGGGTGTCTTTTTTATGGTTTTCGAGGATGTTAAACTGATGGCAAGGTCAAAACGGGTATGCTAGATGGCGGCTGCGATAATTTCGAATTGTTCATCATGGGAGTCGTTTTCATGGTTTTCGAGGATGCTAAAGCCGATAGTGAGGTTTAAAATCCAGGAGGGCATAAACGACGTCACCGAAGGCCTGCTGCGTGTTGTCTGCGAGGTGGGCTGTAAACTTTTTCGACCTATTAGGAATGGACGTAAGTCGGAACTTAATTACCAGCGAGACTCTGGCACTGATGAGGAAACGACGAGAACTCACAAAGCCACACAGGCTGAGAGTCAGGTTCTTAACGGGGAGGTCAAAAAGCAAATCATACGCGATACTCGGAGTGCAAATAACCGAATTATAGAGCAAGCTTTAGCTCGGAATAAAGGCTCGAAGGTATTTGCCAAGCCCAATACCTCCCGCTGTTGCCTGACAAAGCTCAGAACGTCACAAGGCACCTCCGTCACCTCAAAGCCAGAGATTCTAGCTGAAGTCGAAAAGATCTACAGAGATTTATATGCTCAAAAACCTTGCCCACCTCAGGCCCACGGCGCGGATGACCCACGGGCCAAACTGACACGCCATCTCACACGAGCTTCCCGACATTGACATGGGTGAGATTGGAATGGCACTCAGGCAGCTTCACCACAACAAAGCCCCAGGGGATGACAGAATAACCATAGAGCTGCTCAAGGCAAGAGGAATACCTATCTTGACAGAGCTTGTAAACTCTTCAATTCCGTCATCCCCACTTGCATAACACCGGAGGCATGGCATGGGAGTGTGGTAGTATTATTCTTCAAAAAGGGCGATAAAACGCTCCTTAAAAACTACCGCCCCATCTCACTTCTGAGCCATATCTATAAGCTGTTCTCGAGGGTTATTTTAAATCGTCTCGCCCAAAAGTTCGATGATTTTCAGCCACCGGAGCAGGCCGGGTTTCAAAAAGGTAACCGCACCATAGATCACATACACACCCTTAGGCAAGTGATTCAAAAGACCGAGGAGTATAACCAGCCTCTGTGCCTAGCGTATGTGGACTACGAGAAGGCTTTCGATACCGTCGAGACCTGGGCTGTTCTGGAGTGTCCGTCAGCCCAGCAAGAAAATGTCTTTTACAAGGAATTGAGTTATGCCATTAATTAGAGCGTAATAAGCTGTGAATGTGCGTCACATTAAAAAAATAGTGCGTGCCATGTTTTAGGAATAAATTGGAAAAAACGATTCCTGCTGGGATAACGTTTTTCCAGCAAGAAAATTTTGAACGAGTGACCGGAGCCAAAAAAAAAGTATATCGGCATGTAGCTTAAATTAGTGCATAAAAGTGCGCTGAAAATAAAATTTGTGCGGCTTAAGGCTTCGTAGATATTTCATTTCCTGCTGGGCTGACGTTTTGCAAAATCTGGTTTTTTAGGAAATAATGATTGTGCGCCCGTAGAAAAAACGCAAGTTCGTAGATCGTAATTTGTGCGTTATTTGTGAAATAATACATTTTCAAAAACATCTACCGTTTCTGAGTAATTATAAATTTATGAAAAACCGAAAAATGATCTTATCGCTTAAATGAACAAACAAATAAACGTACTGTTAACGGAATTCGGTTTTTCATGCTGTTTTTAACACCCACCAAAAGTTTCAAGGCAAAGAGCACACACGTTTTTGAATAATACCCCTTTAAGTTAAACTGAAAATGCTTTGAGCTTTGACGCGAAAGTGCAAGAAATAGAACCAACTCAAGATAATTATTTATGGACCAAAAATTAGAGCGTTTAATTAAGTATACATTCCGTAAATTTCAGCTTCAAGCATCTCTTATTTTAGCAGATATAAATCAAGAACCAAAACTATTTCTACATTACTGGTTATCCGACCAAATGCGAATGACAGCAAAAAGGCGACGGTTTCATACATACCGATGACCTTCTTAAATTTTCTTACATACATTTTATGCCTGAGTACATTTAGGAATAAAAGTGTTAGGGTAATAGATAAAAGTTTTAGGGTACTAATATAGTATTTTTTTATTTTGTTTTATAAACATATTAAAAAAGAGGTGCGCTACTGCGGATATTTTATTGCTCAACGACAATCAATCAACACGTTTAGTTCATTTTCTATTTTATTAAGATATACTATGTAGGTATATAAATAAGTTCTAATTAAATTAAAGACTTTTATTTGGGAACAATTTTTATTCTGTCACGCGTTTGAAACTTGACATGTGATACTTGTTTTCCTGAATTCGCAAACCACTTACTAATGTTACCTTTAAAAGTCAGTATGGCCCTGGAATGCAAAGTGCAACTGAGAAAACAGGGGAGGTATTACAACGTCTAAAAACTAGGCTTATTCCGGCGAGTGAAAGTGACAGAGCTATACAAGTCGTCTATCTTCATCTCGTTCACTCACAGGAACAAGCCTGGTTTTAAGACGTTGTAATCCCCCCCCCCCCAGGTTGTTTTTTGAATAAATCAATTTTCTTCCACTCCACCCAGTGCCTGAGGATGTATTTTAAAATATTTTTTTTATCAGGACAACATAAATTATGTAATTCATAAATATACAGGTTGAATTTTCAAACTGGGTGTCGATGATTAAATCCGAAACTATGAGAAATATTGAAAAATACTGAATAAAAAATCCTATGGCGCTCCACCCACTGCACCGCGTCTTGTCGCGTAGCGCGGGATGGCAGATTTTATCATTTTATGCAAGTATCTCAATATATAGATAAATGTATAGAAATCACGCCTAACACAACACACTGCCGACAAGAAAGTGCGCGGGAAGGCGCCCCGTGCGCTGTTTCTGCCTGCAAACTGCATCAATGGCTCTTTGAAAAATAGATATTCCTGGCCAGGATTGAACCCTTGATTTAGGGACAAAAACCACATGCGGTATTATTGATGTTATAATATAGCATTTTTTATTCCTTATAAGTCTTATAACACCACGTTAGTATCGCTATGTAGGTATGTGGATCAAATTCAGGAAAGTAATGTAATAAATAACATACTTACAACCGAACCCACACAAAATACCCTAACCGATCCTGCCTACACTACCTACCCTACCAACACTATCCAGTGAACTACGGAAGATGAAAACCAACTTGACTGAGAATCTCTTATTATTAGATATTATTATCCCTTGATTTATTTTCAGATAATTATCTAAAATACTTATTCTCCTATTCTGGACGAAGACAATAATGTAACAAAAGTCAATAAAATTAGTCAAGTTGCTTTTGGGTAAAAAATGTGGTAGGTAACTAATGTTGAACGTACACCCAGGCGCACCGCAGTCTCCACAGTCCGTTTTCTTACCGATTATGCGGCTACTGCGATGCGGGTAAGTGTGCGAGGTTTCATAGAACTTCATACAAAGAATTCGTAATGCGGGGACTGCGGAGACTGCGGTGCGGCTAGGTGTGCGTTCACCATAACACCACTGTTTTTTGTTAATACTCTTCTTCGATAAATGGCTCATTTCACACATATTTTTTATTAATCTATCACTACGTGTGCGAAAATATACACAGATCAGTCTCTCTTCACTAAATCCAAATTTGTTCCGTGCATTTAAAAAATTAAAAACAGTCCCCTCCGACTGGCGGTGGTTGTTTTTTTTATTTCGGTATTGATCTACGCGTTTTTACGACTTAAAAATTAATCTGAATATATTCATAAATGGAATACCATAGATAAACATTTTTATTTATAATAGATATTAACTTTTATTTGTGTTCTAAATTCAAAAATATTTTAATTTTCTATTTTTCATATATTATTAGGCTGTTTAGCGACTTCATACCTTTGCTCCTCCTAACCTGGCGAAAACAAAGCGCAAAAAAAAAAGTAAAACCATAGCTTTTTTTAGTTCCTGACGAAATAATTATATTTCCCGCGTTCTAGACGCGGGAAAATTATAACTTTAAAACACGACTGAGGAAGTGTCTGATGTATTTTTGAACTTTGCATTGCTTACTGCTGTGTTTCAGGACTCCGTTTTTAAAGGTATGTGATATACTTTTACTATTACAAAATGAATAACTATGCGAGGATAATATTGACAAAAAATCATTAGGTAACTGGAACCGCTCTTAACTTTGTTTCAATTTTGTTATTTTCAGGCCTTGCCGAAGTTACTTCAGAAAGTTATTTTACAAAAACTGTGCCGTTGTACAACTGGCTGCTTTGTTTCAGCTAAACTCAAGAATTGATATACGGTATGTGATAAATTATAGATATTTATTTTGTAAGTTGGTTATAAAAAACACTTTTACATATCACAACCAATATTTTAAAGCTATAGATGAGGCCGGTGTTTCGTCCCTGACTACTCTGAGAAGAAACAGTCGAAATAAACTCAGAGGTCGAGTCTCTTTGAAAGTCCAGACATTGCTTTGCTCAGGTCATACGATACGAGGACCATGCGGGTGTCTGAGATGGTCTTTTGAGGAAAGAGCCACACAGATTTGAGTGAATCTGTGACTATGTGCATTAAATCATTAGCGTGAAGTGAAACCGATCCTAAATTTTCTTTAATATTGTTACTTTTCAGACTTGGCCGAAACGCAGTATAAGTATCCTGTGGCTGAAGTCAGAGCTGATCGAGGTATCAAGTCTTCGTATATAAGCAACTTGTATATAATCTACAATTTAGCAATAAAATGGCGGGTCGAAGGAGTGCAATACCAAAAGAACAGTTGAAAAATGTTATTTGTAAATATAGAGACGTATTCTTCGTATTACTTCAGGATAGACCTGTGCTTTTAGAAATTACAAAAGTCCACTCATTAAACCTATTTTCATTTTATTGTTTTTTCATTTGAGAATAATATGACCTACCTATGATATTCAAGTACCTAACTTAACTTGATCAAAGCTCGTTTAATTAAAAGGAATCATTAACAAGACAAACAAGAATAAAAAAACTACTGCCAATAACGTGATGGACGCGACTGTACACACAATAGCTTCACATAATACTGTAATTTATAGAAGATCATCGGTATGTATGAAACCGTCGCCTTTTTGCTGTCATTCGCATTTGGTCGGATAACCAGTACTGTAGAAATAGTTTTGGTTCTTGATTTATATCTGCTAAAATAAGAGATGCTTGAAGCTGAAATTTACGGAATGTATACTTAATTAAACGCTCTAATTTTTGGTCCATAAATAATTATCTTGAGTTGGTTCTATTTCTTGCACTTTCGCGTCAAAGCTCAAAGCATTTTCAGTTTAACTTAAAGGGGTATTATTCAAAAACGTGTGTGCTCTTTGCCTTGAAACTTTTGGTGGGTGTTAAAAACAGCATGAAAAACCGAATTCCGTTAACAGTACGTTTATTTGTTTGTTCATTTAAGCGATAAGATCATTTTTCGGTTTTTCATAAATTTATAATTACTCAGAGACGGTAGATGTTTTTGAAAATGTATTATTTCACAAATAACGCACAAATTACGATCTACGAACTTGCGTTTTTTCTACGGGCGCACAATCATTATTTCCTAAAAAACCAGATTTTGCAAAACGTCAGCCCAGCAGGAAATGAAATATCTACGAAGCCTTAAGCCGCACAAATTTTATTTTCAGCGCACTTTTATGCACTAATTTAAGCTACATGCCGATATACTTTTTTTTTGGCTCCGGTCACTCGTTCAAAATTTTATTGCTGGAAAAACGTTATCCCAGCAGGAATCGTTTTTTCCAATTTATTCCTAAAACATGGCACGCACAATTTTTTTAATGTGACGCACATTCACAGCTTATTACGCTCTAATTAATGGCAAAACTCAATTCCTTGTAAAAGACATTTTCTTGCTGGGCTGACGGACACTGTTCTGGAGTCCATGTAGAGATGCCTCATCGACTGTCGCTACGTTGAGGTGATGAGATGTCTGTATAAGGCCGCAACAGTGACCGTCTAAGTACAAGAACAGAGCACAAAACCAATCCAACTGTTTACAAACGCGTTGGAGGGCGTTTTCAAGACGATTGATTGGAAAGGATGGGGTGTTAATATCAACGGTCAGTACATCTCACACCTCCGATTTGCGGATGACATTGTCATCATAGCAGAGTCTCTGCAGGAGCTGGAAAAAATGCTGAACAGCTTGAGCGATTCTTCAAGGCTTGTGGGTCTCGGAATGAATCTGGCTGAACCAAACCAAAGTCATGTTTAATAGTCACGTCACCCCGAGACCTGTAATCGTGAATGATGCTGCCCTCGAGGTTGTGCAAGAATACATTTATCTAGGCCAAAGTGTACAACTGGGCAGGCACAACTTTGAGAAGGAGGCAGCTAGAAGGATACGCTTGGGCTGGGTGGTATTCGGGAAGCTACGTCATATCTTTGAATCATCGATCCCACAATCCCTTAAAACCAGGGTTTACAACCAGCGTGTCCAACCCGTAATGACTTACGGAGCCGAAACGTGATCACTTACCATCGGCCTGGTCCACAAATTTAAGGATGCTCAGCGCGCAATGGAGAGAGCAATGCTCGGGATTTCTCTGGTAGATAGAATTCGTAATGAAGTCATTCGCCAGAGAACCAACCAAATGTAGAACCAAATGGCACGTCTGTAGACGGACAAACGGCAGATGGAGCAAACATGTGCTTGAGTGGAGACCGCGAATGGGCAAACGTAGTGTAGGACGCCCTGCTGCAAGATGGGTCGATGATTTAAGGAAGGTGGCTGGCAGTGGATGGATGCGGCCTGCCCAAAACCGGGATGGTTGGCGCTCTTTGGGGAAGGCTTACGTCCAGTAGTGGACGGCAATAGGCTGATGATGATATAAAGCTGATAGCGAGGTCAAAATCAAAATCCAAGATGGTGGCTGCGATATTTTCGTAATAATCATCCTGGGAGTCGTTTTCATGGTTTTCGAGGATGCTAAAGCCGATGGTAAGGTTAAAATCAAAATCCAAGATGGCGGCTGCGATAATTTTTGAATTGTTCATCATGGGAGCCGTTTTCATGGTTTTCGAGGATGCTAAAGCCGGTAGTGAGGTCAGCATCAAAATCCAAGATGGCGACTTCAAAAAATCATATTTTTTATATTGGATGCCGTTTTCATGGTTTTCGAGGGTGCTTAAGCCGATAGTGAAGTCTAAATCAGAATTTAAGATGGCGGCTGCGATCATTTTTGAATTGTTCATCATGGGAGTCATTTTAATAGTTTTCGAGGATGCTAAAGCCGATAGTAAGGTCAAAATCAAAATCTAAAATGGCGACTGGTAAAAAATTCTAAGTAAGAAATACTTTTCAAAACACGACCCCGCGAGCTGCTTGCAGCTCGCGCAACGCGCAAATACTAGTTTCAATATATAATTGAGTAGGTCGGGGCTGCCAGATTATATCTTGTGATTATATATCTGTTATTTCTCTTGGAAAGTGTTAATTACATAATCTTGGGGAATGTGGGATTGTGTAGACGCTATACGTTAAACGCTAGTATTCAGTTTGCGTCTGAAGATAAACTACAGTTTGGCCAGAACGTCTTGAAACGAAACTAATCTTTTTATTTGCTGATAACGTTTTAAAATCTTTGACATTTGATATAAACACTAAACAAAGAACGCAGGTTTGTTAGATTTATTATTGTGCCATAAAACTAACGCAATAAAAAACATTCAAATGCTGGTAGCGAGAGCACAGTGGCGACTTCCGATTTTCTACTCTTATTTGCCAAGCTGTAACTTGGAAATAAGTTAGGCAGATGACTATAACTCTTGTCATAAGTACCTGACACATGAGCGGTCCGCCTGAGTCTCCGAGACAAGCGTCTCGTCCTCCACGTTCGTAGCCCGCACAGAACATGTCGTCGGTGACGCGGTACAGCGGCAGTAGCCGCGTGCGACGGCGACACTCCGACGTCGATATCACTGGCAGTTCCACTTCTTGTAACGTATCCGCTGAAAATACAAAAATAACAGCAATATAGAAACTGCAGAAATTAATCAAGCGATTTTGAACGTAAATTAAATGGTGATTGGTCGAGTAACTTTGTGTCGTCGATATGTATAAGTAATATTCGCTCCTTCTTCCACCGTCTATAATACCTATATTTTCAAATCTTCCCCGAATCACCCGAATTAAGCAAAGTTACTCATTTTAACGGGGCCGTCGCCGTCCAGGTAGAATGAGTAACATTGACAACCCGCGAAAGACATCCGATAGAGAGTGGATGAAGAAAGCTCAAGGCGAGGATCAGTGAAGTACATTAGGAGAATGTCCTTATTATAGCCAAATGCAAAATCTATCAAAGATTACCATCGTTTTCGTTTCTTTCGTTCGCTATCGCTCAGCAATCTTTACTAGATTTTCAACTTTATGCGATGGGCTATAAAGTTGAAAATGTATTAGCGACTGCTGAACGTTAGCGATTGTCGCTTGCCGTTTGGCTACAGGATCTCTAGTCGATCAACACAAACCTAAGGTGGGACAGTGAGCCATATACAGGCGGGATACTTACGGAAGACCCGCTCGTGTTCGTAGAGCTGTCCCCAGCCCAGCACGGTGCAGTGCCGGCCGGCGGGCGGCGCGCGGCGCGCGGGCGGCAGGCAGGCGGGCCGCAGCCGCGCGTGCGGCGCCAGCGGGTCCACCCGCAGCAGCGCTATGTCGTTGCGGAACCCGCGCGGCGCGTACTTGGGGTGCAGCACCACCTGCCGCACGCGCGCCACCCGCTCCCACGGCCCGCGCGGCCACGCTCCGCGACGTAACGCGCCCAGTCGCGCCACCCAGTGAGCTTCTGTTGCTCTGTGGTTCAGAAAGAGGTTCAATGTTAAGCATTGTTCTTCGCCATAAATCTATGTTCATTCTGCTTTTAGTGCAGAATAATAAGCTTTATTGTAGGGCTACGATTGGTATACTTACATTACTTACTCAGTCAAAATAATATTTTGACTGAGTAAGTAATGTAAGTATATTATTCATAGATAATTATATCTGAATATCATACGAAGTTTCCGCAGCACTAGTACTTCTAACTTAATAACCATCATCGACAACTACTGCTGTTGCAGAGTACACAGCGAAACAGCAGCTACGTTTCTTGTACAAGTCTCATTTAGGTTCAATACACACTGACACGTGACGTTGCGCGTTCATTTCAATATAGAGCGACCCAATATCTAACTTTATTTACACAAAAAATACACATTTCTAGTACCTATCATTCCGTTGCATTTCGGTATGAACTGACCCTTAGGTGATATTTGCGATAGCGGTAGCAAGTTAAGGTGTGCGCCCACAGGTCGGCATCGCACGTATCGGACGTTACGATACGTAACGGATTTTAGTTTGCCTTGTATGAAAACTCATAGAACTGCGTCCACTGATCCGCATCGTACGGACGGCTCATCGGCAATGCCTTAATGCGATGCGTACCGTTGACGTCATACGGAATGCCGATCAGTGGAAGTGATGAAGGTGGCATCGGCAATCCAGTTGCTGATACTCGCGTCGGCAATCCGATCGCTGCCGACACAGAAATCCGTTTGATGCGATGCGTCCAATACGTACGATGCGGACCTGTGGACGCTTACCATTATCAGACGATTTGTCAGATTGGCAGCCTTCCCAAGTAACATAATAAAATAAGATGTTAATACTCACTGATAGAAACAATGGCTGGCCGAGAGCAGCCACTGCGCGTGCACCAGGGTCCCGCCGCACTGGAAGTCTCCGTCGCGGTAGAGCGCCGCCTGCCAGGGCCACGCGCCGGCCGCCGCGCCCTCGCCGCCCACCACCCTGCCGCGGCGCACGTGCGCGTCAGTATCGTCCCTAGCCACACATATCATATACGTGCCATGTAGCACGTCTACTGGGACCCTCATGTGGAATGGCGACGTACGAATAATGGCTTCTTTGATTTTTTTATCAGCGTTTATTCAAGAGATAGACACCGATTAAAAGCTCAATGATGCCAAGTTTTCAGAATCAGCTAGTATTAGCCCTTGTACTTTTTCAAACTACATTTTATGACGACTTTTGATGATAACTTAGGTTCAACCAATAAATACTTTGTGTAATTTATTTCATCACCAATGCTCCCAAAACGGTGAAGAAAAACATTGTGAGGAAATCAACTTTCAGTGGGGCTGCGCTCACAGAGAGGTATAGGTCTGTGTCCCAGTAGGTACTAAGAACATCATATCTAATGATGCTGATGACGAAGCTTATTATCTGGCTTTACAAAGTTGATAGATTTTATGTCTTGTGACTGGGACTGTAGCACCATAACTCTTTGGTGTTTAATTAGACTTATTATTTTATTGATACTGTGAGTGTGTTAGTGTCGAGTTCCAGTAGTGCGCGTAACAAGAGACAGAGAAAGAGGGTAGACAGATTTGTCTGCTCCTAACAGTTGATTTTCATCAACCCCACTCTCCAGTCAACCCGCGATCATGGCGCTTGCAACAGCGTCAAAATATCGGGAACTCAAACAAACATAATCACGGAAGATTTCCCGTAAGCATCATTTAAAAAAAGAAGAAGACAATCCGTGAAAGCTTAAAACAGTGTTTTATCAGGGATTTCCTTCAAAAACATTTTCGTCCCTGGTTACTATTTACCTGGGTTGTTGAGCATCAGCATGCGGCCGTATCCCACAGTCTAGACCGGTGCAGCGGACACGAAGCGCGCGCTTACGTGAGCAGGTGGCGCGCCGGAACGACAGGCGCGTGTCGTGCGCGCGTGCGTGCGCGTTGTGCCACACCTCCCAGTAGCCCGCTGCGCTAGATGTCCGGCCCTCGCGAGCTTCTCGCGCCCAGCCCGCGTCTCTGAAAACAACAAAGAAAATGTTAACTAATTATTCTACAGTTCTACACAATCAGTTTTTCTACCGTCATTACTCCACCATTATAAATAGGTACAATCTTTATTAGATATATTATAATTATAAAACGGTCCTGTATTCGCAAGTCCACTTCTGAGCGTGTATTTGAATCTTTCAAAAATTTTAAATGGATTTATTTTAGTATTCCACAATTATTATATCATTTTTGTTCATACTTACCAATTTCTGATTAGCTTATGTCCTACCATGTAACATAACTTATTAGTAAAATCTTTCAACGAGACTGAAATCTAAAAAAAACTAACTAAATGAAATTTCTTCTAAAAATAAAAGGAACGAAAAGTATCGTAATGTGGACTCAAAGAAAACTGGCGCCCAACGTGGGACCGGCTGACCCACACTTGAATGCTTTCAATTTATACAACTCCGTGAGAGATGTCCCCGAGGGACCCCTGTTTTTATGATAAAGGTTATACAAGAAAAAGTAGGCGTTATTACTGGAAGGTCATAGCTCTGCACACTGCTCTGCCAAGATCGGGCAGTTTGAGAGAGCTTTGCGCCTGCTCCACCACGTCGGCGAAGCTCTCCACGCAAAGTCGGCCCCAGACACCACGCTTGCGCACCATCACATAACCTGAAATTATTTAATTTTTTATTTTCAGCACATAATGGTCTTACAGTACTAGTACACCAATAAGAAGATTATAAACATCTCTAACTTGACGAAATGAATTAGCCAATAACCTTCTTCGTTATATGGAATAACTTCGTTATCCTCGAGCTGGTCTGCGAGCGCCACGCAGCTCTTCTCGTCGTCTCCAAGCGGGCAATCTGGCGTGCCATCACACACCTTGACCATGTCCAGACACTGGCGGGCATTGGCGCACACGTACTGTCCTTCTTTACACCACTCTGAAAATAAAACAGTAGGTAAGCAATTACTTCTCGGATAATAATTCTTCCCCTCTAAGAAACATAGAACTACAAGGATTGTTTTCTTAATCCTCCAAGCATTAAGGGCCATTTAGACGGGGAGAGTTTCACGACTCGAACATACGATAATCGAAGGAATATTAAATATTGTCTTCGTCTAAACATCGCCCGTTGACTTGGGCGATAATCGCCTCGAATAGGAAGATTTCTCGTGTCCATCTAAACAGAACGTCAAAGCAATAATCGCATTTCGAGTTTTTATGACAGACTGTCACTCATGTCACTCATGTTAGCAACTGTCATTGACAGTTGCTAACATGAGTGACATAACAAAACAAAACGGTTCAAACTGATTTGTACGATAATCGTATGAACGAGAAGAAATGTCATACGAGAATGTGTTTAGACGAGTCGAGTTTCTCGTATGCGAGAATCTTCCTTCAATAATTTTGCCGTGTAAACAAACAAAGACATTATCGCCTACGATAATGTCATATGCGAATCTCGTATGATATAATCGTATACGAGATTTTAGTTCTTGCCTGTGTGTAAACAGTTTGATACGATTATGTTATGGCGATTATTGCTTGCGATTATTGCTTAGACATTATCGAACGGAAACGTTCGAGAAACTCTTCCCGTCTAAATGGCGCTTTAAGCGCCTCGTCCACGGAGAGAGAATAGAGCTAGACAGCTTGGAGACTAATCTAATCTATACTCTCATTTCTACGTACACATAGAGATCATTAGAGCACCCTATTGCATTTTTTGCTCTATCGTAGGGTAGCTCTATCATAGAGAAATTTTGGCTTGCGTACACTACACTACCTACTCGTAGACTAGATGTATTCGGTAGCAATATACACTTTCAATCTTAGCTTTTTCAGTTGAAAACATGTCGCGGTCACGCTCACGGTTAGCTGCTACGATTGTGGTTTATATGTGTGTGATGTGGTTTATTGAAAAAGAAAAAAAAAGCAAAAGGTTAAAAGAAGCTGCTGGGTTAAACAATGGTTACTAGACCTTAAATGCTTCACTAATAATTGTTAAACAATGTTTTTTTTTTGTTTCTATGTTTATGATCTTTATGAGATATATTCCATAAATCTGGAAAGCCTTCATACATGTATAATTTTAATGGTTTCTTCTTTTGACCAAACACAATAACAAAACACGTGTTTTCCTACTCAAGCCCTAGCTAGACTGATTAAGGCGGGTAGACAACTCGAGAGCTCTCTATACATATCGCTTGTCTCGCTCTCGCACCTGCGTCCACGACGCCTTCCGAGAGTAGCCGAGCGTGTCTACGTAGACTGTAGCGATACTCTAGCGAGGGTAGTCTCGCTAATGTGTACACGTCGTAGATTCAAGGGCGGATCCAGCTTTTATATCAGGGGGGGGTCACCATGTCGCAGACAGCTTGTCTCCGTAGTTTAGTTCAGATAAATTTGAAAGAAAGACATTCCGAATACCGTGACCCTGGAACGTAAAGGGCTATTGAAGGACACCGTGGATTTTAGTAAGTACAAGTCTGACAGTCCCTTCTGCCCTGCCCTGGGAGGACTCATTTGATGATTTTACCAATCTAAAAAAGAAAAAAAAAGGAGTGGCCAACGGGTCGATCGCGACTTAGTCTCAAGATCGTGGCAAGGCGAGTATAGGACCTATACCAAACCTATACAGGATTTTTGTTTTAAATTGATCAAAAGGGAGAAATCTGCTTCCATAAGAGATACAGGAAAACTTTCTTAGGAAGCTTTAGCTATTTTTTGATGTTGATAATGTTGGCGTTTTTATGACCAAGTGTGAGTGGTCCACAAATATGAGTGACGTTGGGCAATTTTTTTAGTGCCATTCGACTTTGTTTCATGGAAAAAATCGGGACGGCAGAAGTTGGTCTAATGGAAAATATTGTTTCATACAAATTGTATGAACGAGAAAAATGCCAATTTTTTTATTATGCTGTTTGACTTCGGCGCGTCGTGTTCCACGCGCGCCTCAAAGAGCGTCAGCAAAAATGACGGGCCTCCTCTCAGAGGGCCAAAGCCTGCCGGGGCCTTACCGTGACCCCGGAACATAAAGGGCTATTGAAGGACACCATGGATTTTAGTCAGTACAAGTCTGACAGTAAGGGGTGGGAGGACTCATTTGATGATTATACCACGCTAAAAAAAAATGCTGTTTGACTTACTTTCATGTAAGGATAAGATAATTGTATGGGCAGAACAGAAATATCTGGACATCTACTGTCTAGAGTACAAACTGTTTGGCAAAAAGACAAAAGTGTATTATGTTCCTTGTAACAGCGTAAAGTCGTATTGTAGTACTAACTTAGTATTTCATGATTTGACCCATAATTTGACCACTGATTTGACCCATTTCTGTTGCCCAGACATTTTCCTTCCAATACAATGAAATGGTCCTTATATGTATGTATAACACTAAATCAAATCTAACTTTTTCGTTTATCTTTACAATTTGTATGAAACAGTATTTTGCTAAAGACCAACTTCATCCATCCCGATTTTTTTCTTAGAATACAATGAAATTATTTTGACACGCAACGAGTCGAATGGCACAAAAAAATGCCCAACTTCATTCATTTTTGTGGGAAACTCACAATTGACCAATAAAATAAAAACAAAATTGTAAACACCAAAAAAGAGCTAATGTTCCTAAGAAAGTTTTTCCGTATCTCTTATGGATTCAGATTTCTCCCTTTTGGCCAATCCCTGTACCTATACGAGAATGTCGATTAAACATCACCAACTCAGATTTCCAATCCAAAGTAGGTATATATTATAAGAAAATTTAAGGAAACAATCTCACATGTGATATGAAAAGAAACTCCTAAGACTGGTCAATAAAAATAATATACCTACTAAACTATGCTGTTTCATGTAGGCCTGGCAGAGCCTTTACTTTAGTTCCGTTCACGGCTTCTGAAATATGATAATTCCTCGATGGGAACCAGTTCCATACAAGGAAAAGAAAAGCCTCGTATGGAACTCCGAAACTCTGGTTTCATAGACGGCCGAAGTGGTTTTTAAGATTTCAAGAAGTATGTAACTGGTAGATCGCACAGGGTTTCGTTGGTAAATAGTAGTTCTTATGTCTAATCATGTTGGCCACCCCTGCTATAATAGGTATAACCAATAACAGCACAGAAAGAATTGCATTATTATGATTGTGTGCTCCTTTCGCTTATAATTTGTTCAAGTTTATAATAAACTTAGATAAATTACAGTGGCCACCTATGACCCAGCCTGTCGCCCAGGGGGGGGTCATGACCCCCATGACCCCCCCCTTGTATCCGCCGTTGCGTAGATTGCCCTATGAGACTCGCTCTACGTTATTTTAATCTATCGTGGACGAGGCGCTTTAGTATGCACTTAGAAGTGCCGTAAAGTAAGCCCGTGAAAAACATTTACAGCCTTACCTACTACAAAAAGTTAAAAAAAAAAAAGGTTGCACTCCAGGAGTGCCGGTAGAAGTGAAAACTTTTTTGTTACTATGTTTTATTTTTAATTTGAATGACGTCTTACTCATTTTCGATCAGGGTCACGTGACCCTGACGCGAGTTTTGGTCACGTGACCCTGACGCGAGTTTTAAATTTTTTACCCATTACAGAAAAAGTGTACAACGCCGCTAAAGAAGTTTTCACTTCAAAAATTGAACACTTGTCTAAGAGTGTGAACGCAAAATGGACCCTATTTCAACGTCAAATGCCGACCCTTTTTTTGACATCAACAAACGTTTATTTCTAGTCAGACGGATAATGTAGCATCAAAAACACTAAATTATACCTAATACTAATACAGTCACATACCACATTTATTCTCATCAGTATAGTCCCAGCAGTCAACGATGCCATCGCAGATCTTTGCTTGTGCGAAATCAGCTCGCAGGTAGTCTGCGCAAGAACATGAACGTTCGTCCTCGCCGTCCGGACAGTCCAACAGCCGGTTACAGCGAGACGTTAGTGGAAGACACAAACCGCTTGGGCAACGGAACGATGTAGCGTTGTCACACTCTTCTGCAATTTGTATAAAATGTGCTTAAATAAATTGTTTTATTATTGAGTAATTTAGATTTCATTATCATAATTTTAATAAAGTTTTGCTTACCTTCTTTGATAATTTCTTTGATGAAGTTGCTGACATTTTCTTTCTCCTTGTTTGGTTTGGTTCCATGAGGTTTATTATAAGTTTTTTCTGGTACATCAAAACTGTTTCCTTCTTGTTTAGATGGAGGATTTTTATTATACGTTTTCGTTAAGATTTTAAACCCCGCTTGATTCAACGTGTAACTAGATGGTATTGCTTTTGTTGAAATTACTCCACCTGGTGCTCGAAATAAAGTGTTGTTATTAGAATCTGATATTGTAGCGAGACTGGCGAGTTGTTTCAACTTGTCAATAGTCAATGTATTCGTTTGATTTACAGGTATTTCTAAAACAACATCTGGTTCCAAAGCCAATTCATACGCAGGAAGGGTTTGAGTTTTATTTGCTCGTTTACTGCTCACACTTCCAGTGACATGATATGATACTCTGTATGTTCCTTCAGGAACGGTAGTAGTATTTAAAACTTCCATGTTTTTGAATGCCTCATTATTTACGCTTGAAAATTTTAAGTCATCACTTGATTTTGGAAATCTGTTGCTTGTTGGAAAGTTACCAGGTTCGTTAATTTGTATGCTTTCAGGCACTGTTGTTAATCTTAATTGATCTTGCAGTTCTGTTTCTGATATAACTTCTGCACTTCCCGCTGAGCTGCTATCTCTGTTACTTATTTCATGACTTTGATAGTAATTTTCGGTACTAAGGTTATCAATTATCTTTTGTGTTTCAGGGTCGTTACGAAAAAAACTACGTAAATTTTCTTTCATTGGTTGGGACTCTTGAGTTTTGATTTTAGGCCGGGGTCTAAGTGGTCGATTCATACCGAGATTAGATTTTGCAGGTAACAGAGTGATAACACCTGCTGTTGTTATCTCCAATTCATCATCTGGTACAACTTCAACAGATCCAGTCATTTTGTTTTGATTATGCCGTTCTTCAACTTCCATGTCGTTTAAACTGTCTTCTGACCTTGCCGGCGTACTTTGGGTATATTTCTTTATGATATCTGTTAAATTACGAAATATTGAAACCTTTCCGGGAAACTTGGGAGTTGTATTGGGAAAAACATCGTCGTTCTTCGTAATAATTGCTTGTAAAGTGTCATTATAATATTTTTCAGGAGAATTTTTGCTAAACGTCTCATTTTCGATAGTGGAAGTATTCACTAATTCCCAAGTGAGATGCGGTGCACCTGTACTTGGTATGATGGAAACTTTATTATTGGGTCGCCTTGTTGAATTTTCTTTTGTTGTTTCATTTTGTGGATGTTCAGTTGTTCTATAAGTGGTTTTCACTACTTCTAACTGTGGAGTTGTAGAAACGGTACTACTTGCTGGTATTTTTCTGGTAGTGGTTTTAGTGTTACTGGTACTGGTTGTAGTATTTGGGGTGGCAGTGGAGCTGCTGATTGGCTCAGGAGGTGTAGTAGTAGTAGTCGTGGTGGTGCTTGTACTAGTTGTTGTGCTTGTACTAGTGGTAGTGCTAGTACTAGTGGTGCTACTTGTACTAGTGGTGGTGTTATGCTTTTTCAGTATAGATGCACCGTCAATAGAAAGTTGTTCAGTGTCGCTATCGGTGCCATCAGCCTGCAACACGTTTATGCTGACACTTGTTTGCTTGTCCTTCGGAGGACGTTCCACTGGTTTTCCATCATCTTCATCAGTAAAGTCCATTTCATCTACTACTTCAACTACTCCACTTATTTTATCTACAGGTATAGGATGTGGTTTTGGGTAATTCGATCCCAAAGTTTCCATATTCTTAAGAGGTGGTGCATATGTTGGTAATGTAAAACTTGTGTATATTGGACTTGGAACGTAAACTTCAGCTGCTAAATCTGGGTCTACGTTGTACAGACCTATCGGTTTGACTGTCGATCTATCCCTGTGTTTTACCGGTGTAATGGGGGTTAATAAACTTTCTAATATTGAAGCATCATCTACGACTTCCGCTACTCCCATTCTGTCTTCAGCATTCAAATCACTGGTAATTTCTACGAGAACCGGAGAAGATTCACTTGTTCGTTCATAATAGGGTTGTGTTATAGGTCGCCACGGCTCGTTGTCAATAACATGTGGGACCGTAAATAATGTATCTATTTTTGGTAAATCTTTATAATGATTTTCATTTGTTAGTAGATCAAGAAGAATTTGTGATACATTACTGGTGGTAGTGCTTGCTGGAGCTGTAGTTGAAGGCGTAGCTTTCGTCGAAGTTGTTGTGCTCGTAGACGTTACTGGTGCTCGAGTACTCTTCTCGGTGCCCTTTTTTGGTGTCGGTTCTGTCCTTGTCTTAACATTGAGAGTAGATGTTATAGTAAATGGTCGGGTCTTTGGTGTGCTTGTAGGAACTCTCTTCGTTGTTGTGGTCCTTGTAGTTAATGTAGGCTTAGTAGGAGGTGCTTTAGTCGTTGTTGTAGTCTTAACAGCTGCTTGTTTGTGACTTACCTTATCGTCATGACGTTTTGGACTAGAACTTAACTTTTTATTTTCAGTTATATCTGCTTCGGTTTTAGTGATTTGAAACGATCCTTGTACTACTGGAATATTTTCTGTGTCAATATCAGGTTCATCTGGATCTTTCTTTTGATTTGGTTTAACTGTAGTTTTACGCACGACGCCAACCCTCGTCTGAAGAGTTTTGTCAATGCCAGCAGGCGGAGGTGACCCTTTAGGATTGTTCATCGCCATGCTCTCATTCATAGCTTCTTTTACGTACTGTTCTGAATGGTATGTGTGTTCCAGATCTCTCTTTATTACTATACTAGATGTGTCTACTTTTATACTTTGTCCAATCGCTGGATGTTTAGAATTTAAATCTTGAATCAAAATATTCTTAAGAGTTTCTTCGATGTTTGAAACAGAACTGAAAGCAGAGAATCCAATTTAATACAGCCGGCGCGGTTTAGCCAATAGTAAAATTTGAATAAGAAGCGTTTTGAGAATTACTTACCTAGGTATTTTTCTTCTATCGAGATACAATCTAAAGTGTACGTCTAATCTTCGGTCTCCGAAGCCTGTGACGAGCGCGCCAGTGAAGGCTTGTCGTAGCGGCGAGGGCGCGGCGAACACTTGTCGAAGCGCCACGCTGTAGCGCCGGGCGCGCTCACGGTACGAGGGACTGCCGGGCACGCCGCCGTACACGTCCCCTCGCGTCACACGGAACGTGCCCTCGAAAGATATTATTGCTGAAAAATAGATTATGAGCTCGATATTTGATCCGAAAATTCCGAATTCCTAATTGTATTTTGTTAAAGAGGATTTCCTCTGTGCCCCTGGAGTCAATTTTATTAAATTAACACGAGAAAGGTACCTAAACCAAGAGATTTAGGGACAAGCTGATACAACTGGGTGTATTTCCCACGCAGTTTTCCTTTATGAAGGTCAATGCGAGCCTGGCGGCGTTTGTACAAAATATCTACCCTATTACACAATAATAATGTAAGAACATAGTAACCCACTTCCCTCGACCGTTTCCCACAATTTACATGTAAGTTTTTCTATTTTTCATTTCCAGTTGAGTGGGTTTGTTTGTTCCATGTTACACTCCACTAGTTGACGTAAAGAAGGCTAATGTTCTTTGTGCATAAGTAAGTAGATTTATGTAAATTTTCATCGTGCCTTGCTAGTAGATCAGTAAAGTTAGGTACTGAAATTAGTGATTTTTTGGTTATTAAACGTTAAGCCCAAACCCACAGTATTCTAATCATTCTAATGTAATCTATACATATAATAAAATAGTAGGAAAGTCAAAACTGTACATTGAATATTTTTTTAAAAGAATACTAGAGGTGTGATCTACAATCGATACAGAAGCCAAAAATATAGTTTTTAGAATTTTTGTCTGTTTGTCTGTTTATCTGTTTGTCTGTATGTACCTATGTCCAGGATAAACTCAAAAAGTACTGGACGGATTTGAATGTTTTTTTATTTTGTTGTATAGGTATTAAGTCTGGCCAACACATAGGCTATAATTTATCTTGGAAACTTGAACACCTGGTGCAGAACCCCAATGGACTAGCTAAATTATAAGAGATACAAAAATGGTGCGATAGCAAAAATTGTTCCACGTGATGAGCATTTTCTGCTGAGAGAATAAATTTGAAGATCTGGAACACCTGATGTGGAACTCCAAGAGCTCAGCTGCACTATAACATATACAGGAATGACGTCTCAGCAAAGTTGTTCACCCAGATGAGCACTTTCTGTTGACATATAAAAATTGAAGATCTGGAACACCTGATGTGGAACACCAAGAGCCCAGCTACACTATAACATATACAGGAATAACGTCTTAGCAAGAGTTGCTCAGCCTGATGAGCACTCTCTGTTGACGTAAAAAAATTGAAGATCTGGAACACCTGTTGTGGAACTCCAAGAGCCCAGCTACACTATAACATATAAAGGAATGACGTCTTAGCAAGAGTTGTTCAATCTCATGAGCATTATCACCATTGATGTATAAAAATGGAAGATCTGGAACACCTGTTGAACTCCAAGAGCCTAGCTACACTAAGGAATAGCGTCTTAGCAAAGTAGTTCAGCCTGATGAGCTGTCTCTGTTGACGTATAAAAATTGAAGATCTTGAACACCTGGTGTGAAACACCAAGAGCCCACCTACACTATAACATAATATAGGAATGACATCTTAGCAAGAGTTGCTCAGCCTGATGAGCATTTCCTGTTGACTTACAAAAATGAAAGATCTGGAACGTCTGGAATCGTCACGCGCGTCCCTTTGTTTTCCCGTCCCCAGGCTCTAAGAATTTCACAACAGACGTTTTAGATCTTCGATTTTGTCGACCCCGTTGTGTCTGGCATAAGCAACAGGATCCGCGTACGAAGTCGCGGGCAGAAGCTAGTAAAATATAAATAAGTCTTAATAAGATGCGTGAGGCGATTCTCAATTAGGTACTTACGTTCTCCATTGTCGGGCCTAAGGGCTCCCATGTAGAAGGCCAGGGCTGCGACGGCCAGCACAGCCACCGCTGCCAACAGGGCTCCGCCAACCAGCGCCGCTGAGCACAGCCCGCCGCTGCGGGTGCTGCTGCTGCTCAAACCCGCACGAGGATACCCCCCGCCTGCGAAGCGGTACTCGCTCTGAAAAAAGAAACAAAAACAGGATGAATAACTGGCTCGAGTCGAGAATACATAGATTATGGATATAATGGGGAAGATTTTGCTCAGAAGTGGGACTTTTCTAAATTAATTGCCCAGTAGGTTAGATTTTGACAATTATCTCGCCTGATAGTGAGCGAAGATGTACAACATGTACGTTAATAAAAGTAAACTCCAACGATATATGTATCCTCTTCTGAAGTAAACCTTGAAATAGATAGAAAACAAATAGCGTTTGCGATTGCTAGACCAAAATATGTATTATCTACTATAAAAAATTATAAATTATATCTAATTAAGATATTTGGTAATCTTGTAAGCTACGCTTGGCAAATTAGAGTAGAAAACCGAAAGTCGGCAAGTGTGCTCTCGCTACCAGCACTTTGAATGTTTTTTTTTTCACTTATGACGTCAGTTTTATCGCACAATAATAAATCTAACAAACCTTCGCTCTTTGTTCACATAAAATATCAAAAATTTAAAACGTTGTCAACAAACAAAAAGATTAGTTCCGTTTCAAGACGTTCTGGCCAAGCTGTAAATAATTATTACTATTTAAATTCCCGACACATTTTCCTCACTAGAAGCTATCTAGGTACTGCAGAGTTGTGGGTATGATAATAAATTACCCGTGCGTGCGAACCCCAAAACAAACACATACGGGTACATACATCTATAGATAGATACATCGTACCCGAATTGGTCCTTTTGTTTAGTGAAAAATATAAAGGCACATATAAAGTTAACAATGTCTAAAGCGAAGTAAACATTCATTAGGGATCAGCCGCCAGTTTACTAAAAATATTCAGATGTTTATCTCAATATTTTTAGTAGTTTCTATGAATCACTCCTTGAATTACTTTCGACGCTAGCCGCATCAAGATCCGTTGAGCAGTTTGAAAGATCTAAGCGAACAGGAGCGGGAAGCAACTTTGTTTATTTTATGAAAGATGATTATAAGTTGATACATTTAACTTTTTCAAAAATATTTTTATCATACTAGACAACGTATCGATATGGTGCTTCTTTAATAGTGCCAGTTAAACTTTTAGATGATGCATGTTCACTGTTCAATGTCTACTAGCCATTCAAATACGGGGTCGCGGGATTATTTCCTTACCGTGACCCCGGAACAGAAAGGGCTACTGAAGGACACCGTGGATTTTAGTCAATACAAGTCTGACAGTCCCTCCCGCCCTACCCGGGGTGGGAGGACTCACTCGATGATTTTACTACGTAAAAAAAAGCCATTCAAATAAGCTATCATCATATCATTCATATAAGTTGGTAACAGTTTTTGTCATGTTAGAAAATCATTCAAATAAATTATGACAACATTATCTTATTAAAGTTCTTGTCCAATTAAATAGAAGTATACGCAAAAGGGGTCTCATCGATCCGTCCATGCCAATTTGTTTCCTCCGTAACGCCCAGTATACAGGCTGGTATGAAAAAAACATTGTTTGTATTCTTGTTTTATTTCCCTTGAAACAATTTACATAATATCATTACACTCTCCATAGTTATCACTTATGATAATCATGGCACTAAGTATAGGCGGGGGGCCATCCGACCTTCCGAACTGTTTTTGTTTCAACTAAGGCGTGATACAATTTTTTTACCGGCGACTGATCATTTCTTGTCAAGACACTCAAGGTTTGTAGGTTCTTCTACTTAGTTGGATAAAAAATGATATCATCAATTATTTGGTGTCGTGTCTTTGTCATAATAGAAAAACTAAGCTAAATCATACAATTTAAGCTGCACAGCACTTTGTTAGTTAGAAAAATGTAAAATGTAAGACACATATTTTTTTTTTAAATTTGTTTATTTAAGGATGCAACGCAATCAACGAATGCTAACATTTTAAAGACGCATTATTTAAAGTATAGGTAGTTTAGACTATTGTATTCTATACCAGCTAGCTCCATTACTAGTCGTACATCTACGTATATGCTTATATTATTATCCGTACAAGGTCCACCAAATTTCAAAGGGAAGTAATTTTTGACGTTGCAAATTCGCAATGATTACAGTGCTGATGAACGATGGGAACGTGGACAGTGCATGGGAACCGCCTGCGGTGGGCCATCCGTCTGCACCCCGCCTCTTGCTTCACCTGTCACTTCGCACCGTTAATCATCCTTCTACAAAACCACATCCAAACGCATGGGAATGTTGTTTCGGGGACACGAAACAAATTGCGTGCTAGGGACACCTGGATCAAGTTCCCTGTGACTCCATATCGAAGTTAAAAAGTTGAGCCTAAATGCAAAAAGCACCTTCTAACAGGTCCCACCGAGATTTGAACTCGGATCGTTGGATTCAAAGTCCAAAGTGCTAACCATTACACCATGGGACCGCGACACTATAGTGCCGAAATTTCTAACTTGTTCAGGCTTAGGGCGCCGACTGCCAAGTACCTACCACTATAATTCTGGGTATTGTTGGGGTATGGTATCATTATATTCAAGAAGGACTTCAACAATAATTTTCTGACAATGTAACTCATAATTTTAAAGAACGACACTAGAATTACAAATTACAATGAACCAAAAATGTTGACCGTCTGTTTTTGAGCTGCATAATTACAATAGCGTGGAAAGGACTGTGATTATAAAACGTTTGGCATATTTAAAAACTTAAGAATGATGAAGTCTTCGTCGTAAAGTACATTGCAGTAGATATCTTTCACATTTGTTTTACAAAATAATATTTAAAAAGCTCTACGTTGCGCTGCTCAAAGCTCAAACCACGTACCTATTTAATAACCTATAAGTATGTATGTATAAAATAAATAAATTGTTTTTAAAAGTTTAAGTACCTAATATTAAAGCAAAATATACCTAATGTAAAATATTTTAAAACTAAAACATTACCAAGTACTATTAAGATGCCCTGTACAGAGTTCACACAAAAATGGAAGCTTCTACTTTACTACCTCTAAAGAAACTTGATGAAAACTAAGCTAATTTAAACTTAACGAACTTAATAAGGCTAACTTCACCGAACAGCATAATTAGATACTTATATCTAAATTATTAAATTCTGCGGAGGGCCGACATCCGCCATGTTGTAAATTGTGACTCGTCTTTTAAACGAAGGTAATGAGAGCTTTGAACCTTACCAAACTGCATTATTAAGTCCCTCAGTAAACTAACTGCCAGTAATTAAATATACTTTTTGGTTAACCACATTGATTAATTTACAGTTAGTTATTTTAAGTGGAAAGCAATTTTGTTTGATGTTTTTTTGCGGAATGACGCGTTCGATAAATAATATTCCGCAACTTCGCTTCTTTTATTTAAAAAATTAATGAAACCGAAAAATAACTTTCGATTGGTTTAAGTATTTACATTTTCAAGAAAAAATGAAAAGAGGGAAGATGCAAAAATGTAGGTCCCACCGAGATTTGAACTCGGATCGCTGGATTCAGAGTCCAGAGTGCTAACCATTACACCATGGGACCTCTTATCAAGTGCGTCGAATTAGCAGATTACTATCTAAGCTGTAGAGCTTTTGAAATATTGAACTCGATACTTTCACTAATGATTTATTGATTGTATTTTTTGTCTCACAATCATCTTACGGAGAAACGAGATGCATAATATTTTGAAATATGAAATTTGACATCATTTTTAGGGTGTTGAACTCAAAGGGTAAAACGGGACCCATCCATTACTAAGACTCCGTTGTAATTCTGTCCGTATGTCCGTCTGTCACCAGGCTGTAACTCATGAACCGTGATAGATTTTTTTTTTTTTTTTTTAGCGTGGTAAAATCATCAAATGAGTCCTCCAACCCCGGGCAGGGCGGGAGGGACTGTCAGACTTCTACTGACTAAAATCCACGGTGTCCTTCATAGCCTGTTAAGTTCCGGGGTTACGGTAAGGGAATAATCCCGCGACCCCGGCAGGCTTTGGCCCTCTGAGAGGGGGGCCCCGTCATTATGCTGACGCTCTTTGAGGCGCGCGTGGGACACAACGCGCCGTCGACCCGGGCATGGTCCTTGGTCGGGCAGCGAGTTGCCCTTTACTCGCTGCCCGCATGCCCGCGCCTATGGTGGCCGGAGATCGTCTCGCGACGTCCGTCGCCGTGGGCGTCCTATACTCTCTCGCTCGCGGCGCGCCTCCTCCTTAGCGAGCATTACTGCTTCGCAGAAGGAGGCGACCGCTTCCCACTCCGTCTCGCCCCGTAGCATGGCCGAAACCAATGCCGGGCCCGAGAGGTCTTCGCCTATCGCAGCAGTGAGGACACGTCGGTGCACCGCCCAAGCTGGGCAGTCCTGCACCGTATGCTCCACCGTGTCCTCCGGGCGATCTTCGCAGTGATGACACCCAGACGTTTCCTCCTTCCGCAAACCGTGATAGATAGACAGTTAAAATGTCCACTGATGATGTATTTCTGTTGTCGCTATAACAACAAATTTTAAAAACCCTATAAGTCAAATATTTTAGGGAACCCCCAAAAACAAACGTGTTTTAATTGCCATTTTTGTAGATAATAAGGAACCGTTAGTGCGCGAGTCGTACTTGGCCGGTTTTTATTTGAATTTAGTATATAATATGCATACTATAGGTACATTTACTGCCTATAGCTAAAAAAAACAACAAATTAACTTCTAGGTTAATGCTGTATCGGTTTTAGCCTATTAAAATGACGAATTGCAAGCCTTAACGAGTTAACGCTAATAAAACTGCAATAAGGTTAACAAATGCAAATAAGTGCAGACCATTGTGTATTGAATGCACGCCATTGCCACGATGACACGCTGACCGTGGTCTCAATCTCCTAACGCGACGGTAATGACTATCAAGCACGGGTAGATTCATTTAGAACATGTGAATAACGCTGGTTTCAGCACACATCCTGACTGTGCTGGGCTTTTACGTGTGTTTGTCATCTTGGATAAATCGAGGGCAATCCTCAATTTTTATTAGCTCACCATTGTTTTTCGCATATCTATCATAAGTACGAGTACCTAATTTAAGTCGGTGGCAAAAATGACAATGAAATTAATAAGCAGAAAAAAGTCACCGACTTACAGTGATTGAATATTGAAAAAACTAGGACTTCAGAGGTGACATCAAACTTGTATTAATAAACAAGTTTATTTTTATAAATAAGTAGGTAAATACATATTTGTTTTAAAATCAATTATTTTGGTTCGCAATAAAAATTAACTCCTGAAGGCGGTGCGCTCCAAAATTTTTTGTCTGCGATACTGCTCGCCTGAAAATTTATTGATCGCTCTCCATTCCAATGAATGCAGTGGCGTCGTTGTAACGGTTTGAAAATTCTTTCATACAGTACTTTGGCTTTCAAAGGGCATCAGTTCTATTCAGCAAGCAGTAAGGTTCATTAAGACAGTATTACTGAAATTCAGTAACCTACGTTGGAGACAGAAACATGACATATCACTGCAAACAATAATGAACCATACTAAATACCTTAGGCGACCGGTAGGCTGTTTGAAAAAACCGGTACCTACCTACCGAAGTATTAATTGTATGAATAATTGCTCCCAAGATGTAATAATACCTAGAGAAAAAATAAATTGGGCAATTTTGTGCTATATATAGGTAAGTTACATATAGGCATATGATTTAATAAAGGTGCTGACAAACCTGAGCTTCACTTGAGATGAGCTCTTGCTTATGTTTCATTACAGACAAACGAACGAGAGCAGCGAGCATTTTAAAGAGAGCGGTCTTCTTGCTCAGTCGATTGTCAAGTCTTAATTAATTTTTTCAAGTTTTAATCTTACTTTAGAAAGATTTGTAGACGACCACCAACCAGAGCGTTCGCTAGAAAGATCGTGAAAATGTTCGTAGCGATGTTCTGCTCTATGCTCAGCTCTGTTCGTTGTTCAGTTCTACAAATAGATGTTCTGTTTCAAACGAATGCTCAAGTCTATCAGCACCTTTAGGCTGCCTGTCCATTGACGCGGAGCGAGATGGCGGAGCGGACAAACGTGGAAATATTAACCAAATAGGAATTTATTAAATCTCCGCTCCTCTTCAATAGTGCAATCCTATTGGTTAATATTTCCTTTTTTCTCCACTCCGCCAGCTCGCTCCGCATCAATGGACAGGCAGCCTTAGGGTACTGATCGATGCTGTGATTATTATTATTATGTATGAACAACATCAATTAAAATTAATAAACTCTCAGTGGTCCAGTGTGTGTACTCGGTAAAGAGAACTAATCATATGCGTGGGTTTTTGCGTAACTAAAAATGAAAAATAAGCTTTCATAACTCACTTACGTTTATTGCTCATATAGGATTATTTTAAACTAAGGAGAAGCTCGTGGCTTAATAAAATTAAGGTAAGCCAAGTTGGTCTGCTGGAAAGGATTTTTTGTTACACGTAAAGCTGTTGATCCGGGCATTTGTAGATCTGTGATACGCGTTACTGATAAAAGCTCGAAAGTCTAACAAACAGCCTTACCAGAGTGTACTACGCTAGTGCGACAAATGGAAGTGCGATGAACGCTTGTGCGACAAAACTGTACTGCGACACACCATAGTTCGAATGCACACTTGTGCGACACACTGAAGGTTGAAATCACGCTGGTGCGACAAACGATCAAGTTACTGGGTTGTGTGTAAGTCAGATAGGCAGTCGCCCCATGTAAAATACTGATATTCAATTGCTTCAGGATCAACTGGAAACTGAAGGTAAATGCAGATGATAATATGATTATTTTAATTTTTTCTGTTTCTTAATCAAATTTAATACGAAAGGGACATCACCACACAAACGGTTACCTCTCGTTCAGTACATTATTGTAAGCTAATCGAAAAAGTATGAGCCACATAGAATTTCTTTGTCAATAAATTAAAAACAGATCCACCATTTTTATGATACCGTGAACATACTCGTATTATTTTATTCTCAGATATGGCCAAGTATCCCGTTTTAAAAACATATACAGTTGCGCTGGGACGCAAAAGCCAACCATTGGAAGTATTTAATCAGAGAGTTTAGTAGTCTAGGACTCATTTGATGACATACCACCCAAAAATAAAAGGTATTGCAAAGTGTTATTGGGTTGCCACTCCGAATTTTCGCATCAGCAGCCACAGAACCAAGATTAGGTATATCCAGGTTAATGGCAATCTTTTGGCAATGGGTATGTGGGTGTCATCATCATCAGCCTATAATGTTCCCACTGCTGGGACAGAGGCCTCCTCTCTGTGACATGGCCATAATCCACCACGCAGGCCCAGAACGGATTGGTAGATGTCACATGTCTTCGAATTTTTGGTTCTAGGTCATGCCGGTTCCCTCACGATGTTTTCCTTTACCGTTTTGAGAGCAGTGGTGATGAAATAAATTAGACAAAGTATACTGCGCCTGGCGGGGTTCGAATCCACGACCTACAATTTGTAAGTCGGTACCGATACCACTGGGCCACCACTGCTCTCATGTGGGTGTACTCTTAGGTATTTCATTAGATGTATCTCTGTCTAACTTCTAGGGATTACAATGCTATGTTATCTTAGACAACAATCAGCCTTGTGTCACTCATTCGGATTTAATCAGGGCGCAAACGTTAGACAAACGTTTGTCTTACTGTCAGATACAAGCTACCGAATGAATATTAGATTTATATAGTCAGAACCAGCATCCACTCTATACGCATATTTACACTTTTTTTTTGTGTCCATCACTTGATTCCATTTATGAACTACGGTTCCATGCTTCTATTCCCAGTTGTCCCCACTGGTTTTGTCCCCAATGGTGACAAACGGGAAAAAAAACCAATGCTGATTGAATGAATGGAGAAGTACTAGGCTGGCATGAATTCAAAGTAGTCTGTATTTAAAATTAAATATAATATAAATAATTGTATGTAGATATGGCCTACTCGTGGGCATGCGGACGGCGAGTAATGGGCGACTCACTGTTCGATCATGGATCATACCCGGGTTGACGGCGTGCTGTCAGCAATATGACGCCCCCCCCCCCCCCCCTTAGAGGGCCAAAGCCTGCCGGGTTCGCGGGACTATCGGGTAACCGTGGCCCCGGAACGTAAGGGGCTATTAAAGGACACCGTGGATTTTAGACAGTACAAGTCTGACAGTTCCACCCGTCCTCCCTGGGTGGGAGGACTCATTTCATGTTATTAACAAGTAAATAAATATAAATAAAAGTGTGCCCTACTACTAATAAGTAAATACCTACTTAATAATTCATGATGTGCTGTGTCGGCGACAAAGTGTCTACGTTTGCGCAGCGCCTTAATCTACCAAGTTAGTGACGTCACTGATCGTTACTAAAGTGGTCCCCAGATTGCTGTCAAAGGCTTAATTTGCATCTTCTAACAAGTAACACTAGACAGACATGCATGCTAAGCATGCATGGCATGGTAAGATTAAATTGAGCTTACTTGTCTCTGCAACTATGTACTTAAGAGTGCTTTCACACGGTTCGTTGTTTTTGTGCGACTTTTGGAACCTGATTCTGGATATGACATTGCCACAAATAAAAAAAGTACATATACTCGAGAAAGTTTGATTCTTTCTGCGTGGAGTGCTTTAAACACATTTTTAGATTTGTTTACATACATAAGTAAAAACCTTGTCTCTGCTAAGGATGTTTCATAAAATTCTACTTTTTGTCAAACTTTGGTACCGAATTACATAGAAGGTATAATAGTAAAATAATATTTGAAAATGTCCATGGTAAATCTGAAAGATTATATTTGGACTGCATTAATCACTTTTTTATTTTTCATTCAGAAATAAACCAAAAATAATGTTTCAAAACAGGAAGAATTTGTCATTTTTTCGTCCGAAATTATATTTTTTATCTATCAAGATTTACTGAATATTCAATCAAAAAGTATTGAATAACTAAGGTTACTATGTTAGCTTGCATTAAAAAAATAATTAGCTCATTTAAAAGTAAAATAATAGTATTAAACAATTATAATATGCAATGACAAAATTCAATATAAAACCAAGATCGGTTTGTTCTTTGATTTAGACGGCGCGGGGCGCCTTCTGAGGGAGGACGTATCGCTCGCAACCATTTTGACATTAGTTGCGTAATTATTAAAATTTAAAATACACGCCACCATTCATGACCTTTACACGCGGCGCCAGTGTCTTTGTCATGACATCAAATTCCATGTGAAAAATGTAGTACCTCGAATTTTCCGCAGGTCATGAGTGGTGGCCAGTAATTTTCCCAGCCGCCAAGAATACAGTATAACCTACCTTTCTTGATACAAGCTAATATTTTGAATTAATTTGATTGAATTTTTCGACTATATTCGAATGTGGATATAATTGTAAAAAAAAAATATGTAAATAATACAAAAAAAAAACAATTTAAATAATTCTGATACCTTTTTTTCTGAATTGGTTTGTAATTTCAGACTTGCTAACTTCCCAAACATTCCAGTTCGTTTGGATAATATAGCTCGCTGCGGGACCCACCATACCACCGGTCATGCCCCTGGTGGTATGGCTTTTTATTACGTGGTAAAATCATCAGATCAGCCCTTCCACCCAGGGAAGGACAGGAGGGACATACAAACTTGTAATGACTAAAATCTACGGTGTCCTTCAATAACCCATTGCGATCCGAGGCTATGGATACCCGATAAGACAATTCCGCGACGCCCGGCAGGATTTGGCTCTCTAACGTGCGCCCCGAAAATCCGTGAAAAATTGATCTGATCGTTTTGAGGTAGCGGTTTACCAGAGAAAAGTTTTGTTTTAAACTTTTTGTATTCGTTTTTGATGTCGGTACTTTTTTTCAAAAAGTTTTTTTTTTTCATCAATGTATTTTTATTAGGTTTGATCGAAGAGAGTTGAAGTCTTGTATCAGGTTCGGCATCCAATCAATTGCGGTATTCCGTTTTGGCAGCTGCATTGTATTTTTTTTTTTGGTAAAATCATCAAATATGTCCTCCCGAGCGGGACGGGATTTATTACCAGACTCTAGTACTGACTAATATCCATGGTGATCCTTAAATAGCCCTTTACGTTCCAGGGTCACCGTTACCTGATAAGACAGTCCAGTGACCAAGGCATGCTCCTACTCTCAAATAGAAATCGCTTCTCGGCGTCGTAGGTCACGCGGCTGTTCTCCCTCACGTGTTCCACCTCCTACTTCGCTAGCATGACTGCTTTGCATAAGGATTCGAGGTGACTACTTCCTATTCCGTCTTGCCCCGCAGATCGTGGCCTCGATCAATGCCGGGTGCTATTAAATTGACTCAAGTGCATCGAGTTGGGATTTGGCAAACCTGTACCACTTCATGTACCTAACTTTTTTGCAGCCAACTCAATAAGAGGACTAATATTGTGGGTCAATGTCAACGGCACCCCAAAAAGGTCAAGATAGCCTGTCATTTTTACGGTTACACCTCAGAAAGATAGAACCGAGTCGGATTGGCTCCTTTTTGCGGAACGAGCGGAACCGGGGCTCAAAAGTGTTCGCAAAGAATTCGTCTATTGGGCAGAGCCAAATAACAAAGCTGAAGATTAACGACGGCAGCATCATTTCGACTAAACCAGAGAACCTAAGGGAGCTTGAGAGGTTTTACGGACAGTTATATACATAAATACGACAACCCAGTGTCGGTACATCTTGAGACGCAAGAGCTAAACTGACTTGACACTACACTGAGGATATCCCAGACACCAGCCTGTACGAGATTAGAATGGCTCAACAGCTCAAGAATAACAAGTCGCCGGGTGAGGACGGAATCTCAACAGAACTTCTGAGAGCGGGTGGAAAACCGGTACTACTCTAGTCCTCCAGAAGTTATTTAATTCCGTCATACTCAAAGGTTCTACGCCAGAAGCATGGCACAGGAGTGTGGTTGTTCTTTTCTTCAAAAAAGGTGACAACACCTTGTTGAAGAACTACAGGCCAATCTCACTTCGAGCCATGTATACAAGCTGTTCTCAAGAGTCATTACGAACCGTCTCGAACGCAGGTTTGATGACTTCCAGCCTCCCGAACAAGCCGGTTTCCGAAAAGGTTTTAGTACTATATATATACTATGCGTTTGGGAAGCTACGTGATATTTTCTCATCGAGAATCCCACAGTGTCTCAAGACAAGGGTGTTTGACCAGTGTATGTTGCCAGTGATGATATATGGCTCCGAAACGTGGTCATTGACTGCTGGCCTTTTAGAGAGACTAAGAGTCACTCAACGAGCAATGGAAAGAGCTATGCTCGGAGTATCTTTGCGGGATAAAATCCGGAACATGGATATTCGGCAAAGAACCAGAGTCACCGACATAGCTCATAAAATTTGCAATTTGAACTGGTAATGGGCAGGCCACAGCGCTCGTAGAACTGACAACCGATGGGGAAGAAAAGTTCTCGAGTGGCGACCACGGACCGGAAAACGCAGCGTAGGCAGGCCTCCCACCAGGTGGACCGACGACATATTGAGGGTCGAGGGCAGCCGATGGATGCAAGTGGCGAATTGTCGTTCGGCGTGGCGGTCTAAGGGGGAGGCCTATGTTCAGCAGTGGACGTCCTCCGGCTAATGATGATGATGATGAGATACTACTCAGAATAGAACATACAAAAAAATAAGTTAGCATTCCAATAAATCGTAAAAATAAGCGAAATTGAATGAAAAGTGAGAAATTACAGGAATGTGTCAAGTTTCATATAAAATAATGAAATCGAAAAAATAATGTTCTTTTTTCTCTTAAACCCTGTGTTATTTTACTAAAGGTGAAATGTTATCTATTAAATAACGAACATTTTCTATACCGTTTCAATAGAAATTAGGTAAAAAGCCTGAGTGACCAATTGTAGCATCGTAATTCGAGCATAAACGAATCTATGCACTGGTAGTCGCGATTGATCGAAGATGAACTCAGGTACTACTTGCTGTGCGAATGGAATAATGTGGAGTTGAACCACCTTTTCTACGCAATTTTGAGCAGTTACGTAACTTCGTTAGGAAGTGAAAGCTCAGTTTTGCGAGATAGAGATTATAATTTAGAGCTCACCGAAACATTCTGTTTCAAGAGTTAAATGATCTGAAACCCTGTTGTTTAGATCTTCTCTACACTCTAATAGATGTGTCTTTATTAAAAAAAAAATAACCCAGCTGTAACCCAGTATAAGAAGCACTGAAGCCCAGTCAAAACAGTTCAATAAATATTCTCCTTTCCGTCCCATCCGCTCACAGAGTTAACTGCAGGGGAACCAAGAATCTTCTCGAATATTTTTAATCTTCATGGTGTCGATTCGAAATTGTCTTGTCAATTCTATGGGAGCTTGTTGCTGGTCGCAATGGACTTTGTATGATCTGCGTAGTAGATTATCGTTCTCTTTGCGCGGTTTAACGTCTTCTCTGGCCTTGCTCACTTTCTGCCTGGATCACGGCGTTTGGTGATATTACCCGTCTCTTAATTGACACTAGTTTCAAATATTTTGAACCACTGGTTGGAAATATTCGAGCATTAAACCGACCATTTCTGGTTATATCTCCTTATCTATGTCACCTTAATCACCCCAAGTGGCTGGTTTTGCGTCCATAATTATGTCTCTAGATGGCATAAATGACTGTTTGATGTAAAAGTCAAAGAAAAAGTTTGAAAAATTTTAAACACCAAATCGTAAATTCTAAATAATTTCAAAAATCTAATTAAAAAGTTATGAATTCCAATTAGTCACTAGAAACAAAATCAACACCTGAAAGATGTCATAACAAGATAATTTACCCGTATAATACGAGTAAATTATCTTGTTAAGAATGAAATTGAATAATCTCTATAATGCACACTTTGTAAATTACAAACATATCCAATTCGCAGTGTGACACAATGTGCGGTTTAAAGTGTTATTTTTTGAGTGGCCCTTATTTTATTTTGATAGGTATATATCTATCATATTATCCATTCGTTTATGAAAAAAATTAGTATCTAGAAGACCGGGATCTTACTTTGTTTATTCGAAACAAAAGTGGCAAAAGCTCATGTTGTTTGCTTTCTGGTATACGAGGCATAGCTGTTTCGTTAGTGTTTTGTTGTTATGCGGAAGGCATCACGATGTCAAATTGACAGGAATTGTGTTCTTTCAGTATGTCATAGCGCCCTTAAATACCAGAGGTTTTATGAAGATTTCACTTTATTAGAATGATAACATGAATAATTGTTACTAAAATATTCTATTATCTATTCTATTGCTAGAGCAATAGTAATTTATAATATTCCTTTAAATTACGAATTCAAACTAAGTATACCTATTTATAATTTAACCAATACAGGCACTTTTGAATTGCCAAAAAAACATTTAATACACCAAGTTACCAACAGTTACAAGGTATTAACTTGTAAAAGTTCTGTATTTTTGACGATTCTATTTCTATCGCAATTCAAATTATGATTGTGTATAAGTGGCCTTTATATACCACTTTGTTTGTGATGATATTGGTACATCGTAAAATTATTTTAATCCAATCTCTCAGTTTAGATTAAAAAAAATTTCAAAGTATTTCAACGAAGGTTCAATACCCTCATATTTTCAAAGTATTCGTCTTTGCATCGTCCCCTAGAGGTAAGCATTTCACATAAAAGCCACTTCAGATCAACTCGGTTTACGAGTGAAATTTTCATAGACTTCAACATGACATGAAAACCAATACTAGACTTTCTCGCAGATCACTCGTTCGGAAATTCATACATTCTGGGTCAATTACATTATGTATTTATATTCTATCTACATAAAAAAAATTAAATATAACAGTATTTGAGCTTAAATGTTTATAAACGTAACCACGACACAGGGAAATATCCAATAGTGGGCAAAAGTTTATTAAAATAAATGACGGAGCATCACTTCAGGAGTGCTCTACAGAATATTACCACGAACTGTGGGAAAGAGATGTCGCTAGACGACTTGTATAGCTGTGTCTCTTTCTCACAGCCTAAACTGGATCGCGTTAAGAACTCGTGTTAAGGCTCCAAGACAAGGTTTCAAAGAATATTGATTTAAGAAAATCTACCGGAAAAAACTGAAATTGCTTACCCACACGAAATAGGGGGGTGAGTTTATAAATACCATGAATATCAATGAAGTTCATTTCATTGAAGAAAGGCTTATCGTGTTCTCTCACTCGCACACTAGTGCCGTCTATACTCACTCCCGCGCGTAGCGTAAGCAGAAAAAAAATAGTCTTGATGTCTTGACGCGCTCAGTGATCTTTTTTAAGAATATTTACTTATAGTTTTCTATTATTTTTCGGTTGTTACCTGTTGATTATTGTTGTTTTATTGTTAGGTAAAGTTTGAGAAAATATTGTGATCCAGTCTTGTTACCCGACTGCGCGACGCAAAGGAGGGTAATGTGTTTATCAGTCTATGTATGTATGTATGTATGTATGTATGTATGTATGTTTGTTTCTATGTGGCGTTCTAGAGACCAAATGCGTAGGCCGATTTTGATAATTTTTACGTCAATCGATTCGTCTTAACCTTGCGAGTGTCACTAAAGACATGACAGTAATCAAAATTCACCACAGCGACAACCAGACGCCATATTGTCAAAATGAAAAAAAAAATGTCGACGAACCATGTCATGTGGGGTATCGTTGAATAGGTATTTTAAAATCATCTTTAGGTTCCCTTTATCATTTTTCATTTTAAATAATAGTTTAGGATATATAACCATTTAAAGTTGTTTAGCAAAACAATAATTCTCTGAATAGTAACTAAAAAGTATGAAATAAAAATAATATTTAACGAAAAACAAAAAACCCGACTGCGTTAAAAAAAAACTAAAAAGAAAGAAACAAGCCCAGTAGTTAAGAATTCACTCATTCACACTCACAGTCGGGGCCCGTTGGGAAGATTTGATTGGTATGATTTGAATGGGCCCCGACTGTGAGTGTGAATGAATGAATTCTTAACTACTGGGCTTGTTTCTTTCTTTTTAGTTTTTTTTTAACGCAGTCGGGTTTTTTGTTTTTCGTTAAATATTATTTTTATTTCATACTTTTTAGTTACTATTCATTATTATTTTTAATTTGAAAAAAGATTTAATTTGAAATCTTAGCTGACTGTACTATCTGTCAACGCAAGTAAGAGCCGCCGTTTTAGAATCCTTTCTTCAATGCACCGGCTTATATCACTATCGTCGCCTGCGCAGGGTTATTACTTGTAACATGAGATCGGATAATAATTAACGTTTGTGAAGATGCGCATAACGCTGTACCCTTGTACAACAGGTATCGTAGTGGTCGACCTTGTGGCTCGGCCTCATCCCAGTTATACATGTTGCTCCTACACACTAATTGGACTGTATTTGTTGTTCATTGACCACCGATCCCTTTGTATCGCGAATGGTGTAAATTGTAAGAAGGTAAGGCAGTTTGTTTAACAAGGTAGAGCCCTTAATTCTCATAAAGATATTTGGTCGTGTTCTAATACTGCTAGATTATTCAGTTTCCAACAGTTTCACCAACCTGCACTGGGCCCGCGTGGTGGACTACGGCCCACTCACAGTCCCAGTAGTGGAAACATTATAAGCTGATGGTGATTCAGTTTCAGGCTTTTTGTGGTTGCTGAAATATTTTTTGCGTAGGAGTGTCTTATGATGAAAAAAAGAAATCTCGTAACAAGATACCTTAATAAGTAAAACACTTTTTGTATGTATTAGAGTCCTAATTACTTAATAGTCTACATTGACATTAGTTCAGAAAACATAAAGAAAACTTGACCATCACGGCAACCTATTAACAATTTTTATAGACACAGATTATACGTATATTTATTTATGTTTGAATTCTTTGAAAGCAGTGGTGACCCAGTGGTATCGCTCCCGACTTACGAGTTGTAGGTCGTGGGTTCGAACCCCGTCAGGCGCATTACTTTGTGTAATTTATTTCATCACCACTGCTCTCAAAATGGTGAAGGAATAAATCGTGAGGAAACCGGCATGTCCTAGAACTGTGTCCCAGCCGTGGGAATATTATAGGCTGATGATGATTCTTTGACTACCTTGGAAAAGCGTGACCTAAACGAAAGTTTTTTTACGTCGTCAATTCATCTAATGAGTCCTCCCACCCAGGGTGGGACGGAGCTACTGTTAGAATTATACCTACTGACTAAAATACACGGTGATTCTTCAATAGCCCTTTACATTCCAGGGTCAGGTTACCTAGTGAGACAATCTCGCGACCCCAGCAGCCTTTGCCCCTCTAAAGAGGCCCCGTCAAACTCCTGACAGTTCTTAGAGGCGCGCGTGGAAAACGATTCGCCGTCGACCAGGGCTTGGTCCCTGATCGAACGGCGAGTACCCATTACTCGCCAGCCGCATGCCCGCAAGCACAAGCAATTTTTTTTTACCGTGGTAAAATCATCCAAATGAGTCCTCCCACCCCGGGCAGGGCTGGAGGGACTCAGACTCGTACTGACTAAAATCCACGGTGTCCTTCAATAGCCCTTTATGTTCCGGGGTCACGGTAATGAGATAGGTAAGTCCCGCGACTCCGGCAGGCTTTGGCCCGTCATTATGCTGTCGTGCTGCGTCACTGCGTGGAACACAACGCGCCGGGCATGGTCCATGGTCGGACAGCGAGTTGTCCTTTCCGCGCCGCCGCCCGCATGCCCGCGCCTACGGTTTCCGGAGATCGTCTTGCGACGTCCGTCACCATGAGACGAACACGAACATACACTTATGGTGTTTTTTTGTAAATTAATATGTTTGTTTGCTTGTAATAATTGATGTGCAAGGTTCCGTCCTTACGTCCGTAGGTCATGGATGAGCCATAATAGCGTGAACGCGGGAACCAATTGTCTATCACGGATACATCGCATTTTCGTGTTCAGTTTCATGAAATACGCTGCAATGACATAATCATCGGGTAATTATTAATAGCTGCTCATAATTATCCACTAGTTATGGTATACAGTAGTATTAAGAATGGATTATGTAATGAGTAATTTGATAATTATTGTAAAGGAACGAGGAAATATGTCTTTATATGAAAATGTAAACGTAGATCTACGAGATGTTTTATTTAATACGTTTATATTTATGTAAATTGAAAACATGTGAATAAAAATATGTTAAAGCGAGACGAAACAGTAATAAACCACTTTAAAGACAGAACAGTTGTTTGAAATAACGATTTATTAATATCCAGTAAACGTAGATACAGTTTACAACAGTTTTCAAAAAGGCTGTAAAAAAATGGAAGAGGAAAGATACTTACAACACCTTAAACAATAGAAAATCGTTACATTATGTAAATTGCGCACGGTAGCTTTCAAAAGCTCTGCATAAATAAAAAGCTTTTTAGTAAAAAAAAAAACAAAAATTGAACTTGTGACTGCCGAGAGAAGTCACGAAACATAAGTATCTAGTAAGGGACTTTAATCATGGCGCGACACAATGCGACGCGATTCGAACGAATTCCAACTACAAGCGAAAATCAACCTTGCCACAAAGAAATAAAGATGCAAGTCGATTGACTTAACGTTGTCATGGGCGTGTTTTGTTTTTCATCTACCCATAGTTAACAACTTGTTTTATGTCTTATGTCATAGTGGTAAGGTTGGTTTCATTTGTAGTTGGAATTCGTTTGAATCGCGTCGCATTGCGTCGCATCGCGCCGTGATTAAAGTCCCTTAGGGTGCTTGTACACGGCGCATGTAACCCGCGCAAGTAAAGGTACGGGTTACCCGCGCGAATAACATGCGCAAGCTACTTGATCAAGCTACAGGCGGCGTGCTTGTACACGGCGCATGTAGCTCGAGCATGTTGAGGCACTTGCGCGGGTTACATGCACCGTGTACAAGCACCCTTAGTCGCAATAATAACTTTAATCACTGACTGACACGGCCAGTCACGTTAGATTGTCCTACTTGATGTTTTTAATTTGTCTAATTTTCCTTATTTGAATGCCTCCAAGCTTGAAGAGTCCACGAAGTCATTGTCAACCTTGTCAGGAGATTACACGTAATAACCCTATTATTTATAAGTTATAACTGCTTATTGTATTTGATACAGGAAGATTTTTTACTTAAAAACCTTCGTGTTTGCGAAGTTGTTGCGTAATTAGCTAATAGGACTATGAATACCTTTTTTGTTTGTAAAACATGTTCTCTAAAGAAATCCAAAGTTCAAAATTAGATTTGCGCAGATATAAAGACGTTCCATTTATAAAACATATTTTTTTCATAAATCGAGATAAAATAATTATGGCTTGTAACATTGCCGCAAAAATAATTCCCCACGAAAAAAGGTATGTAGGTATAAGCTTAGCCAAGGGTTCTAGTTTTTGAAGTGAAAACTTCTTTAGCGGCGTTGTACACTTTTTCTGTAATGGGTAAAAAATTTAAAACTCGCGTCAGGGTCACGTGACCAAAACTCGCGTCAGGGTCACGTGACCCTGATCGAAAATGAGTAAGACGTCATTCAAATTAAAAATAAAACATAGTAACAAAAAAGTTTTCACTTCTACCGGCACTCCTGGAGTGCAACCTTTTTTGAAGTGAAAACTTCTTTAGCGGCGTTGTACACTTTTTCTGTAATGGGTAAAAAATTTAAAACTCGCGTCAGGGTCACGTGACCCTGATCGAAAATGAGTAAGACGTCATTCAAATTAAAAATAAAACATAGTAACAAAAAAGTTTTCACTTCTACCGGCACTCCTGGAGTGCAACCTTTTTTTTTTTTTTAAATTTAGATTATTGTGTACATTCGACCCATTTTCCCACGTGTTTTTTTTCGCACCCAGCAGAAAATTAAATTATAAAACCCAGTACCTAACTACCGAAAACGAGGAGACTATACACATAGTGGATCTGAACAGAAAGTACTAGGCAAGTTGCATGAGGCAAGATGCAGAGAACATGATCAAAATTTTTTTTCGAGGGGAATAATTTTTATGAAGAACTTACAACAACCAAATTTTATAATTGTCTAGCCGAGTAATAAACGGAAACGCGGGAAAGATGAAAACGTTATGACTAAAATTAATTACTGGCCGACAAAAACAAATCACGACTGCCAACTTGTCTATGGGAAGAATATGAGTCACTGGCATGTTTGTCTCAACGAACGCTTAGTAATTAACATGGCTCTCAGAAGCAAGGTGGGACTAGAACTGACAAAAAAACCTTGACATGCGAACATGTAAACGCTACTAATAACTTACGAAAAAATTCATGAATATAGCTGACGGGCTTTGAACTATATCAAGGTTGAAGTGAGGCTGAGATGTGTAGCGAATACCTGCGTAAATATCTCGCCGAAGTATTTCAACGTGTTGAAAATTACTGAGAAAGGAGTTTTGATGATACCTAACGAGAAACTATCAAGACTAAGCTACACTAAAGAAATTCTCTATCTCCCAAGTGACTTTGTTTCTTTCGCTTCTCGAGATTTTTCTATTGTATCCTTATTGGCTGTCCATCGCTTTGAAAGTGGCGCTCATTAGAAGCCAGTGCTGTTCAAAATGGCTGGCTTCTCAGAAATGCTGGCGCCCGCCGGCCGACTATTGTCAAATAATGAAAGTGTCATTAGTTTTGTTATGGAAAGCAATTTCGCTTCATGTCATTTTGAAAAGCATTCGCATGTTACTTACTTCGTATTGAAAGTTAGTAATGTTGCTGCCTTTTTCGTAGGAAATACAGTACCCTTAGCACGATTTTTCAGTATTTAAGACGTAAAGTAAACTGGAACTTCGACAATTTCAAATTGACAATTTTCAAGGAAAAAATTAGTTCCTTCTTCGCACACCAGAGGCGCTGTTCCATTTTATTATACAAGAAACGCTGTAAATACTGGGAAGACGCTGTATTAAGAAAAAGAGTGAAAATTTGTGTTAAGGGTACTGGTTTCCGTAATGAATTCACAGCTGTCAAATTATCTAAAACATTGGTCACTGTGAATTAGTATAGTTCTTTATTACATTTCCGCGATAGTTCTCGTAGTTTCGTTAGGGAAAATGGGTGTATGATGGAGGAAGTCAAGTCAGTACTAGTACTAGAACTTGGTTGTATCTCAATTCATATGGTTCGAAACGCTAACTTTCCGCAACGAAATCTTATTGCCCGATAGCCACAATAACTGTAGCTGTCCTATTCACAGCTTTATCAAGGGGAGGCCATATTGGCAATTATATCGTGAAAGTTAACTTTTGTCAAACTTCCACTAAAAGTTCATAATTTTTGCTTATCTTTACAGAGTTTGCAGATGCTGATCTAAGTGAATATTTCGAACAAACACGAAATAAAGAAGTTGTATTATTTCGATATGTTTGTCAAGCTTTATCATACTGTCAGGTGTGTTATTCACATTCTTAAGGTCTATTGGAGTAATGATGAAGGAACGTGGCCATAAAGTGTGGAATGCAGAGCGAACCGTCGCAGATCGCACTCTTCGGCTACGATAACACTCGATTGGCGTAATGACGAGTTGATTTCAGCTCGCGGCATTCCACCGCGCCGCACCGCTGCCGTCAACATCCTATCATTCCACTTTTATGGACATCAAGACGTAACTATATAAATCTTATGTTTGTCATCACCTAGATCGATTTTGTATCATCCGACTAGTTGCGTGTAATCATGTAAAAGAATGTCGTCTAGCGGTAAGTAGAGCTTTTCTCGTGTGTCATAGTCGCAGGAATTTCACGGGCTCATTGAGAATTAATATGAAGATTATGTTGCTTGACTTTGAGCGATACATAAACGGTAACGTTAAAGGAAATTACTTCTTCATCAGAATACAAAGCCTCTACTTAACATTTTAGTATACTCGTATTTGAGCGGATCAATGTTAGGACTTCAATTACTTGGATAAACTACCGCCAAATGAATTTATTAGGTTGTCGGATATCCTACGACAGTACTGACAATTTTATCAATGTTTTTATGTAAGAATTTCAGTACCTAAAGACTGAATAAATAATAATATTTTCAACTTGATGCCAGTAGATTGGATTACACAACTGAATTAATTGGATTGTTTAACAATATTTCGTATTCAGGAGTGTCCAGTAAACATGGGGCGAGTTAATATTGGTTATTGTTGCGGAAGGCCGAGCCTGAACAAACTCAATGTTATGATTACAAACAGGTAGATACCGCTACTGTAAAATTTGGAACTAAACAACAGTAGGCACCTACAAGTCTCCGAGGTTTCCGGTAATTTGTAACTGAATGAACATCATGTGAAGGCCAATTGTTTAAGTAGGTAAGTACCTAATCATTTTAAGTGATACATAGGAATTATACGTACGTATGTATTTTTAGTACATTTTCATTTTCCGTTTCTGTATTTTTTTAATGTTTCATGTTGTTTTAAACATTTTCTAATAAATATTTAAACGACTTCAGAGAGGAATAATTACAGGAATATGCAACTTTTCTTTATCTTTATCTTTTCTTTATCTTTACATATAATAAAATCGTAGAGATGTCATTCCTGTACATTGAATATTTTTTTCTTTTTGTATTTTTTTCGAGATAAGGGATCGATTCTGATGCCAAATCAACTTTATTTTTTTTTCGAATTTTTTTATGTTTTTTTGATTTGATCTATCTCTTAAACTACTGTAAAGTTGTCGGTCAAATTTTCCTCAAATATTCCTAATAATATGCTTCTGATATTAGGCTATGTATTATTACGCTATTTTTCCTGGGAGATAAGCAATTTTGAATTTTGTTGTTTTTATCTGTTTGTTGACAGTTGGAAGCTAAACCACTGGATATTATTTGGTCAATTTTTCCCCAAATATTCCTTAAACTGCTCTTCTATTAATAGGATATGTATAATTACGCTTTTCCCTTTGGGGGATTAGCAATTTTATAATATGTTGATTTTCAGTCATTGTTGACATTTGTATAAGAACCGTTATTTGAAAATCACTGTCAGCGTACTAGCCAGTCTGGTTGGTAACCTGCTTGACTTTCGTGCAAGGGGTCTCTGGATCAAATCTCGCAGTTTCTTTTTTTCACTTTTTGAGTTTTCTTATATTTGTCCTAAGAGTTTCAAATAATTAAAAAAAAAATGTGCATACTTTTATTTCAATATTATTCGCGATTTTAAATTATTACTATTTTTTCAATAGTTCTCTAGGATATAAATCTACACTGATTTAAATTGTAGGTAGTAAGTTGGATATTTTTTTAAATTGTAATTGTTTCAAGGTGTGGAATTTTAAAGATTAGAAAAAATTGTGTTTATTTGTTTTGAATTGGTGTTCAAACCAGTGCATAGATTCTCTTTTAAACGACGACAAGTTGTACTCATCGAGTCAGATAATTAGTTATTTTTTAGGTATCACGCGGAATGCTAAAGGGAGAAGAGCAATGCTATCGTACCTACGTTCAATTTGCAGCGATACTGTAAATCAACCCAAAAATGATAGTCTAATGTTTAAAATAAACACGGTTCTTTGAAATTAATGTCGCTCAAATAAGGACGTTTCCTATGCAAACTATGTACCTAGATATAACATTATTGATCTAAACTAATAATAATAAAAATGCAAGTAGGTATGTTTGTTTTTTACCTTTTCACGCATTACTACCTACTGAATCGATCGTCCCAAAATTTAGCATATACATTGTCAGGAGTATAGACACGGATATAAGGTATCTTACATCCCGAATAACAGAAGAGAGCTGTTGCCGAGAAAACAATTACGTTCAAATTCCAGATGGCGCCACACGATCCGTATTGTTTCTCAAATTCTAAAATAACGCAAGCGAAGCCGCGGGCAAACACTAGTCTTAAATAAAAGAGATAGTGAATAAGAATAACTTATTTCTTGGTAGTTCTGTTTGACTTTTGATGTTAGCCACGCAGTTCCTTTGTAAGTACTCCGTGGCGTGCAAGACCGATAGAAAAACAATATTTTCAGTGATTTTTCTCGAAAAGATCCTTAATATGATATATGATATAATAAATAAAAGTAAACAACTCGAGCTATCTGATAATAATGAAACAATCAAAGAATCAAAAGCAGAAAAGCATCCATTACATTCAAACTTGGAAGCCACAAGGAAAATCAGTTTGTTACCGAAAGAATTTGAATTTATATTGGGTTGAATTTGAATAAAATAAATTTGTTTTTGATGAAATTATTTATGTAATGTAAATACATTATTGCAATGACACCTCTGATACTTATAATAGCCTCAAGATATTCTAGTTTAACTCATATTATAACAATTTTGGCATAATCAGTAGGTAGTTGAGTATGTATTTTTTTTTCCTTGCGAATCATCCCATCTCATTTCCTTTTATTTTAATATTCAACATTTAAAAGTGACTTTTTGATAAATTGACTAACTTTGTGATTGTTATTAACGTTAGTTCTGACTTTAACTTTGAGATTAACGTTAATTCGTTAATCTGGGCTATTTATTGACGTAATGCCAATTTATAGTAGGTACTACTCGTATATAATGGATTTATTCGCATATAGGACCGACAATTTGGCCAATATTCTAAAAAAAATCTTAATTCCATAGGACCATAATTATAACTATTGAAGTTGCGTTTTGTCCAAAATAAAAGTAGGAGTACCTTCTTCTAAGATTTTTTCGTGCAAGAACGGCCGTGTACAATAAAACAATACAATTATTTGAACCAAAGACTACAAGATAATCATGGCCGCAAGGATTTAAAATAGAAAGCAGGATAGGAACGCAGCTGAGTAGCGAGTAGTGTGTCGGCTAACGGGACCGCCTGCGTCACGCTGACAGCGTCGGCGCAGCGTCGCCTGCGCGAGCGCAGCTTCTAGTCATGTAAATAATTGTGTATGCACTTCGTAAAATTTAGACAGTTGCAGGAAGCATAATTATGCTATAAGGTACGTCTAATTATGACATAATTTATAAATATGTACTTAGTGAATTTCATATAAAAGTTTGTTACTTTTGTAGTACGAAAAGGCTATAGTAAAATACCAAAATTATACGATTTAAACTTTTAGCCTTTACCGCATTAATAGATTCTAAATTCTTATCCTCGTAACTAATTATCTTTTCAAACAAAATTTTAGTAGAAAATAGCTTATGAAGTTTGCAAATTTTAAACATATTTTGCTCATGACTGTACATCTGCTACACTCACCGGATGACTTTATCTCATTCTTTTCGTAGCATTCAAGTTACGCATAGATACAGTTTACGATGACTTATTTATGCTATTGTGTGTTTAGTAAAGAATATATAAGTATTTGCATTTTTGATTGAATTTTAGCACTTGATACGAACAGTAGGTATATTTATCAAAGTTCCTTCTCCGATTAAGAGAACAAAAGGTAGGTTGATTTTTTAATCTTTACGTAATATCTGCTGTTAGGTAGCTAGTAAATGTATTCTTCGAGTGATCACGAGAATGTTAACAGTAGATTAAATAAGCTTTTTAAATAAGTACTGAGCCACCTATTCGAAAATATATGTACGAGAAATCGTACTTACAAGCATGTGAACACACTTGATATAATTGTTGATTTTGCAGTATAAAAAAAGTAGGAATAGGTATTGGTACTACATAAGTATTTAATATATTTAAGACTGGAATATTTGCTGGTAAAATTGACCTCTTAAGTGATGTGAGACAAGCACTATACTTGAGATATCTTTAACACAATATTTGAAAGATATTTTCTGAGGTTGCTTTTATATCTCCATCTTGTCAGTAATTCGTTAACCTTTGTTATTAATTCAAATGATATTCGGATAGTATTTATACTGGATGGTAATCTTTTGTGACGCTAAAAGCGTAAAACCTCTCGTGGGGTCAGTAACATGGGCTGAGTTACCCCACGAGAGGTTTTGCGCTTTTGGCGTTACACGCGTTGTGTAGCGGAATCACAGGATTCTATTTAATATTGCAGAGAGCTTAAAAAAATCGCATAAAGTCAAGTCGAGTTCTTTAATTCCTCGCTTTACTTCGAATAAAGGAAAAAGTAAAAACTTCATCTAAGTACTTGTTGTTTGTATTGTCTAACAATACAGCTCAAGTTTCAAAGAACTTCGTAAGTAGTTATTATTTTTATAGTACGAGCGAAGCAATGAACTGTAAGTTGTTTGTCAACTTCGAGATAAGTATTTGTTTTCAATATTTTCTACTCTTTAAAACGGAAAGAAGTGTTTTCTTTTTATTATTTATTCATTAAAGACCTCACTTACGAGTTGCAGACTTAGAGTTGTGAGCAGGAGAGCCTTATTTTGATTTTGGAGGCTTTGACCTCTAAATATTTGCGGCATTCACACAATGCAAGATTGTGGAACTTCTATATCAGCGCCTGTGGCCGCGCCACTAAGTACAAAGAATCAATGGCTCAATCTCCTTTATCTTTTTTTGACTGTTAGACTCGTACTGACAAAAAACTACGGTGTTCCTTCAAAAGCCTTTTACGTTCCAGGCTCACGGTTACCTATTTAAACAATCCCGCGACCCCGGCAGACGTTTGGCCCTGTATGGGAGCAATGTAAGTTTGCTGACAACTCTTTGATCAAGACGTACCATTGACAAGCCCTATTGGTCCATGCTCGGACGGCCGGTCACCCATTGCTTGCTGTCCGCATGCCCGCGGCTTTATCTATCTACAATTAATGTTTATATCTAAGTTTTTACACACTGCATTATTATCTTCATCAATGAACAAAGTCACAATTTCATTACAAGTTATACAACGTGTAATGCCAAAAGCACAAAACCTCTCGTGGGGTAATTCAGTTCATACTACTGAACAATTTTTGTTCTAAGACTTTTGGAAATTCGCAAAAAAGGTTTTTCATACAGATGTGCTCGACCTCATTTTGCATGAAAAACCATTTTTTTTGCGAATTTCCAAAATTCTTAGAACAAAAATTGTCCAGTAACATGGGCTGAGTTACTCCACGAGAGGTTTGGCGTTACAAGTTGTATAGGAGCGCTATGATTGTTCAAAGAACTTTACCGTTGTAAAGTGATTCAGATGAGAGGTGCGGAACGACGAACAAACAAGTGATTAGTAATTATGTGCTCAGACATCACTACATTGTGTTCAGACGATCACAAAAACTATGCACGACATACGCACTTATGTAATTACGAGTAACATACACAGTGTTCTGTATGAAAACAACGGGTTTTATACAGATAAATATAGTTCTAGGAACACGCATTTATTTTTTGGAACGAAGTTCCTTATCGCGTGTTGTGAAAGGGGGCTAGACGAAAAAAATTCTTACGAAAAGTTGGAACGACACTTTTTTGCCTCGCCCCGCACCTCGCGCCCTCACCCCGCGCCCCGTACCCCTCACTCAACCCCCGTTCCTCGTGACTCTTATCGTATTGCGGCGTGCACATGTTTCTCCGTCTCTCTCTCTCTAATAGAAAGCAAGCCAGATATTTTCATTTCGTCTTTCTATTTCGCATTGAACAGTGTTGTGTTGCGACGATTTGTTAACTTAGTTCCATCCGGGTGTCCCTTGACATCTCTCAAGTTTTTTTTTTTTAATTTAAAGATTGGTTCGCGTTTGACCACTATCTCTCCTGATGGTAAGTGAAGATGTGGTCGACGGTGAAGCACGCTAGCCTACAAAGACATTAAACTATATACGAGCAATAGACGGGACATCACGAAGAAAGTTGTAATCCAGGACTTTTTACCAACAGGTAAAAAGTCGCTCAGTCTAGTAGTGACATGACGTTGCTATGCAACGCTAGATAGTGCTATTGACGCTCGGCATCAACAATTTTGTATGACAATTTTCCCAATTTTGCTCTATTGGTTCTTTTTGCTTGCCTAGAAGTAACCTGTTTACTCTTGACTTGAAGACCCCAAGGTATAGACGTCGGAAATCCACACCTTAGCTGTGCGTACAATAAAGGTATTGGCAAAACGCTTTGTACGCACCGGAGGAATGTCCATCATATATCGATGGCGCTGCATTGCCGTACGTCTTGTCCAATGATGGAAGGAGCCAGGCGGAATCAAGTTGTGCAGATGCATCGCACACTCTCCGAAATATAACCGACAGGCTGGCAACACGGCGACGATGTTCAAGGCTCTGGAGCTTTGAATCGACCAGAGCATCGTTTCCTATTAGCCTCTTGGCCCTTTTATCTATAGATTCAAGTGCATCTAGTTGGTATTTGACGGATCCATCCCAAAGGTGAACGCAGTACTCCATGCATGACCGAACTTGCGCTTTATATAAATTAAGCAGCTGTTCAGGCGTGAAGTACCTTCGCATTTTCGTGTGATCTGCTCTAGTTTGCTAATATTAATTACACGATCCTATCGGAACCCACTTTCTTTCAATTAGAGGAGGCCTGTGTCCCAGCAGTGGGAACGTCATAGGCTGATATGCAATTATTTTTTGAAGAGATTACCTATCATGTGTGTTTTATTAGGCGGTTTTTTGCGACTTGGAACTGATCAATAAAATGTTTACCTACACAACCAAGTTTTTGTTTACCTTAAACCTTTTTAAGGGTCATCGTACTCATCAATATGAACAACTTTTATTTTGGGATCAGTCCTGAAATCTGTTAGGTTAGGTAACAAAAATTTGTTTTACAATAATTAATTAATAAAGATATGAGCTGCGCGCCTGCTTTGCTTGGCTCCCGCGTGTCTAGATTAAACATACCATTGTCTAAAAGGTTGGTCTTCAAACAGAACACATTTCCATGGGTAACTATTTCGTTTTTTTTTTTTTGTGAAAATCATCAAAGCATCAGATTTCCCGCGTTTAGTGTTTTTTCATCATGAACTCCAATAAGTTTTCAAGTATAAGTAACAAAATCTCCAGCGCAGTACAGCGCTTTACGAAAAGTAAACATCAAATAATACTAACTTGCATATTTAATATTTTTGATTCATGAGTAGTGTCTTGGTTTAAAATAATGCCCATTATAAATAACTTATCAAAGACAAGCTTGTATCTGAGTGGCGCGTATAAATTATGTGTAGGTACATACATAATATATTATTTTATATCATTTACAACACGCTTTTGATCGTAAAATAAAGCTCGTTTAAAGTATAACAAGAGTTAATTACTTTATGTAACATTAATCTTGAAATTACTAACCATAAAACTATGCTAATAAATAAATAAATACTTAATAATTGAGACCTAAATTTTCGCGGTTGAACTGATATTTTTTACTAAAGTATGTCATTAGCGTAAAACTTTCTCCTTGGTTTTAAATGGACATATTTTGGGGGCCGGGAACTAGACGGAGCGTCTGTGTGGCCTCTGTGGGCCAAGGACACGGTCAGTCCCCCTCGTCCTCCCACGGATACCACTTAAAGTGATGAACAAGCTTGCTCTAAAGATGCCTCGAATATCTTTATAAAAATATAAAATGAAATGGATGCCGCAGTCCCGGGAAATCTATTTGATGTAGGATTAGGAAACATTATTTATTACAAGGCATGTATAAGTTTAACACGTTCACTGCGTTAGCCAAATTTGATGACTTTCAGTTGGTGCGGCATCGGGTCGATTATATCCGAAGCCCGACTTGTCCCTGGTGCGGTGCTGGGTCGAAAAGACCTGTTCGACTTCGGTCTGTTTAGAAGGACTTATCTTAATAGGGATTATGATAAAAGCATATTCCTTTATACCAATATGTCGACAAATAAATACTCAATGCAAAGCTGAAGTCGTAGGTAAATGCACTGAATGGTTTGCTTGTAAATAAAGATATTTTCTGTCGGATCTTTCCGACCCCATATCCGCACTAGTTAGTTAGAGTGTCGATACATTTTTAGTGTTGTGGATAACTATAACAAATATTGATAAATATCGATAAAATGTACTTTTAATATATTTTTGAGAACTATTTAATACAAAAACATAAAATATCACTTACGACTTATCTTCCGTGATAAAGATATTTCCGTGAGAATATATCCCGTAAGTGACATTTTTAGTTTAGAAGCAAACTGTGATAGTTTAAAAAAGTATTTAATACAAATAAAAAGAAATTATACAATCATAATAGTACGAGTAGTATGGTTTTCTAGATCGTTTCATGACTGCTAGATCGTTTTATGTTTCATACACTTTCTCTTCTCATTTCGATAAAAATCATCGAACCAGAAGGACCTCACTAGCTCCACTCACATGTAATCTAGTGCGGCTATAGGGTCATCGGGTATCGGGTCGTTTAGATCCGATAAACGCACTAGACGTAAAAAATTTTGCTCCAGTCGGCATCGGGTCTAAAGGACCCGATGCATTTTTTTTGTTCCTTTATTATTTATTTAAAGAGGCAATTCTAAAACACTAACTGTCTCATTCATATTCATAGGGAGACCAAATATATCTGTCCCGCACCAGCGGTTGGAACAACATTTTTTACCCCGCACCAGTGGCAAGATGAGCATCGGATATAATCGACCCGATACCGCACCGAACGTGTTAAATAAGTTATGTTGATATGTTTGAAATATTAAGAGAAATAAATATTTAGTCGTAGCATTACCTATTAATAAATAACTAAAAATAGCCGTAATAAGAGCATTGTATCGGTTTCACTCTATTTTTTTATTCATTTTGCTATTTTTGTTTAAATGACAGATCTTATCCGAACGAATAATAATAAATATACATATACTATAATTATACTATACTAGGTAGTGCTAGTCTGCTTAGTGCTTCATAGCTCTGTGGTCATAGGTACCTTAATACCTGAGATAAACTCGGCCATTGGTGTCGTCAGCCCGACACACTGACCGCGTCCTAAACGGTCACTTCATATAAGGAAATTCAACATTTAAAACTCGCCTATACAATTAAATACTTTCCATCTCATTTATTTTATACAGACTCACTTTTAAACATTTTTTGATACATAATAAGTACATAATATACAACGTCTAACGATAATAGCGCAAAACGTCTCGTGGGGTAACACAGCCCATGTTACTGAACAATGTTTGTTCTAAGACGTTTGGAAATTCGAAAAAAAAAAGATTTTTCATACTGATGGGCCCGATCAATTTCTCATTTTGTATGAAATAGCAATTTTTTTTTTGCGAATTTCCAAAAGTCTTGGAACAAACATTGTTCAGTAACATGGGCTGAGTTACCCCACGAGAGGTTTTGTGATATTAACGTTACATGTTGTATAAGTGCGATTTTACAGCTCCAAAAAATCAACGTCCACGATTTTACAATTATATACTTTTAAAATAAATATTTGGTGGCTGCTCATTTCAAACGAATTAAATCCGAGTTTTCCGGTATAAAACTACGTTCAGCTTCTGGTGAATTACACTCAGCAATGATAAATTATACATGCGAAATAATCTAACATAATAACGTGTACGTTCCAAACTTTATTTTGTAAATCACGAATTTGAATATTTGAATAAATATGCAGCGTGATCATAGACACGGCTTCCTTAAACATTGCCTTGATACTCGTTAAATTTACAATTTTGTGGTTATTATGTAAGGACAGAAAAAACTAAATAAAAATTCGAAGTCACGAGGGTCATTGACAGATTTCCATTTATTATGTGAATTTTTAACAAATGTTTCGGTGGCGATCTGAGGGTCCGTGATTAGTGCAATCCATCATGTTTAGTGGCTCATTACGGAGTGATAAATGGGTGTATTAAAATTGGCGCGTTCCAGAATGACTTGCTCATAATGGATCAGCGAAATTGGATTCCCTCCAGCTTAATGCAGAAGTGTTACGAAGAGAAATACTAAACATCTATATAAAACACGTCATCCAATCACAACTCAATAATTAACTCCTGTTTTTCCTGTTTTTGTCTGATTTTCCATGGAAAGAAAAATTCGAACCGTGAGTAGGATTTGAACGTGCGATCTCTGGATTCTTCTTTTCATAGAAAGTGTTTGAAAATCTTTGACATTAGCTACGTATTTATACAAAACTTGGCTCCTAATTTGCTTGAAATGACATACATTTTATTTCGAGGCATGATTTTATAATGTCTCAGAGTAATTATTTCATGAGAAAATCTTCATCTCTGAATAATATTTTCTTCATTGTTTAATGGTGATTAAAAGTAATATAACCGTAATTTATTCTTGTTTAATTAACTTTAATTGTAAGTAAATTGTTATTATTTGTAATCAAGTACTTTGTAAAGTTGTATTATTTTCATGAGTTACTCGCACTAGGAAATGAATTTATTTAAGAGTCTCCAAAGATTCTTACGCTCTTACTCTAGCCCTTTACGCTCCAGGGTCAAGTTAACGTGATGAGATAGGCCCGCGACAGTGGAAAACAATGAACATTAGGAAGGAAAACAATTATTATATCATAATATCATATTATTATTTATCATATTTTTATATATTGGGCTTAGTTCAATATCATATCTAATATTGAACTAAGCCCAATAACTGTATTCCAAAGTTCGGTATGCTGTTCATTAATAAAAACGTTAATAGAATCACTAAACCTAGTTTCCGTTGAATAAATAACCGGTTGATAAACCTGCTTGTGTGCATACATTCCTGAATCAACCGATCATCGGTAATCAACCTATCCCAGGGACTTTGAGATCAACTACTGTAACTTGGTAAAGTTCATGGTAAGAGTTATTTAATGGAATTCAATAAATTACATTAAAGGTGCGATTTTATTTGCGTCAGATTGGAACCTATTGAATAACAGGTACGACAAATCGTGGATTCATATTTCTTTTGTTATCAAATAATTAATACTAGTACTTAATACTAGTATAAATACTGTATTAATACTAATATTTTTTCGTACCTTATGGTATGAAAAAATACTAGTTAATTAGTACTAAGCGTTATTTACTCTTAAGGACTGTAAACCTAGTCCTCAGGTGACTGAATTGCGTGTCTAATTCCCGTTCCCTACAGTAAGAAGCTGGTTTGTAATGACACCCACGAGTACGTAAACGATCCTTGAGTGGGGTGAGATATGGGTAAGTTGGTTATTTACGAGTATTTGACCCAGACGTGACTCCGATATTTTCTTGAAACTACTCATGGCCTCACCCGATCCATAGGGTGTTAAAGTGAAACCCACATCTATACTAATATTGTACAGTGTTAATCTCGAGTATTACTAGTGCGAATTTAAAAACTCTTTTGGTGATGGATTGTCCATTTATTAAGGAAGGCTATAGGGTATAAATTATCGGTTGCCGAGCAGCTTCTTCCGCTGCACACCTGGAAGAAGCAGCCAAATATTTTCCTGGTAACGCTAACACCTATCATCTGTTACATCTTACATCACCTGTTTACAAGGTATGTATTTGCCATTCCGGGTTCCTTTCTAGCAGAGATGTGCTATGCAGCTATAGCTCTCTCTCTGGCCACCCTAGGCGCGGGAGGCGATAGGCGATTCGCTGTCCGACCATGGACCATGCCCGGGTCGACGGCGCGTTATGTTCCACGCGCGCCTCAATGAAAAGAGTGTCAGTATGATGACGAGAGCGAGAGGAGAGAACAGCTAGTGTAAAACATAGGGCTTCAATTTTATTGAGTAAATACTCGTAAATAACAAGTAATTAGCATGGTCCCAGGCCGGTCTAGCTACGTCGCAGTGGTCGTTGAACTTGCTCAGGTCAACAGCCTTGCATTGCCAGTATTTGCCAGCCGTCGCTTAGGTAGGTATATATATATTTATCGCTAATACAATTTTATGAGCCCCTACGTTACTTGTGGAGATTATCCGCCAGTCCGGACTTGACTGACAATAAAATCCATTGAAAATCTCGCAGCTGAAAGCCGTTACGGAAAATACAAAGGGTTCGTTAACTAAGTTTATATCCTGTTCGCGTTAAATCAAAGCAATTTGGATGGAGTTGAATTCAAAATGAATAGTTGATGTTTTTCTTTAAAGCCAAGCTAACCAAGCAGAAAAAAAGCTCGCTTTTTATTTGAGCTTTTTTTCAGAAGTTCTGATTTCGCGTCAAATCTCTAGTAATTCTACTTAAACAGTATACGAATTCATTGAACTCACTCTCCGAAGAAAACATATAAGATATTTCTACGACAGTTTGAATTTATGTTTAATGTCATAAAGTTGAAAAAAAAGCTTTGTTAGATGATATAGACGTATAGCAAGGTATGTCTGTAGACAATACTTATTCTGAAAGACATTCTTTGTTACTTTTCGTTCAGGAATGGCTTCTCTTAATTTCAGAGGTCAGTTACCGCATACATCTTTAGATATTTATGATGTATAGGTCCTATCCATCTCCTGACGAATTGCCGTTTCGTTAGAACGTTGCAATTATGTTTTTGCGTCTTTCGATGTGTGTTCGTTCTCGTGAAGTCTTAATAATAAGTAATTGTCGGATCATCAAACGTTAGGTATATTTATATCTAATCATCTAGATCTCATTTTTGTTGGAACATTTAAGGATAATTTTCGAAAACAATATTGGTATATTTAGGCAGGTCGAATTCTCGTTTCTTTTTATTATCACTAATTTCATTGCTATAGACAAGTTGGCTGTCATCATCTGTATTTTTCACAGATTTAAGTCTATACTCCAACTCTATAATCTCTCTCGGTATACTCTATATTGTATACCAATTTGGTCTATGGAACTGAGATTAAAGGTAATGAGAAAAAATCATGCATTCATTGCAACTATTCCATGTCATTCTTTTTTTAAAATGTCGTTAATAGTATGGCGTATAGAGTCGTTAATATAATTGTAATTTCCCATACACTCGGACTAGCCATAAAAAGAGTTTTTCTCTTTTTATTTACATTTTCGGTGTTAAAGTTTCACCAACATTTTCCCTATTAAACATAATATATAAATACTTGGTGGCCTATTTCCAAGTACTCGCCGATACGATGATGATTATAATGCGGCACCACGCGTGGTGCTGCGTGCTTGGCCGTGGTCCCGTGGCTCAGTGGTTCTGACTAGCATTATCATTCGCGGCCGAGAAGCCTCGATTCGCTTAACTTGAAACACACGCCCCTTAATAGGTTAAATCTAGTTTCTAAAATCACTTATTGTTTGTAGATATGATAAGTTGATAACTAGTTCGATTTATTTAGAACAAGGTGATGGCTCTTCGAAATTTGCCTGAAACTATCGTCAAACCGAGACTTTTCTGTATTTGTCTGAAGTCTAAAGATTCTCAACGCAACGTGCTGTTAAAGCAGCTACTTTTTAGGGGAACTTTTTTTATAATAATCAGTTGAAGATTTCGTTCAAGGGTAATATTATATTTCGAAAGCAAGTATACTCACTTACGTGTTCTCTTTCAAAAAGGTGTAATTTCTTACACAAAATGTAGCTACGAAATGAAATTAGTTCAGAAACGAAAACTTACACGCGAGAAATTACAAAAGTAATTACATTTGCGAATTCTGAACGAAGAGTTTCTAGTCCAGAAACTACAAGTTACAACCGATAGCAAATAAAGGTAGGTATGTGGCATATTTGTCGCAGATTTAATTACTTCCTCACTTTTACCGCTGTAGAAAAAAGAAATAAGGAAACAATGTATTACGATAGCAAAACTTTCTTTTAGTGTCTCACTGATGAATGAATCAGTATCATGAAATCAGCTGGAAATGTACACTTTTTTGTTCTTAAAGGAGAAAGGCCTGGACCCACTGACCCACTGCGGGCACTGCTGTCGACCACTTTCTGCCTCACTGGCATTTATAATAATCATTCTGTAGCACACAACTGACAGTGCGTGCAAACTTGCAAACTTGAGCGAACACAAAATGATTAATGATACGAATATACGAGGGGTAAATACTATTTTGGTGAGGGGAAAAAAATAGATAAATGCATGATCACTATTAATAGATGTCTTTGAAGAAATCAATGTTATTCATCATCATTTTTAACTCGCTATGATGGTCCGTTAAGCAGTCGTTCCATGTGAAATACTGATATAATTCAGCTGCATCTGGTTCGACTGGAAGCTGACCCCTATACATATAGTTGGGAAAAGTTGAACAATTAGAATTAAACCCACGCCCGTTTTAACACCCCTTTTATGCAACGTGTAACACCAAATGCGCAAAACCTCTCGGGGGGTAACTCAGCTTACTCAGCCCATATTACTGAACAATTTTTGTTCTAAGTCTTTTGGAAATTCGCTTTATTAAAAAAAAAATGGTTTTTCATGTGAAATAAGAATTGATCGGGACCATCTGTATGAAAAATCTTTTTTTTTGCAAATTTCCAAAAGTTAGAACAAAAATTGTTCAGTAACGTGGGCTGAGTTACCCCACCAGAGGTTTTGCACAATTTAGTGATACACGTTGTTGAGTAGGAGGGTTGGCTAGTGTAGTGTATCCATAGAATATAAGTTAAAATGTAGTTAAAATATCGGCAGAATTTGATACAAATACAGTACATTTGTAATTGAGAAACGGGTAGTCGATGCACCTGCGACATGTAAGATTCCTATATGAGTTGAATGCTACCTTCGAACACGAAGAGGGTTGGTGCAAACAAGTCTGGATGCGCGACTGGTTGGCAGGTAACACTAGCGCTAAATATAAACTCTTAACGAGGTAGGTACAACGGACAAAAAAGGCGAGTAGCTTCACATTATCGTACGTGAGATTAGTGGGTCTGAGCGCAATGAGAAACCTATTAGGACTTTATGGGTTTTCGAGAAAGAGTTTAAAAGTTCTGCGCTTTCGTGTTTATTTCGGAATTTACGACGTCGAACAAAAGGAAAATAAAAATGGCAGATACGTGTAATACGTGTTACCTATTCAGAAATGAAAACAGTAATAAAACTTCGAAACATAAAATATTCTCTTGTGTGTCAAAAGAGGTCAGGCTAAATCAATTTATTATTCTGATCGGATAACATTAATTTATAAATATCTTTCATCAGAACATGTCGGAACATCCGCCACTCGACAAGTTATCGGCTTAACAGTGAATTCCGTTTAGATACGGTATTTTTGTCCAATAATTCAGTCATTTAAAATAAATTGTTATGGAACCGAGTCTGAATAGCAAAGAACTAGTTATAAAACCGGCCCGCTGGTGACCCGATTCGAGGCAGTGTGAACGAGCGGGTGTTGCACTGAAGACGCTGCGCAGGCGCCGCCGCCGACCGCCAACCAAGTGCAAGGCAAACCTCTCGTCTACACGTAACACGGCATAACGACTCGACTACAAAATACCAACACGCGCGTCTGACACACACTTGTTTTGCTCGAGTTTCTTGCATTGTTTAGTAACGTATGTTGGCAAGATGACTTGAAAAATTGAAGTAGGATGTTAATTAAAAAATGCCAAAAAGAATAGAGATAAATTAATAGGCTCTTGAATAATAAGATTCGATGATTAGCATTATTTTTTTGGGTTGATTGGGTCCACTGGCGGTTTTGGTACAAACCACTATAATTATCAGGTACTTCTCAAAAATAAATAATAAACCTATCTAAATTGCTGCACTGATATTATAAATACATTTTTGCATTAAATATTTTGCGGACAGGCATGGTTGCCTAAGGACATACGTAAATTACATAAAAGTAAGTCACGTCTTGAGATGCAATTACGCGACTAAAGTTAGTAGTGAATACGAAAAAAAAAAGATGGCGGCATTAAGTGCGGGATGTGATGCGCGGTGGGTGCACGCTTCTGAGATGTTCCGATAGTACAGGACCTTGTCCCTAGTTCCTTTTTTAAACATTATACTTTTATACGAATTTATTTCTTTTTTTTTTACAAAAAGATACGATCGTGTATGGCTAGTATGCAATAAGGTTTCTTACTATGTAGGTACTAGCTTGATTTTTAAAAGATATTTTTAACGGAACCCGGCTCTCTTTCAATGTCATTTAAAGTTCTCTTTGTTGTATAGGTAGTCCGGCTTTTTCATTTTATCTAACCTAGCTTTAAGCTGTGCTTGAAGTGAACCTTCTTGATGGTTTTAATGTTAATATTAAACATATTATAATTAACAAATATGTGTGTCTGCATAGCATAAGTCTAATAAAAATACATCAAACAAACATGAATGATTTATAAAAATAATGTTCTAAGAACAAAAAAAATCATTCATCATCATAACGTCATCCCCGAACGCGCCCTGAACTAAATTCACTATATGGACAGTATTATTTTTTATTATTATTATAATAAATTAATAACACAAAAAAATAACAAACAATAACATGAAAAATATAGAATAACTATTGTTATTCTTATTTTTTTCACAAATAAATTAGCCAATCAAGTCAAAACATCCACGGTTCTACTGAATTATCTAAATAGTTATTCATGATTCGTATCTATGAATTCATAGACAGTCTGATTAACGACGGTCCCAGGCATAGATGGAATTTGCAGACAAATTAATGTTTTTTCTATTAACATAAGACTAATAGGACTCTTCTAGGTCAGCCTGGTTATGTAGTTATATGACAAATAAAAAAAAACGCATGGTAGGTAATAGAGCATCCACTTTGCAATACGAATGAAAAATGAACTATCATAGATTATCAAAATGAAAAACATGATGAAATTCACTGAATGCGTTCGATGCTTAAGGGTACCGATGCAATCTCTCTTATTTAATGCACTATTCCAAGTCCAATACGTCAGTGTGCGTGACTGTCCGCAGCGCCACTTCATTTCGTATTGCACCCACTGGGGTACGCCACTTTACTAGTAATGATGTCTTCACGTAGGATCGCACACGTATTTAATATATCCACGTTTCAAATCGCATTAAAGAGATCTTAATTAAATTAGAAACGAACTCATTAACCAGGCTCGTTGTGAGTAGAACCATTAAATGTTTCAAGTTGAAGCAATTTCAAGTAAGTAGTTTACAGTTTCAACAAGTTCTTGATGATTTTCTAGAAACATGATTTAATCAATTAAACAGTAACTCGCTCCAAATTGCTTACCCATTCAATTATCTTAACACTGCTGGATTATTAAATAATTACTAAGATAGTATCATAAGACCATCATAATTCAAGTTAGCAGAACAAAAAGCTATTGTGATATAACTGTATATTGTCGATTAGCATGCTTAGCGCTACGACGTCACGCACGCGCGCCCTTAAATGGAACACACTATACAATAAGGTTTTTTGCCTAATTATTGTAACGTTTTTTCTATACAAACAAACCAAAAGCAATGTGTGTTAATGCGTTTAACGGGTCGGAAAATTGGGACAGATTATCCCGTTTTTTTTTTATTCTTGAGTGGGGATTAGATAAATCTAAGCTAGTTAAGAGTTCGATGTGTCTTATCGCCTGTCGGTTCAGATTACGGTTTTTAGAATTGTAACTCATTAGGCCTCCGACTAATGGAGAAATTCGTCAAAACCGTTAATATCATAATGTTCATTTGGAAACGAGTTCTTTTGTCTGATTGTTATGTTTAGCAGGTTTTTGTTTACAAGAATTTAAAGTTCAAGTGAGTTGTTTGACACACAAAAATGTTGTTTGAGAAGGCACCGTTGTGCGACACCCGAGCTGACCCCTGGTTCAACGATCAGCCGACATTCGGACAATGCGTGAGGTTCCCAGGCTAGCCCACTACTGATGGCATCTTATCTCATTAACGGTTTTACAGAACTCGCTTTAAAATTTTAAACAATTTGAAAGTTTCCTTTATACATTTCGACATAACTCACTGTCTCAACGTTATAAAAAAACCACTGATATACTCGTACAATACAAAGTCACAACTTGCAAAATTTTATTTTTTTCCACCTTTTCATTGCATCCACGCCGACCATAGCATCAGACGCGATCTGTACTACCAGAACACATATAATCCACTATTAAATTATGAAAAGCTCATGGTTTAATCATGATTGCGTAATTATAGTAATATAAATGAAACAGTTGCAGTTCGCGGCGCGTGCTTTTGCCATGGAATAGCGGCGGCGGCGGCGCGTGGCCGGACAATAGCAAATAAATACTTATTAGGGTACCTATATGGACATCGTCGAGGCGTTAGAGGCAATTAAGCGAACACGCGGAAGCCCGCACATCATTATTCATTAACAACATTGGCATCAGCTAAAAGCTTCGGGCTCGGGTTTGCTTCCTGGGTTTTTCTGCGCGGGAGCAGTGGATGCGCGTCTCGCATGCTGCCCCGCTCCGCTCGTGCGCACACGCCTAGCTCTTACATCATAACATAACATGTAAATAATTCATGGAATAGCGTTCGATTCGCTCAGTGAGCTTTATCTAGGTAACGGTGAACAAACAATAAAGAATACAACATCTCGTAAGTTCTTAATTAATGTGATGGTCTTAACTTGTAAGAAAATCGTTATTTAAACACGCTCCAGCTGCAGGTAATGTTCTTTCTCTTGGCTTCTTATATTGTTTTTTTCAAAGAGAATATTTATTGAGTGTTGTAATTTAATTTTTTTTCTCATCCAGAATGCCTTAGTCCCTCAAGTCACAAGTTTTGGACCGATGTGTGCTACCAGTAACGACGTATGGCACTGAAACGTGTTCTCTTACTATGGGACTCATTAGTAAGCTCAAGATAGCCCGATGAGCTATGAGGAGAACTATGCTCGGTGTCTCTCTGCGTGATCGAATCATCGAATGAGAGATTGGTAGACGAAACAAAGTTTCAGACATAGCAAGTTGAAGAGGCAGGGGTATGTCACATAGCACGCAGAACTGATGGCCGATGGGGCCGTAAGGTTCCCGAATGGAGATCACGCTCTGCCAATCGCAGCGTGAGACGAGTGAGTGTTCACAAGATGGACATGATTAATGAAGACCGCAGAATCGCGTTAGATGCGAACCGGTTCTAACCGGTCCTAAGAAAACTATGGGGAGGCCTATGTGCAGTGCAAGCAGGGGAGGCCTACGAGTATGTGCAGTGTAAGCAGGGGAAGCCTATGTGCAGTGTAAGCAGTGGATAGCCTACAGCTGATATGATAATGATGATGTAATTTAATAAATTACTCATTTCAAATGAAAAAAGAATCCAATTCATAAGATTACATAGCGCAAAATACGCTAAATCTAACACATCGTAAGCACGATCGCAGCTGAAGTAATAAACTGGGATAATTATTAACTAATCATCCTAACAAACTAATAAGGAAACTCATTTTTTATTATATAACCAGGTAATACATACACCTAATATTGCATCACAATATTAATAAGAAATTAATCAACAAGATAAAAAAAATACAACATCATCATGTTATTGGCAAAAAATGGCCAAAAATTAAATTATATTCCTCCTATGTCTGCAAATATTTTTAGCATGAGCCTCCATCTATTTTATGTCTACAATGGCGGATTTTCCCGGTCCTTGACTTATGCCCTTTAGGCCAGGGTTACTCAAAGTGGGGTACGCGAACCCCTATAATAGGGGTTCGCCATTCGACGACAAGAAGCAAGCACACCCATCATATTAAAAAGATATTTTTTAGATCCTTTTATATTCAAACAAAAACGTTATTCTCTTCAACAGTCAATTATAATATTTTCTTTAAGAGGGGGGGGGGGAGATCTTAATTAGAACAGCCTGGAAATTTTAACAAGGGTTCGTGAAACCCAAAGTTTGAGAAACCCTGTTTAAGACTAATCATTGTGGATTGAGTTCAAGTTTACAAAATACAAAGGTACTTACGATTTTTTCTTTTTTTGTAAATTCTCTTTTTAAAACGGTGTCCAATCTTTTTCGGGTGCAGGATCCGTCTCGTGTCTAAATTGCCTCATTAACTTTAAAGAGAGCATCATTAATTTTTGGTACTTTAGTGGCACCGTTAGTGGTGTTGTCTTGGTCACAAACAACATTCGTTACCTGCCATGCGATGTAGCTCAGTAGAGCATGAGATAGCTTATGTTTTTTACTTATTTTATTCATAATCGATTTAGAATCTACTGCGGTTTTAGCATTAAGTTCAGAAACGAATTGTCACGTTGGAGTCCTCGTTGTTTTAAAAAGAAAACGAGGGTCAAGTTTAATCGTAAGTAGATTGTACCTAAACTACATAATGTAGGTCAGACAACTACTTCCAAATGAATAATTAATGATACAGGATACTTCCTTTCTTATCAAGCTTAATTTCTTATTCGGTGTAACTCGATCAATCTATTAAAAGGGTAGTGATGATAAATGAAGAATTTTATAAATAGACTAGCTGTGCCCGCGACTTCGTTTGTGTGGATGTCGGAACTCGAAAATGTATTTTTTATAACAAAGGTTTTTTTCTGAAATAAAAGTAGCCTGAGTTACTCCTTATTACATCAACAAGTCCCGTCAAAATTTTAGCCATTTTTGAGAATATCCATAACAAACAGACAGACAGACAGAAAAAATGGTTTCGTATATATATTCGTATGCATGTAGTAAAAAACGGTTATTTAAATATTACATACAGACACTCCAATTTTATTTATGGATTCCTTTATAAACCTTACTTTATTGTCAGGTTTTATTATGACATTTGAGGACGTATTTCGATAGACGTGTTAAAATACGCGTTCGCTAGACACTACAAAATAAAGATAAGCAAAGCATAGCCCTTTAAACAAAGTCAGTTCAAGCTGGAGGCTTAGAAACAATAGCCTTTAATATATTTTGTTTATTTATTTGAAATAGGGTCACCCTAATAGATACGTGGGAACGCTCACAGGACTGGAACAAAATATTCAAATTGAAATTCAACGAAACAACATTATTCGTGTATCGAATATTTTCCATACACATAACATCGTGCCTGCATTTCCTGACAGGGATGACGGAGGATCAATTTTTACTAGAATATAATATACCTAATGAACGCTAGGAAAACTTTCGTTTATTATTTAGGACTAGCTGACCCGGCAAACTCGTACCGCCTCAAAAATAATTTAAAAAAAAAAACCTTTTAAACCTTCCCTGGACTTCCCAAAATAATTCAAAACCAAAATTAGCCAAATTAGACGTTCTCGAGTTTTAGCGAGACTAACGAATAGCAATGGATTTTTATATAATAGAGATTTTATTTGCCACAAACAGGCAGGTCTAGATTTGCCCAAATTGGGGTTCCAACCTAAGAATCAACACTCAGAAGACCAAGCAATCCAATCAGTTGATATTTTTCAACAACTGCAACCTAGACTAGACCATCTTACACTTCAAAGTCAAAGTACCACTCCAAGAATTAAAAAAAAAACAACTAAGATGAATGAACTATTCTACTGATCCCCATTGATATCCCGAATCTTGGAAAGAACCAGGAAGTACAAGAAAGATAGGGTATCATCAATATTAGATCCGATCCGAATGTAACGGTAGTGCATCGCCGACGGTGAACGACACCGTGCGATCGGCGCGGGCGCAGCCTCCGATAACGCAACAATTATTGGCTTGTTATCGACCGATCTCATAGAGCGCGTGTCAAAAACGTTGCACCGTTAAATGAAGTAGCGTGAGGAAGCTGTATGGAAATTATAAAAGATACTTTTAGATATTATGGTTTAACTTATAGATATACGAGGTCAGTATCCTTAGCAGGAGATTTCAGTATTTGAGACGTAAAATAAACTGGAGCTTTGACAATTTCAAATTGTCAAGGAAAAAATTAGTTCCTTCTTCGCACACCAGACGCGCTGTTCCATTTTTTCTTAACAAGAAACGCTGTAAATACTGGTCTTTCCAGTATTTACAGCGTTTCTTGTTAAAAAGTCTCACTGTAAAGTATAAGAGTGAAAACTCGTGCTAAGGGTACTGATAGGTAGTGACTCTATCCAAAATACTGAGGTTCTAGGATGAGTTTTAAAATTTTTGTGACGTAAATTAAACGGGAACTTTGGCGTCATTTTGATGGAAACAATTAGTTCTTCGGTCGTCCACTAGAAGCGCTTTTTTATTTTACATACAAAAACGTCGTAAATACTTTAAGTACGCCAAATACGCAAATCTAGTGCACAGGCCTCACGCTGCGCAGACTAGAAGCCGTTCCTATGATAGTTTGAAATATGATGAAATAAGTAGGTACCTTAAAGATGAACACCCTTTGTGGATTTACTAATTATCTCAAATATTTTGCCTCCTGTTGTTAAGCAATTATTTTGTCAGTTATTTGAGTTTCATGCTTCACAAATTTTATTTAAACGTTCACTCGGAACAATGTTAGATCGAGAACTTGAATTTAATATTTTGCTCAACAATTTGTCTCAGAAGGAGCTTCCGACAATTTTATAAACGTCACACGATTCGCCGGCTCTTGTCTTTACGCACAAAGGCAGATACTAATTAATTCTGTCATAACAATAAATCTTGCACGCTATTATGATCTTTGTAATCGAGGCCAAAGGGGCGAGATTAGAACATAATATGTCGTGACAATTTGAGTGAGTATACTGCCGGTACTTTACGAGTAGCGTGTCATTATGGCACTACATTTAAGTACGTCCATAATTAAGATAAATTGCACGTATTTTGATGTTAGAGACCTTCCGATGCTGAGGAAATAACGTAAATAAACATAAGTATGTACTTATTGCCTTAAGGATTACTGTAGCACAATAAATAGAGGGATACCTAAGGTTATAAAATGACTCGACAGTGTACAATCGCCATATTTGAATCATGGTCCATTTTGATAATAACTCGTTTGAGTCCGTCAAAATAGCAAGATCAAGGTGTGTACCTTGTGATGGTGTACTTATTTATATGACTGTTACAAAATAAGCTTATGGTGTGTCATAATTAAAATTTGTCGACTGTACATCGCTCATAATCAAACATAATATGCTTCTTCATATTCTCACTAAAGCGAAACTGAATATGATCTACAAAAAGCACAACATTTCTAACATCATAAGTACATACAATACAAAACCATCTCCAGATATCCGAACCAACAAAAACAAATCAAAATCCGGGTACTTTTTTATGTTTTTTGTTACCGAACCGAAATCCATAGCTACAGGTCGGCTTCCACCTTAATATCTTTGTCGGGTACCGTTGTCCGACCACAAGGTAACGGGACGCAAGGCCCTAAGCATTGAATAACGCTCCGATTATTCCGAACAACTTCACATTTTAAGGGGCATTGAAGTTATGTTTGAAGGTAGTAATTGGCTTTAGAATATTGATTTGGGTATAAAATAATGAATAGATTTACTTATGTTTTTGCACGATTGTATATTAATACATTTAAATAATAATGACTAGCTGTTGCCAGCGGCTTCACCCGCTACAACTCGAAAATTATCCCACGGGAACATAAAATCGGAATTAAAACTATATATAGGTATCCTATGTGTTAATCCAGGTTATAAACTATGTGTGTACCAAATTTTAGCCAAATCCGTTCAGTGGTTTTTGCGTGAAAGAGTAACAAACATACCTACAAACACACGTACATCCTCACAAACTTCAAGATCCATAATTTCGATGCAAGTACAAAAATAACTCTTCCTAATTCCGAACTATGGTTTTATGTACTAATAACAATAAATAGATAATAGTGTCAGTTAAGATAGCTTCAATTACAATAATCGTCACATTATCTCATCTCTTACAATACAATATCGTTCATTTGATGCGGGAACCACTCAGGGAAATTAGAAAAAAAATATTGTACAGCTTTTCTCTAGGCGTAAATATGACTTGTAATACAAAAATAAAGGTGGCACATACCTGCGGGCGGAGTGTCGTATGTCTTGAGTAATAGTCGTGTTGGTAGAAGCTGGTGGGCGACAGTGGCGGCCGGTACTTCTTGTGGCCATAGCCCATCGTGTCCATCGTGTGCATCTTGACTCACAACACTAGTCGCAACTCACTCTCAGTCCCCAATCGATCGTCCGGTGCTGGGCAGGTCAAGCCTTAGGCGTCACATATCGCTTGTCTCTCTGTAACAATATTATAATTTTTTAATGACACTTTTATCATAGTTTTTGACTGGTCTAGAGGTTAGTGACCCTGACTGCTATGCCGGAGTAATTTATCTATAATATACATGTATTTAGAAATATATAAGTATGTTTATCAGTTGTCTAGTACCCATAACACAAGCTCTGCTTAGCTTGGTACTAGACGGCGTTGTGTGATAGTAATTGTGGAATATTATTATTATAATATTATAGTTCTCATAGTTCTCTTTCTTTCTTTGTGAAATGAATGGCAGGATAGGCCGCGAAGTGTGTCTGTATGCATGCCTTGCATCCAAAATGTGGGATGATGATGTGACCCGCATTAATAAATAAGTTGATGCTCGATAGTCTTCACTGCGGCTTACATTTTGAGCGATCATACCATGGTTGTACGAGTAGTTCATTAATCTGTTATCGATTAAGAATACGTGGATATATAATTTTTCTGTTTTAAATTGGGAAGAGCTCTTTCAAAATAATATAAAAACATCCAACTCAGTTGTGTTTTATACCGGATTTATACTTATGTACAGAAAATGAAATGAAGAATCTTTTGACATAAACAATTCCATTTAATCAAATGACGAACCTCACGTGTAGGTATTTCGTGCGGACAACAGTTACGAGTACCTAAGAATATTTCCCAATAGTTGTAGTTCCTTATGCATCTCGTATTAACGAGTCTCACGCTATCTCATTTATTTTGTAGCATACTAATATATTAACGGGACCAGCTTTGAAAGTATATCTATTCGTCGTATATATTACAAGAGCTTCGCTCTGCGTCGTCCAATATTTACATAAAGTCCCACAGAAGTCGAGAGCTCGCTCCGTCGCCGTCGCTGTTTGTTGTGGACAGTGCTGCAGTGGCGTAGCTAGACGGGGGCGAAACTATACCTAGCCCCCGGCCTGATGGGGCACCTGATGGGGCCTCGCGGTCCGATAAAAGTCTTGTCAACGGCGATCACCAGTCAGTAAAGAAGTGCAACTTCTACTAAGAAATTAACATAAATTTTTGTGGTGGCCTTTTAAATACTTGTGGTGTCTGATGAGAGAGACCTGAAACCTAAGAGGCCTGGCAATGCTGATGTCGCCGACGATCACATTTAAATCAAGCGCCTCTACTGCTCGCGCGAGGACCTATGTTTCATAATAACTTGGTAACGTTTTTATTGTTACTGGAAGCTGAAAGATATTATAAGGCCTCGCAAAGCTGACGCGGCTGTCACATCACCAGTTTTTTACGATAACTTGGAACCAAGCCATCTTAAAAAATGGAGGCCTCGCGCGAGCAGCGGATGCAAGTAATATTTTTCGCCCAGAAAAAAGGGCCTGGCACATGCGTCTTGCGTCCCTCCTAGATTCGGTCTCGCTACGCCACTGGTTGTGGAAACGAAATAAAATCGGTCAAATACCTGCCGCTGGAACTACCACAGTACCACTAGTGACGTGACATAACTGTTCTCTCATAACGAAACGACCCGATACACCGCAGTCGCATTCGAATTTTTCACTAAACTCGTATTTTATTAGCATTTGCATTTTATATTCTAGCTGGTTATTCAAGTCTTAATGATCATTCTGCTAATTTGAATTTTTATCTTTAAAATTTTTTACCGTATTTTTTTATTACTAGTATTAAATTGATTCATTCATGGTAAAATACGTGTGGATAAATCACGCAGTGCCAATTATTGACTACACCAAAATGAACTTTTCTTTCAGAGAGAATTTTTATCCTCAATGAGAAATTGTTTCTCTACAAGAATAAAAAAGGTTTCCTCATAGATATTTGTAACCATAATTAAATCTGTCCCAATTCCAATCCCACAAATCCACCATCTAAAGAAGTATATAAATATTTCTTATTATTATTGTCCCACAATACTTGAAAGCCAATCCAAAACAAACAGATTATTCTTGTCAAAAAATTGACCAGTAATTTACGAAGTTGTGACAGTTCTCACGCGTAAATCGAAGCGATGCCGAATATTCGTTTTTGTTAGACATGTTTTTATCTCATTGATTGAGTAGTATTCGGCCTCCGCTCAGGGCCAGCCATTGCACTGCTCAATTGTTCCACAATCGACACCACGGATCAATGAATATTATACAATATTGTTTTTCCCTGAACGTTTTATAATAATAACTCATGGTTGTATTCAGTAAGCTCATTGTACAAAAACTGCGATGTTAAAATTAATTGTTGATTTATATCAGGAAGTGTTGGTCATCGGCTTCACGTGTGTTCTTCGGCTTATCATAATAAAGATTGATGTACAAAAAACAATGACTGGTATCTACGGTGTTTTTGTGTAGCAACCGTTTGTCACACCATGAGCAGGTGTTCAGAATAATTTGAATAATATTCTTAAGATATTCATACACACTATTTATTATTTTCAATGAGAACGCAATTTTATGACTGCTTCGGGGATCCTCCTACTCGTATGTTAAGAAACGTTTGACCAGAAGTGTGAGGAGAAGGTATACAAATAATCCGCCTATCATTAGGTAAGGATAGCGTCACGGTGATGGTTACGCCCCTTAAAAACTTCTAGCTTTCAACGCGCAGCTTTTACTTAACCACATCGTGAAGCTGTCTGTACCAAAACGGGTACAGAGGGGTCTAAAATGTCTACCACCATGTGTTATTAGTTAGTCCAATAAACCGCCATTTAAAGCCCCTCCCCCCTCCAGAAGATGCCAAAACGAAACAAACAAGTGCTCTATATCACCTTGCGTTATATCTCACACTACATCATACTAACTATAATGCCCTTAAGTTTTCCGCAGCACGTCGCTACTACACTTGTGCGTCGTTAACACGTATATTGCTCAAGCCTCGAAGCCAGGCCTTGTCCTGCTGCTGACTCATAGCGGGCATGGCCACCGTGGGAACCTGCTTATCAGCGCGCTCTTGTGCGAATCGGAGACTTACGTAGCCATTCTTAAGTATTCATAGACCAAGCAATTATGAACTAGGTAGTTATGTAGACCATTGAAGGTATCTTATCGGCCTCTTTGTTTAAGGGCTGTTGAGGTTATATTTTCTAAGATCTAAGGATGCAATTGTTTTCCTGCTGATTTGATTTTAGATATGTTTGCCTGAAGCGATATGAGTCAGGTAGGTATTTGCAGTAATAAAAAACCATCCTTAATCAAAAAGTGAGTTTGTTGTGCTTTTATTTTTAAAGTACTGAACCAATGTAAATGGATTGCACAGAGATAGAGTTAACTTTGGACTACATTTTTGTATTAAATGATGAGTGAGAAATAAAAGGAAGGACGAGCAAAGCTGGGCATTTTTAAGCCGCTGAATCAATATTTATGGACTTTAACTTGCAGAGATAGTTTTAACCATGGATATACTTTTTACTTAAATGAAGAAAATAAGAGGGGTATTATGACAAGTCCAACCACATAAGTACTACATTTTCCAAAATTCTAATAGCCTAAACAAAGTTCGATTTTGTTAAATAAACATGAGCAATTGAGCATACGCCCGCGTGCTGTTGGTAAACAAAATGCAAGTTCAATGTATCCCAGGCGCTCAGCGGCCTCGACGCGGTCCAATGTCAATGTCACCTTTCATTGAGTCGACACCGACATCGTTGCGCCCGCGCAGCTTCCATCGCATCGCTCCGTTCACCCGTCGACGCTCGGACGTGGCCGAAGCGACCGCTTGGAACCGGAAATACCCGATTCTAATCGCTGAGTGGGATTTAGACGTTAATCCTTTGAATGTTATCAAAGAAAAAAAAAACTGTTTCCAGAAAAAGGACACATCTTGAAACCTTTTGATGCATCATGCATTTTAGTAGTAATGCGTCGTTTCAAAAGTTTTTTGTATTTTCCCACCACAAAAACATATTTGTCATACGGTCCACACTATAAACATAGCTGGATTTTACTCCATCGCAACCGGTTTAGCATTCCAAGAGTTCTTATACTGGTTCTTAATACTAAGACATGTTCGAAGAATCATATTTTTGCGAGTTGTACTGCTTTCTTTTAGAATATATGCCAAGATGATTTAAATATTCGAATAAAATGTGGGTGAGGTAACGTGAATCGCAGTGGAATTCGGACGACAACGGGACCTGCGCAGGCGCAACTGCAGGACGGATTACACGACAGTCGTGCTGATACATTATACAACGCTGCTAATCACTTGATTTGCATTACATACTTTAATAGTACTTGGAAGGTATTCAAGCTTCATTGTAAGCTAACAATGGAATGTGTGTTCTTTTTTAATAGCGGGTAAAGTAATTATGTTCTCAAAACGCATGAGAATTAAAAAGAAAACCATCGAAATCTAAACTATTTCCACCTTACCGCTAAAAGATAAACATCACTGTTGAACGCTTGTCTAAAAATAGGTGTAACTGCAAAACGGCCCCATAAATCAACGTGAAATATTGTTTTGGCGTTGACAGTTTTTTTAGACACGTGTTCAATATCCCCTTATCAATAAAATTTATTATTTTATTTCACATTTAATGTGGACTAAAGTTACAACCAGGATCCACATCTTGGCGTAACTTTACTTCTCGTTTTATTAATAAGGTGTGTAAGGTGTATTTCTTGTGGCAAGACGGTTTAAGTATATTTTAGGTGCAATAATCTAATAGACGTAAAATGGTCTTTTCTATTCGATGACAAGCAAATAAGAATAGAATAGATCGCAGTTCACATTTATGATTCTGCAAAAGTAACCTTTTTAGACTCATATGAAAATGAAAGAATAAAACTTTTATTCAGAAATTAAAATGTTTCGCTACGAGTTTTAAATTAGTGCTACGCTGCTACGAAGTAGCGTAGCAAACATAAGCGCACTAGAATTTTTCCAAAATAACGTACTAAAAATATTATAATCGTCCTCAGATATCAATATTGAGAAGTATTGCAATAATAGGAATGATTTTGAAAGGGGACTGCGGCCTTATGTTTGCCCCGCAAACCTTTACCTACATAATTATTATTGTTATCTCTTTTTAAAACCCCTTTATTTTGGTACCCTACACAATGGTATCGGAAGAGAAAATAAAAATCGAAACTCAAAAATGGCGCTCCATAATCTTGGTTTGTTTAGTTTTTCAAAATATATATATATATATAGAGTAAGAAAATATATATATAAGTACCCAAATTCAGACAAATCTAACGACACCTCACGAGCTAACATCCATCAAGCCATTTAGGCGTCGCAGCGCGCAAAAGAAATATGCTCACAAACTTAAATACACTTGAAAACATAACTCTCCTTCTAGGGAAGTCGGGTAAAAGAGACGAGTAATTTCTTTCATAACCTGATTGTGTCCCTATCATTACAGTAGTCAAACCACTTTATAAAATTGCTCCATAATCCATATGAATGTCTCGTTGGCACAATTACTAGGCTGGCAGGGAGACGAAGAGGCGACCAAAGGAGTCAGTCTCATCCTCTTGACAAAGAGCACTGAGATCACAACACCGTGAAACAGACAGTTTAATCGTCGGCTAATTGTTGCCTACAGTTGACGATCTGAGACCTCGTCACAAGATTTCTGTAGGTATTTTATTTACTGCGTACTTGAGAAGTATTCACTTACGTTTTAGGTGCGTTTCCAATAGGCAACACAAGTTGCTTGAATTGAAAAAAAAAACCATTTTCACTAGTTCAAACTACTCGTACCTGTAACTTTTAAAATGGAATCGTCACGCTAGGGCTTCTGATGCGTACCAGGGCTACATTATAACATTAGAGTTATAGTATTCGTACTTGAAGCTAGGTACATACTACGAGTATTGTTATTGAATAGCAAATCTGTAATTATGCATACAAGGTTACCACAATAATATGTTTATTACATTATCCTCTGCTATTAATTGTATATTCATTCAACTATTTATTTACACACTGTTTCTTAAGTTTCTGCCAGCGGATACACAAAATAAGAAAGAAAAAAAAAGGAAACGAAAATGTGTGAGAGAATGAAGAATTTAAACGTGCCTAGAGTTACAAGCAATAACGAAAAACGCACACTAATTCTACATGAGGCCTTTTTTAAAGTAACAGTTCCAAAATTACTACAAAAATATTTTGGGCCCTTTTTTTAACAATAAGTCTCGAGATTTACGGTCATATAATATGAAAACTGTATTGATCAATTTTTCAAGACAGAAACGAATAGGATAAAGCTTTGTGGAAAAACGTACATACCTATTACTTAGCAGATTATCTTTCTCATATCCAGGATCAACATTTTTGAAAGGTCAAAGTATTTTTCCTGTTATCAATATACAAAAAAGTATCCACAGACTTCTTCCGTGATTATAAGTAAAGGAACAAAGTGGAACCTTCGCATTATACTTATTATAAATTACTAAGATGGTTGTAATTTCTCGGATTTTTATGAGTTTTTGGAACGAGTATCAACAAAACTATTCATATGTAAACTTTAGCCAAAAAACTTGGGACTTCACTTTATAAATAACTAGCTGTTGCCAGCGGTTTCACCCGCTACAACTCGGAAATTATCCCACGGGACATAAAATCGGTACAAACATAATATCCTATGTGTCAATCCAGGTTATAAACTATCTGCGTGCCAAATTTTAGCCAAATCCGTCCAGTGGTTTTTGCGTGAAAGAGTAACAAACATACCTATATACACACATACATCCTCACTAACTTTCGCATTTAGAATATTTGTAGGACTATAGAAACTTTCGTAATGAAAATAGGGATGATTGTTTATATATACCTAAAAGTACTTTTTCTGTTTACGAACGTCTACGATAGTTTGTTGAACCCATAGAAATCTTCAAATTAACATTTGTGTGATTTGAATATGAATCTCTGATTATTTTGGTGGATGCATTGTTATTTTTTACTAGTGATTGTCTATCGAAGACCCAAAGTCTAGTTTAAAAATAGAAATTACAAAACATACGAGTATAATTTACTTAAACTTAATTCTTTTTCCGTTAAAAAAATCTTTTTACACTTAAAATCATATTGATTTTCTAGCTGTTGCTAAAGTTATTCAAAGGAAAAATAATGTCGGGATCTAAACTCCTAATCCAGGTTATAAACTGCTATTTGTATACCAAATTTAATCCAAGTCCGTTTAGCAGTTTTTATGTGAAACATACACATATACCTATAGACTTTCGTTCGCATTTATAGTATTAAAAAATAATGCGAAAGTCTGTAGGTAAATATGATTTGAATATTTACATGTCTGTTTCTTAATTCGTAAATCATAACGCAATACTGCATTGTATCTTCGTATCCATGATATTTTGATTACTTAATTCGTGCTCAACAAGAATTTATCACTTCCCTAAATATCATTTTCCTAGATCACCTTCATAGTTTTTTCCAACAAAACCTCAGTTTTAATTCAGTATCATCACCTATTATCGGGTATCGTTTCCTGCTGATGATTGGCAGAAAGTCGTGACGAGCACCAGTCGTCCTCACGTCGGGACCATCCGTGACTCCTGCGCCGACCTCGAGGCCGTGACGTCACTACCAATTACATGGAAACCATGCAATTGCGTTATGTTATCTAATAGCTGGCCACGACCGAAACAATTAATACTAACTATTCATCAATCTAATATATCAACAATTAAAGAATATACGAAAAAATCTTTGATAGATCGAGAGGCGTTTGTAATATAAGTTCATATAATGTTTAATCGATTACAAGTTTATAGTAAGTAGTCATACATAATACAAAAGTACTAGAATGAATAGACTTAATTATGCAGATTAAAGAATGCTGATTTTGATGTAAAAAATGCACGATTATCTCGAATATTTTTTTTCGTTTTAAAATTATCAAATGAGCTCTAGGGCGGGACAGGAGAGACTGTCAGACTTCTACTGACTGAAATCCATTGTAATCCTTCAATAGCCCTTTACGTTTCAGGGTGATGGTTACCTGATAAGACAGTCCCGCGGTCCCGGTAGGCTTTGGCCCTCTAAGGGCAGCCCCGTCACATTACTAACAGCTTCAAAATTGAAGATAAAGCACAGAGCACGATGTTTATAACACAGTAGGCTATGACGGACAATGTTGTCCTAATCTTCATTTGATGTCATTACCACGAGTTTTCACTCTTTTACTTTACAGCGTCTTTTCAGAATTTACAGGGTTTCTTGTATGAAAAAATGGAACAGCGCCTCTGGTGTGCGAAGAAGGAACTGGTTTTTTCCTTGAAAATTGTCTATTTGAAATTGTCAAAGTTCCAGTTTACTTTACGACTCAAATACTGAAATTTCGTGCTAAGGGTACAGTTCCAAAGTTTACTACCATCGGGCCTCAAAATGAATAAGGTTCCAGCATACTCGACAATGATAAATGGACACAGTGACACATATTATTATGGATATTCCTGGCTAACCTTGGAGCAATCACTTAGGAGCCTGAGTCTGTGGAAGTTGGAGATGTATCACCGAATTTTAGAGCTAGAAACATGCTTGGAAAACTATGTGACAGAATTGTTTATTAAATCTTGTATTCTATGTTATTATCAACTCTGGTATAATATTTTATTTCTTTTTTAGCGTGGTAAAATCATCACATGAGTCCTCCCACCCCGGGCAGGGCGGGAGGGACTGTCAGACTCGTACTGACTAAAATCCACGGTGTCCTTTAATAGAGCCGGCAAGCTTTGACCCTTTACTCGCCGCCCGCATGCACTCTTTCATTGTCGATATCTTTATCATTGTCGAGTATACTTAGCTGACGAAAGCGTGACTGTTGAGTAATTTTCTTTGGTTTAATAACAGATGTTTTTAATATTGTCAATATTTTTTACAATTTGTTTGCTTATTTATTTAATCTTTGCTTTTTGAGGCTTTTTTAGGGTTCCGTAGTCAACAAGGAACCCTTATAGTTTCGCCATGTCCGTCCGTCCGTCCGTCCGTCCGTCCGTCCGTCTGTCCGCAGTTTAGCTCAGAGACGCACAGTACTAGAGAGCTGTAATTTGGTGTAAATATACGGATTTGTTGTGCCGAAAAAGTGGTAAAATAAAATCTCGTAAAATATTTTTTTTTAGGGTACCTCCAGTACTTACACGTAAAGTGAGGAGTTTTTTTTCTCGCGTACGCGCTACCCGCGGCCTTTAAAAAATAATGTGAGTTTTCATTAACAATTTTTTGATAAAAAAAATCGTTTGTGAACTATTAAGCTTTAAAGTGCTAAATTTTGCTCGATTCGAGTGTCCCCCCCCCCCTCTAGCAGCTAAACAGTTATGTTTTGGGGTGTGAAAAAATTCACAATAGTAGTACATAATTATAACGAAGTTTAAAAGAAAATGATCACGACTAAGTAGGCTTTACAACTTTACGAGTAATAGTCGACCAACTTATAAAATGTACTTGATATCATATTTTCTTAAACAAAATGTATCGGAGACAACTGCAAATGTAAGTTTGTCAACTTTATTTTTACAGCTTTTATAGGTATGTTTTTTGGGGATAGGTAGGTTTTTATCGTCAACTATTTTTAACTAAATTAAAAAAAAAGGAGGAGGTTCTAAATTCGTGGTAATCTTTTTTCTTATGTATTTTCCCCGATTTCTCAAAGACTCCTGGACCAATTTTGAAAATTCTTCTTTTTAAAATTAAATTCAGCGATTCAGTTTAGTTAGTTCGCATAAGTATTTTGATGGGCAACTACGGAACCCTACACTGTGCGTGGCCCGACACGCACTTGGCCGGTTTTTTTATGTGTTGTGATTGGAAAACTCGGAAATTGTCTTTCTGGAACATTTAATGATAAACGATTTCTTCTTTTTTGCTAATTGATTTTGAAAAACTCTACCACACGTCAAAAAAAAATTGACCCATTCAGTGATAATAATAAATTTTATAATTAATGTGTGAATCTTCGGAATCAGATGAGTACTTCCGAACTTACAAACTTTATCTCGTCATAATGTTAAAGTACCTACAGCATTTTATCGTCTTATATCTTTAAAGCCTTTGTCAAACAGGCAGGCGAAAGCGAGGCGAAAGCGAGGCGATCCGATTCCGAGGCGAATGCGAAACGAAGGGCGACGTCAAACTGGGTGCAGCGAACCGACGTTTTGTATGAAGCCAGTACCGAATTTATAGCGATCCGAAGGCGAAGCGGAGCGTTTTTGTTACGTCATGTATGGAAATATGAAGCGATATCGCGCCGAAACTGAGACCACGTCAAACAGAAAGGCGTGCCCGCGAAGCGATTCGTGGCAGTTGTATTAGCTGGCTTTATAAGAACGACGTCAAACAGAGCAAATATGGGAAAGCGAGACCGAAGCGTGCACGTTGTTTGTGTTGCCAGATTTTTATTTTTCTTCATTTTCTTTATTTCACAGAGAAAACAGTTTGAATTCTTTTTATTAGATAAGGTGCGCTAATCGATGAAATCGACTCAGGTTTTTCAAGTTTTCTTCGCGTGGTACAGACGCCAGCAAATCAACCTACAATATTACCCAATTGGCATTGGCTGGCTTTTGCCTGGTCCACTAAAACACCAGCTGATGTCATCACTGGTTACCACTGTCAAAAATGCAGTTGAAGTGGTGTAAATCTATATATATAAAAGAACAGGGGTTTTTCTTTTGACACGACTACAGCCGAAACCGCTTAACGCAGAAACTTGAATTTTGGACAGCATTTGCAGTCTATCATGTAGATTGGCAATAAGACGGGATTTTGCGAGAATCCTCCTCTAAGGGGGTGAAAAGGGGTGAAAAAGTTTGTATGAAAAATCTTATTCCTTGGGTTTATATACCTGAAACTTACCACGAATAAGAACACCAGTAAATAAATAAGATTAGGACCACTATTTTTTTAAAACTACCCTCCATTCGTAATCTAGACGATGTTAAAGTTTGTATGGGAAAATCATAACGCGTGAGCTGATGAACTTGAAAATCAGTATTTATATACTAGATAAGAATTAATCAAACACGTGTTTTTGGATTTTTCGAAAATCATCCCCCAAGTTGGTGAAAAGGGGTATTCAAGTTTTAAGGGGAGGATATTGAACCACTGAACGTAGAAACCTGAATTTTGGATGGTAGTTACAATTTATAATGTAGATGAGCATTATGAAAGGATTTTGTGAAAATCTCCCTCTAAGGGGGTAAAAAGGGGTGAAAACCTTTGTATGTAAAATCTTATTTCTTGGGTTTATAAACTTGAAACTTGGTACGAATATCAGTTTAAGTAAATAGAAAAGATGGGCATTATTACTTTTTTTAAAACTACCCTCCATTTTTAGGTTTTCCGAAAATCACTCCCTAAATGGGAGGGATTTTATTGCTTGCTTCGCTAAACTCAAAACTTGACATATTAATTATCTCTCAATCGACTAAAGGATACGTATTTTTATTTATATTTTTTTTAAATCAACCCCTAACGGGGTGAAAATCGGAAAATCTGTTTGTCTAATGTGATTGATTGTTTGTTTGTATTGAGTTTTTAGATTTTCTTATAAGGAGGGAGAGCGGGAATTAAATTCACTGAGTTCGAAATTAGAAACACGCGCAGACGAAGTCGCGGGCAAAGTGCTAGTGCTGTATATTCCACGCCTTTTGAGGGTCTCAGCAACCACAGCAAAAGCGACAGCACAGCCGCTGTGCTTGCAATATAAGATAGCGCAACGGTGTCGACACAAATACCGCCACACACCAAAGGCCCACCCGCCTTCCAATATCCCAACGTCATGTCGTCTGGTCTCTTCCCATCGTCAGGAACTGAGCCGTTAGGTCCTAAACCTGTAGGTAAGTCGGCGCTGGCTGGTAGTGGCCCTTTTGCAACCCTCTAATATAAAAATACTTATCAGGTGTACTATGTAAAAATAAAAACAACATTTTTAAAATTGTTTATTTAATAATCTTTATCAACAATATCGAGGAATCCTGCCCATACAGTAATATTTTGTTAATGTCTAAAACATTACCATAGGTACTATTTTTTGGCAATAATTATGTCTCTTGAAGTACCTACTGAACTGAATAATTTTAACTTTTAAATAGATAAATATTATGACAATCGCGTGTTTCCAAATAGGTCATTCTCCAAGAATCCATTGATTAATAATTCTAAGGTATCGTGTGGCAAAGTCTTGTCAATAAATCATCTTCCTCCATTAAACCCTCCGTTCGAATAGGGTACTTTTCCAGAGATAAGACTCTCGTCTAATTCCATGTCCTCATCTTCAACACAAATACTGATACTGATTAGAGCGAAGCTTCTATGCAGCTCAGAGAGGCATAACAAAGTGTTTAATGAATTTGGCATCCATATTCTTTTCTCTTCAAAGTTAGAATGAACAGGATTTTTCTGGGTAAGCTCGCTCCATCGTAGGCTTCGTCTCAGTCACCTTTGCCTAGCTATGCTATTCTCAATAAGCACAGCATAAATCACATCGCTGGATCTCTCATCTCACGATTGGATAGGGATTTAACTAAAACCTTTAAAAAAAGTTTTGAAATACTTAAAATTAACATAATATTATTTAAGACATATTAGTGACAGCACTAGTGACAAACAAAATAAAGAGTAATACATTCATAGAGAAAAATTGTAAAGAGTTTCTTTAGATCAGTCTCCCGCACTAATATGTAAAATAAAATCATTTAAAATTGTGGTTGTCTATGTATGCACAGAATACTTAATAATACTACGTACAGAAGAGTCACTTCCAAAAAACAGTCAAACAAACGTAAAATCTTTGCTCGAGAGAATAAAGTACATTTTAACTGGCGTCAAGATTGCACACCTACTTTTAAAATAGCCTACACAACGCGTGCTCAAGCAAAAATGTACTGAATGGATCCCCGCGTGAGTTTATTTTGGTTTATCTGACACTAACGACTCTTAAAGGTCACGATCAAAACATAAGTCCCCATTCACACGAACGCTTTTTTTTCGGGCGTAGATAACAAAAAATTAAATTGAACTGAAATGTCACCGTCCAGCACTTAAAGTCAAATACAGTACGAAATAAAGCGCCGTGCTTTAAAAGCGCTATGTGTGAACAGATACATAGACTTGCATTTCTTCTCTACGGCGTTTTGTTTAACGCCATATTATTTTATTTTGTATTTTGTGATGTACTTGCTAGCACGACCGTGAACACATTCATTATAACTTTTGATGGTAATAAATTTCTCTCATATTGTACTATTTTAAACCACTGATTAGCGAAGACACTAAATTTAGTAACTTGTAAGAAAAAATGATTAAAAAATTCTGCGACTAATAACGAAAGAGGAATTTACTACCGTCAAAGGTTATATTGAATATGTTCACGGTCGTGCTAAGAAGTACAACACAAATTTTTCAATATTTTTTTCATAATTTACGAAATTTCATCGGTTCGTAAGAGTACATAATGAGTAAAAAAAATTAGGCTTGCTCCCGTGTCTTCAACTACGATGCCAGCTGGGAATTTTAGAGTGGTCGTGCTGGGAAGTAGCCTTCCTAGCACGACCTGTATATCTACGGTTTTTGAGAGGTACAAAATTTCAAATTATTGGTATAAAATAGTAAAAATTTATTACCATCAAAAGTTGTAAGGAATATGTTCACGGTCGTGCTAGGAAGTACAACACAATTTTTTAAGTTCCTACACCACGAATAACAGAAATCTCGGACCCGGTGATAATTCTTCCATAATTCATAATTTAAATTAAAGCTGTAAAAATAAAGTTGACAAACTTACATTTGCAGTTGAAGAACATGTTCTCCGATACATTTTGTATAGGAACATATGTTATCAAAGTACGTTTTATAAGTTGGTCGACTATTACTCGTAAACTTGTAAAGCCTACTTATTCATGATAATTTTCTTTTAAACTTCGTTATTTAAACTACTATTGTGAATTTTTTCACACCCTCAAACATAACCGTTTAGAGGGGGGGGATACTCGAGTCTAGCAAAAATTAGTACTAAAGCTTAATATTTCACAAACGAATCTTTTTATCAAAAATTGTAAATGAAAACTATCAATATTTTTTAAAGACCTATTTAATGATTCCCCACACTAAGGGGTACGCGAGAAAAAAAAACATCCCCATTTAACGTGTACAGGAGGTACCCTAAAAAAAATATTTTACGAGACTTTATTTTACCACTTTTCGGCACAACAAATCCGTATATTTACACCAAATAACAGCTTTCTAGTACTGGGCGTCTCTGAGCTAAGCTGCGGACAGACGGACGGACGGACGGACTGACGGACATGGCGAAACTAAATAAGGGTTCCTTGTTGACTACGGAACCCTAAAAATCGATTTTGATATACATAGTATCTCTATAATAATTATAATGTATGGCAGCATAAAGGCCTTGAAGTCGTAACCAAAAAAAAAAAATGAAAAAAAATAGTGATACCGTAAACATGTCACAAATTGACATCTATTGATATTGCCTATAATTCTTGATTTCATGTTTTGTGTTGTTGATTTTCCGTGATTGTTTACTAATCGACCGACTGCGTAAAGTAATTAACGAATATGCAACAAGAAAATGTGAAGCCATTGTGTGTGTGCACATACTTAGTTTTCCAACACCACAGTATGCGATAAAAACTAGGTTTTGAAAATAATATTCAGACATTTACCTACTGTTGACCAAACACAACTTGTATTTACATTTGTGACTGTATTTAGACTTTACCAGTTCTCAAGACACGGTTAACGGATTATTCGAATACTGGATTGGTCCACCTATAAAGGAAAACAATAAGTAATATTTTCATTGAGGAGGTACCAAGTATCTTTGATTTGCATTGAAAAAGTTGAGGCCCAGCCGTCGTTTTGTTGAAGATGAGAACAGTACGACATCAAACAGAGGATTAAATGATGATATTTGGAATGCCACGACCTTGTGTTACGATATCTTTGCATTAATCAATTGACTGTTGAAGTATGGCTTCACTAATATTAATTTATCAATTCCAGTCCTATTTTGGAAACAATAATGCTATTATCATAATCATGTGATTGAACATACATTCGTGCGTATTCTGAAAAAAAATTGTAATGTGTGTTTTGTACGGTTAAAACACATCAACAAAATGTTAAAGAGCAGGGGTTTCATGACATCGTTGTTATAGATAATATCACAATAAAATAATTGAATTATAAGTTGTTTGATTTTTACACGGTGCACCTATTGGGCGTTTTTCCATTAGCCGGCCCGGCAAAAATAGCAAAAATGTATGAAATGGTATGGCTCGCTTTTGCACTGCCAGCGCCGGCCCCGGCGCCGGTGCCATGCCGGCAAATGGAAAAGCACCCATTAGATACGTTACTTTTTATAAAGAGGATAGCAAACGAATAGGTACGGAATGCGTTACTTACGTCCTCATAATTATATTTTATTTTGTAAAGGTGTTTGCGCAGCACTGTTGCCTGCTGCTGCACCTGACCAGTAGTGATATGTCTCTTATCAACATTAAAATACAAATTACAACAACAAAATGTATTTATAGATTTCTGACATAAATAGCTATATTTAAAAGATATTTGTACGCGTTATTCACTCAAGCCGCATGAAAATACATCCGTTCATGATCTTCGTTCATTACACGGATTGTTCCTGTGAGAGGTGTTTTGGCCAGTATGTTGGGCCTGGCCACCGGACACAGCAAGCAGTGGCGCGTGCCAATTAACGCCACCACAACAGCTTCCTCAGCATCACTCCCGGGCTATATGCTTAGCAGTAGCTTTACCACATATGCACCAGTTAAATTCCGTGGGCATCCTGAGCTTGTCGTCAATATCTAGCGTGATGACCAAACAGATTTCACCAGAAGCGTTCGCTCCACTCATCCTCGGTCAAGATATGATGCACGTCCTCGATTATTCCACATTTCTCACAAAGCAGAACAGCTAAGTTGTAAATAATATTAGTTTTTAAATCGGCATGACAGTGTGTGTCACTGTGGCACTGTCAAGTTTCGGTTTCGCTTCGGATTCGCCTCGGAAACGCCTCGCTAACGCTTCGCTTAGTTTTATGTTTGACGTCGTGCATACAAAGCCAGCCATTACTAATAGTTCGGCAACGCTTCGCATTCGCCTTCGCCACGCCTCGCTGAGTTGTAATATCGCCAACGACTTCGGATCGCTATCGCTATCGCATCGCTTTCGCGTTTCTATGTGACTGGATTCAAACAATTCCCTATATTACAAATGAAAACGCTTCGCTTCGCTTTCGGCACGCCTCTCTGTTTGACAATAGCTTAAACGAGCAATTCTTGTATATTTATTTATAAATAATCAGGATCTCGGAAACGGCTCCAAGGATTTTCATGAAAGTTACAGATTAGGGGGTTTTCGGCTCAAGGAATCGATTTATCAAGATATTCCTATTAAATATATTCCTTTGTTTTAATAAAAACTACATTTTTGAGTTCTGACATCCACGCGAATGAAGTCGTGGGCACAGCTTGTATAAAATGCAAGCTTGTATAACAAACCTGAGCAATAAATCTTTTTGAAATAATAAGCGTGATTTTAAAATTGCTATAAATCTGAGCTGATGCATGTTCTAGTCAACGAGGCTGAGTTACCGTTATAACATCAATCGATTGTACTGACCGTATCGATGAGATATTCACTAGTGGACTACATGACTTAGATTGGACAACATACTTTAATAACGTCTTTATAGCGAGATGTGTTATTTTAATAATCAATATCTGTTGACCGATTTCGCTCGGTTTTTAAGATGTTTTCTCGAACCTGGGACCTTTCCTTTTTCCTTGAGCCGAAAAACCCCTAATCTGTAACTTTCATGAAAATCCTTGGAGCCGTTTCCGAAATCCTGATTATATATAAATATACAAGAATTGCTCGTTTAAAGATATTAGATAGATAGATTTAGACAAAAAGAAATAAATAAACAAGTCGTTATTTATTTCATTTTGTTTCGTGGTATCGGTCCCGACTTACGAGTTGTAGGTCATACGTTTGAACCTCGCCAGGCGCATTACTTTGTGTAATTTATTTCATCACCACTGCTCTCAAAACGGTGAAGGAAAACATCGTGAGGAAAATCATGTCCTAGAACTAAAAATTCCAAGACATATGATATCTCCCAACCCGCACTGGGCCCGCGTGGTGGATTATGGCCACTCCCTCTCACCGAGAGGAGGCCTGTGTCCCAGCAGTGGGAACATTATAGGCTGATGATGATTCGATGATGGCAATGAAACAAGTCATTTAATACCAAAATTTCATCTGGTTGAACTGGAAGCCAACCCCAATATATTTGGGAAAAAGGCTAGGCAGATGATGATGAAATAAAAAGCTTATTTAAGCTTGCTTGACGTTAAGTAAACACATTCTAACTATTCCGATCTCTTATAATAATCGTATAGCTGTTGTCAGTTGTAAGCGACACGCACTTGTAGCTGACACTGTCGTAAGACATGCGTGACGCGTACCTGCTGTAACAGTACCCTGATCTAGAACAAGAACAAGTCGAGCTTGTGCTCGCGTCACACGTGTCGTCATCATGTAATGTAACGATTTATTCCCATTTGAGCAACTATTTCCAGAGCACCTTTTTTTAAGACCAAATATTTATTCCCGTTTGAGCAGCTCGTGAAAATTTTGACAAACTGCTCAAACGGGAATGAAAAGTTGCCCTTAAAAAGATGCTCTGGAAAAAGTTGCTCAAATGAGAATGCCACAATGTAACGTCTATCTGTGTTGTTCATTTGACAGGTTTAACGTAAGAAACAAAAATTAAAAAACAGGGGCATTTTTTGTCACCAGTAACAGGTCCTTTTGAATTTTCAAAAACAAATAGATGAAACCAACTGATGGGTTACATAACCTATCTAGTCTGTGGGTTATATCTACAAGTCACTGTAAAAGTACTGCAGACGTAGTTTTTGTTTTTTTCCGTGTTGTGTATTACCTACAAAAAAACTCAAATATTCAAACAGCTTAGGTTAGGTTAACAGATGCGTATCTTCTCATTATGCTGCATTACCCTTCTTGCCTTATGAACGTTTATCCGTAGTTATACTTATGAAAACTAAGTATTACAAGAAATAATTTATTTGTTACAACAATATATTTTCTCTTTATGAAGAAGAGATGAAGGAAAATCGAAAGTTGACACTTAACTCACAAAATGTAGGTTTTTAGTACAGCAACAACATTTAACTGTGTAAACTGCCGTTTCTTTTTATTATCTTAATGTATAAGAAATTGTTGTTCAGCATAATTATTCATAATCATAATAATACAAGGCTTTATTATGTAGCTATTCTATGATTTCAATTTGTCAATGTCGTAAGTATTTACTCAAGAATGTTAATTGTATTTAAATACATACTTACTTAAGCCGTCAAACCGTTTGCCTTCCATCCGCCATTTCCTCCTAAGAGACGCTTTTAGCGATAATTTTATCGTCTTTTCAAGCACATTTTCTTATGTTGCGTCAGTTTATACGACATTTAGCGAGTTAAAATGGGTCATGAAAATTATATCTAAAAGCGAAAATTATTACCTACTTGTTGATGATCCTACTATTATTATAATTTCTGAGGATGGATGGATGGACTTTTGTTATATTATCACGCAAATCTCTGTCACACATACTATAACTAACGAGCAAAAGTATACCAAGCTTAAAAAAGCTTCCTTTTTTTTTAAGCTTGCTAAAATCATCAAATGAGTCTGAGACTTCTACTGATTAAAATCCATGGTGTCTTTCAATAGCCCTTTAGCCTTTAGCCGCTATGAGGTGCCCCGTCATATTGCGTACTGCTTCTTGAGGCCTGGGTGGAACACAACGCGCCGCCGACCCGGGCATAGAATCAGGAATTAATCTGGGATAACTCCTTAAATAATGGCGAGATTCGAACAAATATGTTATCAATTTTTTTTAAAATGGTACCATTATTATTATTCTTAATTAATAACAGTCCCTCCCGTCCTGCCCTGGGTGGCGACTTATTTGATAATTTTAACACGTAAACAAAATTGAACACCCATTATATTCCCCTTAAAGGGCGAAAACCTGCCGAGGTCGCGGGATTAACGAATTACCGTGACCCCGGAACATAAAGGGCTGTTAAAAGACACCGTGGATTTTAAACCATGGGCATAAGGTAGTGTAATATAAATTATAGTACAAAGTGATATCAGTAAAAATAAGCCCGCGGCTAAAGCTTAGCAACTGAGGATTTAATATCTTCACGATAAATTAAACAATGGAGTATTTACTCCATTCGCTGCATTTGTTGTTCAAAGCGGTGGTAGCAAATTGATACTAAAGAATAGCATTAAAATAAAATTTAAAATGATTTATTATTTTAACAATAAAATACCTTTAGTGATAATAGTTAAAGAAAACTACTAATTGGGAGACTTTTTGTCATGTGACAACAAAATTGTATAAACTGTAACTAATATTAAATGTTATTAAAAATATCTAGTTTTAAGTCCGCGACAAAAATCTAGGCTTGGATGCAGTATCATACACACAATGCAAGAAAAGCCAGATAAATCTAGGAACATGCCACGCAATCAAGCCTATAATAGTTATTTGTGCAACAAGAGAGCAAAGTCGTTTTTTGCTGCGAGTGCTGATTTTGAATCTTGAGCAAGCGAAGGATTCAAGGATTGAATCACGAGCGTAGCGAGTGATTCTAAAGTTGAATCCTGAGTGTAGCGAGAGATTCAAAGGCACGAGATGCAAAAAACTTTGCTCTCGTGTAACACACATAACTTTTCACTTCAGAAGCGAGAACACTTTAGGAGATAAAATAATAAACAGGAATAGATTGAAATAACTTTTTATTAAAGTAGCTTTCAACAATAAGTAAATACTCCACATTGTAGATAATCGCCTCGTCTGTGATAAATCTAAAAAATAAGATAGCAACACCGTCTCCGAAAAACTGCTTGCACCCTTTGTAAGTCTCCATTCATTGAAGACCATGGTATGGTTTCAGATATTTCTCGCTTCGAGACTTCTGAGGTTGTTTTAACTCTTCCGGTGTTAAAATAAGTACCTACTGTTCTCGTCGCTAGTTTTACTCATATTTTTTTTAAACTTATTCAACACTGCACCAGCCATGAAATTTTATTCCCGCTCTTTTATTTTTAAATTAAGGCGTGTTCGGAAATAGCACCCATGATATTTTATTTTTTAAATATTTACTAACAATATTGAAACTAGAAATAAATATTTACAGTAAATGCTTATTTTAATTTAAATACAGAAATAAGTAAAAAATTCAATAAATTACATTCAAAGACATTATTATCTTTTTGCAAAATTTCTTTAGTTAGTACAAATTTCCGAACGTTATTGTCTTTGAGACCGAATTCAAAATCGGAACTTCGAAAGGGCTGGTCTTTGTCTCTCTCTCTTTCTATTGGCGGGAAAGAGATAGAGTGTTAATGTTTCGAATTGTATGATTAACTCAAGGCTGAATATGATATTCGCGGCTTTTTTTAAAACAAAAATTAAAAAGCTACTTTGTCTCACTAGTGAGCAAAATCGCATTTTGCTCACTGATTTCAGGCAGCAAAACCTACATGTTTGAGCTACTGAAGTGAAAAAATACATATTTGAGAAGGTACAAAGTAAAGTAACGCCTGATTCTATTTGTTGTAACTAACATGAAAAAAAAAAGAAATATTTACATTACACTATAATCAAGAGCTCTGTGACCAATCTTAAAGCAATGCTCAACATTTCATCTTTTAATTCTTACAACGTTCGAGCTAGCCATCATGACTGTTTTGCTGAACTTGTCGTGAGCTGATTAGCAGGCACACGTGAGAATCCTTTAAACTTCTACAAAAGCTCACCGACTTCCTTGAAAAGCTCCTGGGAAAGTATAATATTAATACCATTTTCTCGTAAATTTTATTTGTGAAGTTTTGAAAGCTCCCAAGACTCTTTTATTATAATTATCTAGACAGATTCTGCGATGAATTTCAGAACGATATAATAATATTATGGTCTACATTTTAACTATAGTAATTTCTTTAGAAGTAAGTTATCTGTTCTAAATCGTAACTCTTTTGAGACACATTTAATTTATCTAGTGATAATAAATTCAGGTTTATTTGAATGACGCAATTTAAAAAAAAAAAGGTTTTACTATAGTTATTAGAAAAGAATCCATATCAAAAACTGCATTCGTTTGTCAATATCATTATCTTTTTCATCAAAAAAATATTCAGAATAGTGTATATGATATCGTTTTACTGGAGTCTTAAAACGTATACTTAAAAACTAGACGTACTTTCTAACGTGCCACTTGAACTTTCACAAAAAGAGTTTTCTGTAGTATTTAATTTTAAGAGACAGGATAACAGACATAGAGATTCGATCAATTTGCTCATAAACTTTCATTGAAATCATTTAGAATTGACGAATATTTAATAAAAAAAGACAGTAGGTAAGTTAGGTATTATCGGTTTGTATGGAAAGCTCAAAAATGTTACAAAAAACATACTGTTTATTTTTCTAAAATACTGTTTTTTAAAACCTCAAACACTCGCTTTATTTTTCGCAAAAAAAATTGGCAACCCTAGTCGGAATTCCAAGTTTTGCATGTAACGATTGCTTGCTAGCATCGCACGCGCATAGTCTATAACAGTGACTTACCGCTACGAAGCGGCGGCGGGCGGCGGTGCTCTGTCGCCCCTGCGTGACTGTGTGACACCTACATAACTGGAGTCATCACACCTCCGTGACTTTCTTTTTCATATCACTGTGATCATTATTGTGCAGCTATATTTGGATTGTGATCCAATGATCATCTTTCTTATTCATACATACATCTTTGTAATTTGCCAAAGTAAGCACAGATCAGGATGAGTAAAATTTATTTCCCTAAAATCACAGGTTATAATGTTGTCCACTGCTGGGACTCAGGCTCCTCTATGTGAGAGGGAGTGGGCTGTAATCCAGTACGAGGTCTCAGTGAGGGTTGGTGTGCCTTTTGGTTTCTTTACCATTTTGATAGCAGCGGTGAAAATCACTGAGTATTCAGAGATTTTTTATATATAAGTCAGTAAAGAGCCTATTGAATTGCAAATAATTAGAGCATCACATCAATACTGATAATTTCAAGAATTAATTTTTCGTATAAATTATTTTTTAAATAGGTATGTCTGAAGCCTACAGATAAGAGGTTATGATATTTTTATTACCTAATAAGTATATATTTTTTCTAAAGTATTACAACTCTTCTACAATATAAATAACCTTACATTACTGTAACTTTATTTAGATATCAATTATGCAGATTACTGATACTAAAGTGGTTCAATTATTCATTTAATATCTACTTGAGTCATAATTCTCATAGAAGCTCGTAGCTAGCAGATGTCGAATTTATGAACTCGATCTTTTCTTATATTCCTATATAATATGCTGCATGAAATAGGTACGTAAATACCTTTGTTGACAAGCTTTGTAATAATAGATAACTAATAATTTCAAATGCCAAGAAAGAGGTTTATGTCTGGTTTCTTTCACGCCGCATGGATAGATCATGACTTGGTAACTTGTTTCTTTATTGCCCTGATGAAAACGCGCCGTCGTCGACGCGCGTTTCTAAAACGCGCTGCACCTGCGTTTAAAAACGTGGTGTGCTTTGGCTCAGCATTATTTTTAACCTTTACGTAGACAAAGCTGCATGCAGAAACTGTATTAATTTTTGAAGTGAAAACTTCTTTAGCGGCGTTGTACACTTTTTCTGTAATGGGTAAAAAATTTAAAACTCGCGTCAGGGTCACGTGACCAAAACTCGCGTCAGGGTCACGTGACCCTGATCGAAAATGAGTAAGACGTCATTCAAATTAAAAATAAAACATAGTAACAAAAAAGTTTTCACTTCTACCGGCACTCCTGGAGTGCAACCTTTTTTTTTCTTAATAGACGGAGTAATTTGATTATGGTAATCAAAAATATTTTGTTCATTTTTATGAAAAATGTCTAGTTTTAATTCCGCGACAAAAATCCAGACTTGTTACAGGATGCAATCCCACCCGATGCAATCATGCATATGCATATGCAGCAAAGGAAACATGCATATACACACATGCAAGAAACGGAAAAACATGCCATGCAATCAAATCTATACTCGACACGTGTTTTGCCCCTCCACGATTTTCCTGGATTCGTAACATTTAATGTCATGGATTTCGGCAAAGTAACGCCTGATTCCATAATTTAAAAATATTTTGGACAACTTTATTGTCGAAATAACCCAATAGCAACACTGTGTGAGAAAATAAAATAAGTTAAAACATAATTGAAATTGAGCAAAGTTTCTATGTAAAGTAAATATATATACACTACAGATTGTTTATAATTTAAAAACTGACGGGAAATTAAATTATAAGTAGTTAATTTCAGTTTTTGTTGACAAGTTTTTGCAAGAATCTTTCATGTTTTTGTCGCACGATTCTTCGTTTATGTAACAACGTGATAGTTTCTTATACAAGACATAATCTAGATGATAGTATAAAAAATAAACCCTGTCACTGACGACCGTCAGTTCATAACTCAAAAGCGTGGTTTTTATAGCTCATCTCAAGCCTTCTATGTCATAATTTAATTTTTTATATCACCTGAGAGTTTGCGACGTTATTTTCTCAAGCAAAAACAAAAAAAAACCGTTAGTAGGTACATTTTTTTGTAAACGGATAAAAATTTTATCCGAGTAAAAAAAAGAGATTTAATTTAGTTACGCCAGAAATTATCTCGTATTTGCGGTTGTTCACAAAATTGTAAATAAATTCTTGCTAGATTCTACAATACAGTAGTACGTGAAGGTATTGAACCGAGTTATCCGAAATGAATGACGTGTATTGCTTGAATAGCAAACGAAATATCCCGTTAGACAACCTTTGGAAGCGAGGGAATCTAATTGTGTGTTCATTGTTGTCGGCTGACCAAACAATCGGTAAGATACCGATGTCGAAGCGAAATCAAGAAATATTTAATATTTTGTTTTTGGGTATATGAATGAATGAATGCTTTTATTTTCTTCAATAAAATACATAGCCCCACAAAACTGCTTACGCAATTTAACTGTGAGATCAATGGGTCTCTATTACAGAAATAATAATACTAATATAATATAATATACTCGTATATTTTTAAATGTTTTTTGTTTCTTTTTTGTAAAAATATTGAAAATGTAATTTATAAGTCTAAAGATAAATAAAGAGAATAATATAATATAATATGTGGTTGACTGTACCAAATGTTTACCCGATTGAACAGGATTATGTGTTTACGAACATGTTTCCCAATGATTGCAAAGCTGATTCAATATATGTTGTTTCAAAGTGTTCTCTAGGTTCTTGTAAAGAATTCAAAATAAATAAAACTCACGTTCTATTTATATAATTAACATCTCCATCATTCTTTATTAATAAAACAATTAATTCTGCACAAATTGTTCACAAGTAAATTGTATAAATAATTATATTTGTGCAGTAATTAGTATCGAAGTGTTATGTGTTACACTCTCAATTAATCATCAGAACAGGTTCCTAGCATAACTGTGAACATAATTTTACTAACGATACATTTTACGTCAATTACTGCCAGCGATTGGCACTTTTAAATAACTGTATACTTCGTGTCTCGACACGTAAAGGTTTATTAAAATAAGAAGTAAATAAAGGAATTTTGATAATATAACCTATTTCATATTTTATGCAAACTTTATCTTACAGGGCTCTTAGAGGGTAAAAGCCTGCCGGTGTTGCGGGACTGTTTTATAAAGTAACTGTGAGCCTGGAACATAAAGGGCTATTGTAAAAACATCGTGGATTTTAGTCAGTACGAGTCTATCAGTCCCTCCCGTTCACCATGGGCGGGAAGACTCATTCGATGACTTTATCACGACGAAAAAAAAAATGCAAACTTTATCACCCTTTTTTTCTACATTTACAAATCTATTTACCTGTTAAAGTATTATAAAAAAAATATGATAATCTTATGTACTCGTCCTCAATTGAAAAGATAACAGATAAAAAAGAAAACTCAACAATACTGCACGAATCTGCATCGTTGATGTCTTTTTAAGGAACGAATGATGCGCTACGAGATGCTACGAACAATCGCACATTTTTCATATAAATTGTTTTGACAATTTTGTCATTATTTCGAACGGACAAATTATACATTTGTTAGATTTATTTATTATTTTTATATGTTAATTAATATGACATTCAATCATATTTTTTGTAAAAAAAATTGAGTGGAAATTCTCATATGTAACCTACGTCAAAGTTTCATGTGACTTCGGTACTCAATATGGAAGTATTGAAGATATAAACATAATTATATAAAAAAAAAAATATTTATTTATACAGATTAATAGTAGATTTCACGAAATATTTTGCTTCAGTAAACTGTCACTTCAGCAAGCTCACAATAAATACATAATTAAAATTCAAATACCTATGTGCACTTACAAGGCATGTTCAATGTTCATATGCAACATCATGTCTATTACTCCTAAGGATAATATCCTTAACTGAAGTCGTAGTTATCTTAACTGTATCGAGAGTAACTGTAAAAAGATATTTACCTTCTTATTCGACCCCAAAAAGACCAGCACGTTCAGGACGACCAGCATCAAACGAAACGTGTCAACAATCACTTGGAACACTTTGATAAAGTCTGGGTATCGATCGTTACTTAAAACAACTGTGTACTTCATACAATATATCAAGAAATTCGTTCGGATCTCGAATGTCGAGCGGCATGAGGCATCAGCGCGCGCGCGGCTGAGCGGTCTGTGGGGATGTGCGCCGGCGCTGCACTTGAACGTTGAACTGGCGCGCCAACCCGACCGCGACCAGGAGACGCGCGCGCGCACCCGCAGTCGCACACGCAGAGCACAACGCAACTCCACCGGATCGCACCAACACGTACGTCGCGCTAAAGTAATTGTAGCGCAAAATATGATTGCGGGCAATGGACAGTAAACCGCAGGAACATTTCCGAAACTGTGTTGTGGTGAACCACCGACTGCTACACAGCTTAATTGATCGCCCAAAGATCGCTATCTGTTAGTAACGTTATCTATAAGACGTAGCTGTTTTTAATAGATTCGCACTAATTACAATGTTCTACATAGATAATGGCCGTAACCAACCGCAGAGCGATGAGGTGAGTCAGCATTGTGGAGACGCCAACACTTGTAGCCTCTGTCCGACATTGTTAAACTGACAGTCGGTTGTCGGAATATAAAACCGCTGACAAAATTAAATGAAACATCCAAATGTGACAGTGTGTCAACCTGTTAGAGATTTGTAACATGATTCTAGTGTGAAAATAGACGTCATTTAATAAACAAAAAATACAAACGAATAAACTTAATCACGACATTAAATATTGAAATAAGTCGACACTAATTAATTTATGTTAATCGTCATTCATAAATAATGAATAATTGTACATAATTAATTTGAGTTTGTTGTAACAATAGCTTGGGCACCTTTTATCAACAGATCAAAGCATAACAACAAAGCAGGCAAGGCCACGTTACATAGTAACATATAACACATAAAAAACACATGCATAATCCTTGTTATGTTAAATTAGCCTTATACACAATGAGATATTTGAACGATGGTGAACTCATAGTTCTTAAGAAGCTAAAATAATTATTTACGGTGTATCGGAGCTTAGTCATCTTAACGTGTGTTTTACTTTAATTGATATTATTTATAATATCATGTACTTATCAAATAAGATTTTATCTTTAGCTCGACTTGAAGACATCACCAGTCACCTTCTTTATTAGGTACTATAGTTTTTTTTTTATATCGCGTTTATTACAACACTTATCATAAAAGCTTAGACACGTCAAAAATGGATACTCACAGTAACACCATCGTAAGATTGACGCAATAAAACAGGATAGTTTAAGTAGTAATAAGCAAGAGCCGTGGTGGTAAAGGCAGTATAATAGCGACATCCTGTACATGTCCTAGGCAGCCAGTGGTCGCGGCCGGGCATCGAACTCTGGACGCTGCCCGCACTGCCGCCGCGCCGCGTAAACAGCCACGCACACGAACATGGCGAGATCACGACTTTAAAAATACCAATAAAAATACATATTGGACGGATTTTGCAACGATTATATGCTACTTTAAATTATAGTCTCCCACATTTTTTGTAATATAAAACAATGAAGTAAACTCTTCATAAATATACATTACTTAATGAATAAAATATTATAGAAACCTCACTTCGTTTGTAATCCTAATAATCTTAACTATAATTGTAAATCAGAAAGTAAGTTTGTTACATTTCACGCATAGACTATACTCTCCTGATTATCCTGAAAATGCAACATATAAATTTCATTAAAAAAACTGTTCCAGAGAAAAACCACAATAACGTTCATATTTGATAGGGGATAGCGTTATACACAATCCGAATTGGTTGTCAAATTATTATTAAGACGAGCAAAACCGAGGAATACAACTGACAAAATGAATAAAATACTTGCCTACTAAACTTCACCACGAAGGTTCATTGCAAAATAGAACTTTCCCACTTTCCTCGTTCGTCGCGTGACAGCTCCGATTAGTTAGTTTGCGTTATCTTAACAGCAGTTTTTGAAACAATTAAATAATTTGTAGAATGACAGACAATGCCCAAGAGTACACTTGAAAGATCCCCAACAATACGCCGAGAGTATGCGTTACCCTAGTGCCTGTTTTGTCGGTCCTAAGGGCTTGTTTTTGATCAATAGTTAAACTAACTATTCTCAAAATCCCAAACATATGTATTATGTGTAGGGTTTCACCATTAGTTAGTTAAACTACTTATCGTACAATTCACCTTAAGTCAGGCCAGAGATGATTGAATGTTTATTCGGGTTGTTGTAAATTCGCCACGTAAATATTTCCTCACGAAAAAAAAAGTATGTATAAATTATCCAAAGGTTTTTGTTTTTTTTACTATTGTAAATTCGCTCCATTTTATTCCACACGGATAGCAAAACAATTAAATAATAAAATCTAGCACAAAACTACTGAAAACGAGGACACACACTGAACAGAAAGTACTAGGAGAACAGGATCAATTTTTTTTTTTGGGATATTATTTTATGGCGACCTTACAACTACCCATTTACTGAATGCGGGGGACGGATTATTTATTCTCAATCTCACATAAACATGGCCAATAGTAGATTCTCCAGACCCCCATATAACACAATTATACGCTAAACGCGCTCTTGACCTATAAAATACCCTTAAAACTTAGGCTACATAAAATAAGTCTCAATAAAACTTCCTTTCTTATATTACAGGTTTATTCTTAGAAGTTTGCTAGGAACTAAAATTGAGCGTAATTTATCCTAATTACTAATTATAATTATAACTGGAGTCAAGACCCGAGTCAAAAAGAACTTAAAGTCAAGTTCTAGTCAACTCAGGACTCTGGACTCGTATTTATAGACTAAATTCATTAAAAATGGCCTCCTGATACTGCTTGTCTAACAAAATACTCTTTGAGCAATTGTTTCAGTCGATTTTTTATGCTTATCTTAATTCAAGGTAACAAGGACTTTCATTTCAGTAAAATTACAGTAATCCAGAAGCCAAAATAACATGAGTTAACCCTTTTTTGCAGGTTTCGTTGATGATTTATGTTCATCATTTTATGAAACTTTTAATAGAATTCTCCCATTTCCCTTTTTTCAACTTGCTTGTCTTACGTTTCAAAGCAATTCCACTTGAGTCATCGTTACCCCGTATTAAAACATAATCACTGTCCAACAACTATCATAAATCTCCTCTATTCCTCTTCGTAGTGTTTAGAAATCGCATCCAATATAAACTGGAAGGTTCTAGGGTTAATCCAACTGTGCCCGGATGGCATTTCGTGTTGTTCCAGACTCCTGGCTTGTCGTCCAACAGTACGCTCCAGGAAATAGTCGTCGTATTCCCTGTCGTAGTCCGGCAGGATAGGGTTGAACTTGGCGTAGTAGATAGCTGATAGGCACGCGTATAGAAGCAGCGCTGCTGTGAAGAGCTGGAATTTAGAAGAAAGTGATATTTTAGCAGCAGAAGTTTTTGTTTGGACACGGTAAGAATTTAAACAATAGCTTGTGTTATTAAATAGTCTAATTAATTCGACAGATTATATCACAAAAATATAGAAGATTTTTTTTTATCGTGGTAAAATCATCAAAGTAGTCCTCCCACCCAGGGCAGGGCGGGAGGAACTGTCAAACTTGTACTGACTTAAATCCACGGTGTCCTTCAATAACCCTTTATGTTCCGGGGTCACGGTAATGAGATAAGTCCCGCGACCTCGGCAGGCTTCGGACATCCAGAGGGAGGCCCCGTCATCATGCTGACACGCTCTGACGTGCGGGTGGAACACAACGCGCTCTCGACCCAGACATGGTCCACGGTCGGACAACGAGTTGCCCTTTACTCGCAGCCCGCATGCCCACGCCTACGGTGGCCAAAGATCGTCTTGCGACGTCCGTCGCTGTGGGCGTCCAGGCTCCTCCTCCGCGAGCATGACCGCTTCGCAGAAGGAGGAGACCGCTTCCCACTCCGTCTCGTCGGGATAGCGGCCTAAGATTTACAATTTAATTATGCTGTAAACTAGCCTATTGTTACAAACATCAATGCTTCTGTCTGTCAGCAGTAGAGACAGATCCATTATAACAAGAGGAAGTTTGTGTCTTGTTTTTAGATATTTCAACAATTTAAAAACCAGAATGAGTAATTCTTCTTTAAATTTGCCATTTTCCTTGATATCTTTTTTTTCCAATTTAAAGTTTAGATTACTCATCGGCTTGGAAGCTTTTATTTGCTATTGAAATGTTTTGCTGAATGAAAATAAGTGATTGAAACATCCGTCAGTGAGAAATAATGCATCTGTTACAAAGATAAGCTTTTATGAGGTAAAGGTTTGGATCAAGAAGTGAATCAGGCACAATGAGCGGGGCGGGGGGGTCGGTGGGTCATTACCGCGACCCGCACGCGCCGCGCTCCGCACTCCGGAACTACTCACATCCTCCCTCCGCCCTCAACCTCCCGCGAGATCGTGACCACCATTTTGAAACGTAACGTCGACTTTACAAAATACTGCTCAACTGTTACGTTCATTACTTAATTTTATACACAGCATTTTAATAATAATTTTATACACGTACAAGCAAAAAATTCAATTAACTCTGCTTGCTTACAAATATTGTATTAATTAATTAATTTTGTTTATAAAGTTACTTTGATTAGACAAAGACTATTTTAGGAGCTATTTTTAATTATTACCTACGAATTGCAATGGAGGAAGTTTTTAGACGTATCTTCCCTTTACTACTAACGTATAAGTTATCGTTAAAGTTAGAAAAAATCAGGAAACATTTAAAAGAAGAAGCACTTAAGCCGCGGCCGTGAGAATAATATCACGTTTCGACAACCATTCGTTGTCAATAATTGCTCCTATTTAGTAGTCATAGACAATACATATGGTGGGAAATAAGTTAGTGTAAACGAGCCTTAGCCGTCAGTCCTAACCTACGAAGCCGAAACGTGGAACATGTCTGTCAAGCTAGCCCACCGACACGTCACGCAGCGTTCTATGGATGTGCTTGAGGTCTCACTAAGGGATAAAATCCGGAATGAGATCTTACGGCATAAGACCAAAGTTACAGATATTGTTCAAATGTGTAGCAAGCTGAAGTGGCAGTGGGCTGGTCATGTCTGCCGCAGAACCGACGATAGGAAGGTTCTCGAATGGAGACCGCGTGTAGGTAAGCGTAAGGTGGGATGCCCCCCGGCAAGATGGACAGATGACCTGAAGAAGGTGGCTGAATGAAAAAAGCTAGAGATCGTGCGCTGGGGCGCTTCCTGGGAGAGGCCTATGTCTAGCAGTGGACTGCAAAAGGCTGAAATGATGAAACGAGCCTTATATTTGTTAAAATGTATGCTCGCATTGTTGTCTAAGCCTCGATCTAGGAAATGGTTGTCTTAAACGACAATCGCAAGGCCCCTGGCTCCATCGGCCCGACGACGGTCATCACATGGCTCTGCTCGTAACTGTGTCAATGTTATGTCGTCTAACTACAGTAACTACCGGCTGATCGTCAAATGACAACGTATTCGTAATAGCATTTTTTGTTACAACATTATGAACAACAATAATTTTCGCGCTACGATGCGCTACGGTGCGCTTGAGGTCAAATCTATTTTTGCGTATTTTGGAGATCATGACGTGTGTGTCAAAACAAGGTGCATTGGTAGCCGTTATTAAATATTTAATTACATGACATCACGATTGTAATATTAGCGAAAATGTACCTAATACTTACATAAAAATAAGGGCCATTTTATAGCTAAGCTACTCAGCTACAGCATACTCTTTGTTGATCAGGACTTAAATATATTCTACTGCACCTCCAATAAACTAAGTTCAAGGGACTACAATCTCTGTACCTACTAGATTTTTTGAATAAATCCGATTGCAATTCAAATGTTTTAAATTGAATTTGTGGTCTGACTGACTATCGAAGTAGATACACAGCTCAAACCATTAGACAGATCAAGGAAATTGACATGAAGAGAATTAGTATGACACTAGGCAGATTTTAGAAAGTTCAACCCCTGGCTGGCTGTTGAAAGTTGCGTGAAAATCTCTCGTGGATTGTTTTTTCATGCGAGAAGCTTGCGCAGGTAAAACTGTGATAAAACTAAATAAAGCTTGTGCGTGAGCGCTTGCTTAAAAATCCGTCACCGAGGCGACGCGGGTTAGTGGGACACAGAACAAAATCGACTAAATTGCTATAATCCACTACGCGGGCCCAATGCTGGTTGGATTTTTTGGTTCTAGGGCTTGCCCGGTTTCTTCACGGCGTTTTCCTTCACCTTTTTCTGAGCTGCGGTGACAATAAGGGCCATACCTCACCGGGATGCCATGGCAACGTACCTAGCAACGTCGCCAACTAGTTCTTATAGAGATGTATGACGGTTAACTCACTTGGCGACCAACTGGCGACTCTGGCGGCCCATAGAATATAGTTGGCGACGTCGCCATGGCATCTTGGTGAGGTATGGCCCTTAGTTACACTAAGTAATGTTCTTGGCTGCTGAGTTCAAAACCACTACTACAAGTCGTTATTCGGACCGATATCACTGAGCTACCAATGCTCTGTCAGTAAATAGGTGATAAAATACTTACTTGGAACACACTCCAGAACTTGAAAGATCCCTCGTTGATGACCCAGTCGTAGTACCCAGCCCAGGGGTCAGTGTACCTGGCCTTCTGCTTCATAGGCTTGGGTGTGGTGGTGTGCTCCTCGTAGTGGTGATGGTCCTCATCATAATAGTCTTCGAACCCTCGCCCGGTGCCCACCGTCTCGTTCTTCGGCTTCGTTCTGTTTCGTCTTCGCAAGGGTTTTGCCTGAAAGTGGCGTATTGTGCTGATTAGCAATTATAATATTATGGAAGTTGTAAGGTAATTGCCATGTCATGGAAGAGTGAAATATAAAAAATACTAGCACTCCGCCTGTGACTCCATCCGCGGGTGGATTTCTAAAGCAATAATACTCAAAAACTGCCATGTTGCACGAAAATGGTGTAACTTTTACTGGTTAAAGAATTTTAGAAGCTTCAGAGATCTTTATATAACCAAAATGACATTACGTACAAACTTTACTTCTTTATAATTTAATTAGTGAGGATAAGTGTGGATTTGTTATATCTTAGCAAATAAAACACATGAAATAGACATCAAATTAAAAAGTTACGAACTGAAAATCTAATAACATTGAAAGTTATACAGGAAGTGGTTCCCCCGGGATACGCAAGTGAAACTCCAGGCAACAGCTATAATTTAATTATTCCATAACTACTAAAATGGTTATTCTATCTGTATTTTGTATTCTGTAGGTATTTAAGTATTTGAAATAGGAAGTGAGTCCAGGGACTCCGTGGGTGTTCGGGTGCTTCTGCAAAAATACCATTACTCGTACTTATAAGTAGCTAGGCATGTCGATAAAAAAGCTGGAGCACCCACGGGAACTGCGCTGACTGAGTGAATTTGATTTTAAAACGTACAAAGCAATGAAGGTATTATATCTGACACTGTTCCGAAAAGTCTACAGAACATTTACCCAGTAGAAGTTTATTAAAACAAATTACTTAGTTTGATTTAAAACGTCCTTTACTAAAGAGAATTTTACTCTATTTTTCACTAGCGGCGTTGTCCGCTTTGTAAAACTACTTAGTTAAAAGCAAACTGTGCGCGTCTTGTCACAAGTTGCTATTCAAGTTTCAAAGTAGTTTACTTCGACGTGATTAAACCTTGGGTACTTCGGTCAACTTTAAGCTACCAACATTCAGGAGTTCACAAGATTATCCCTTAACATGTTCTAAACTCCTAAAACACAAATGATTTAACTGAATATAATTGTAAAATTAAGTTTTAATTGGGAACAAAACTACGACTCTAACTGCAATAATGTCTCTTCTTGCTCAAAACAATCAAAGACAATCGTTTTGAAACATCTATAGACAATTTATAGCGATAAAACCTATTTTGAAGATATTATACCTAATTATACCTGTAATTTTTACGGTATGCATATCTACCTAAAAAGTATACTGTCTTTAACTACGATTATCTAAAATAGAAGTCTAAAATGAAAAGAAAAGTTTCCATGGCAAATTATGAAAAAATGTGTTAATTAAATTGGCCGAGATATGGAAACTATCTCGTAGAGACAGAATTATAGGAAATCAGCTAAGTAGACGTTGTAGTTCGATTTACACGCACATGTCAACCGATGCGTAGTTGGTTGTTGGTTGTCTAAATTAGTTGTTTAGCCCATCCAGTTAGCGCTTGGAGTGGGTCACCCAGATCACCCACTGCGCCCAGTTCAGTGGGTACCGTACTGTGACCTTGTTACAATAGTTTCCGGCCACATACCACTTGAATGTTCAGAATATTTCAGATGAGCGCCGTCTTTACGCTCAATTTGGGTAATTTTATTACGACTCACAGTTGTACTTACAAGTTTGATGGAATGTTCTGGATCCCAATTTATATACATTTTCTCATATTACTACGTCGTTAATCAATTTCTGCGTAAAATGGAGTATTTCTCAATATTACATAACATTTATATACTTACCTATTCTACTCTTTTAGCGGTACAAAACCATCAGAAAAACGAAAAGAAATGTGAAACAGAAAAATAAGACAATGTTTGTTGTAAATCCGTAAAGAAGATATTCGCTTTTCAAGGTAAATGTTGATCCAAATAATAGGTACGATTCTGTACACTTTAAAAAATTAAATCCAAAATGTATCTTTACGAGCTCATGATTTACGTACGTACTTATTTTTTTGTGCTCCAATATTTTAAGATCACACGAGCTAGGAACTTCTTACTGAACTAGTTTACCAAACACTTCATAACATAGAAAAGTCTGGAATATGTGAATAACCAGTAGGTAGTTAGTTTTCAGTCTGAAAACCGAAACACTGCATTTTGCTGCTCTTTTCATTTCTTAATCATCCCTACAACGATGATAGACCACTTTTTTCACCCTTGTACCCTTTGTAATAAAGTTGTATAATGAACATTGTTAACTTAGGGGTGAAAGTGACTTATTTAGTCCCGAGACTGGATTTGGCGCTCTAGCGAATCGACGCTATAATAGTTTAAGGGAATAAAAAAGTCTTTTAATAGAAGCTTTTCATTATGAATATTAATTTCAGTCTCGTAGCCGGCCATTTAGCCATTACTTTTCATTTTCATTATTGAAAAATAAGTGTTATTTTTACTTACCGCTACAGCTGTAGTATTGTTGGGGGTGGCCGCTGCGGCCGCGATGGCGCGATTTTTATTAACGTTCCTTACGACATCCAGAGCAGTCCTTAGAGCTGTCAGGATGAACTCCGAGATCGGCATCCTGCTGGGAGCCTCCTCCTCTGCAGGACTTGAAAGAGACGCCTCCGGTATCTCGTCGACACTGAACAAAAGATTAAAGTTATAATATACCGAATTTGTTTATTAAGATATTCTGTCTAGATTATATAAAGAGGTTTTGGAAACTGGACTAAGTACCTAAAGATGAAATTACTTTTTTAATGTTTCTCATCTTCATAATAGGATATGAATATTCTGCTGATGAAAAACGGATAACTACTGTGTTTTCACTGTGAAAGACTTGAACAATTCTTGACATACACTTCAACGAGATTTTGTACAACTATTATTATGAAACACTAGTTAGTACACAGGAGATAAATTAATTTTGATAATAAACAATATCTGATTTTAAGAACAATATGAAAGACAGTTAAGTACTTACTGTACAGGTATATATTTGTATTTGCTGTAGGGCGGACTGTGCGGCGTCGCAGTGTCGTACCGCAAAGCTGCGCGCGCGCCGCCCGCCCATAGCGCCAGCGCAAGCGCGCCCAGCAACACCACGCCATGACATGACACTAACACGCCTTTCGACACCATTGCAGAAGGCAAGTGCCCGAAAATATTAAAAGAAAACTATTTAAACAATCGGTGGTGTCCTTTGGTTTCACTTTTTAAAACTATATGTTTTTTTAAATGTTATTTCAGTGCCTTGTTCATGGTTCGCCGGTGGGCAAGCTACTGACGGATTTGTAATGCCGCGCCCCAGTTAACAGTGCAAAGGGAGCACTGAAATATGAATACTGTAAACAGAACGAGCGTGGCTCTCTTAAGTGGCGTGTCAATTTAATTTGTACAGTTCACATACTAGTGAAAGCTGGAGACGAACTACTGAATCTAAGTATATCGTATCAATTTTATCGGGTAATTAACGTGTTTTATTTTTTTTATCCACCAACCCGCACTGGGCCCGCGTGGTGGATTATGGCCCACTCCCTCTCATAGAGAGGAGGCCTGTGTCCCAGCTGTGTGAACATTATAGGCTGATGATGATGATGATGATGATGATTATTTTTAAGAATTATGTTATCTATTTTCTCCTTTGCGAAGGAGGAATGAGAGGAGATATAAATAAGTAAAACATACATGCGATAGTAAAAAAGAACAATACCGCCCAAATATTTAGGTAATCAATAGTTTCTAAGATATTTTTTTTTTTAATAATCCTCATCAAAGTAGTTGTTGAGCAGAATTCTACCGTATAATTTTCCAATGCTCTTTATAAATCTATGTTTGCTTGATAATATAAAATTAAAAACTCATTTTATATTCATCGTCAAACAACGCACCAGATCGGCGCAAGAGTTTCTTAAAGATACAATTTATGTTCCCTGCATTTCGATTATTTACTTGAACAAAAAAAAATATGGTAACATTTTGTCCAGGTGTTATAGCCTCTTTTAAGAATTTTTCATTTATTTCCGGTTTGCAAAATTCGTAATTTTAACGATATCTTCTTCGAATTTACGATTTCGTGTTGTCTTGTATTCAAATATTTGACGACGTCAGCGATGGCGGAGCGATAGGGACGTCATCATCTCGGTTCGGTGGTGAAGGGTCCATTTCGTAGGTATCGTTGCAGTATAGCACGAATAACACGACACGTTAATATAACCTCACTTTTATTCACAATCACTTAATCACTTAATTCACAATATTATTTGATAATAATTTAGTTAGGCAAACCGACAGTTTCGTTTTGGAGAAGTGACTTGGTCCGCGTCTCGAAGCGAAGTGACCGTTCGACAATCCCCACTTCCCAAAACGACTCCGTCCACGTGCCGCCATTACAAAATAACGTCACAGCGTTTGCCCCACTACTACACTAATCAATTGAGCAACTTTTATTAAAAAAACGATATTGCTATTCACGACACGGCCAGCCTGACGAGTTACACGTCCTCGTGTGTATCTGTAACAAGACAACCAACTTTGAGGCATTTATGAGAGCTCGGCCAACCTGACCGCAACGTGTTATCACAATAGCTAGTCAATACGCATGCTAAACACTTAAATCAAAAACTTCAAAATCGTTTTAACAACTTAAGAACAAAAGGTTCCTCCAAGTCTCATAATTATCAAATCTCAAAAGGAAAACACACCACTCATGACCCGGCTGCTACAAGCAGCTAGTGTCAACTCATTATTGACACCAGTAGCGTCATCACCTCATGCGATACGACCACCACTTCATCGAGTTCGCGATTCTAAGGTCATAATATGACCGTACAAATATTGTCCATCATAACTCTGGTCCCCGCCGCACCACTGGCTGCCCATCGCGCTCTGAACAACTCCACAGTGAGATGCAGTTACGACTACAGGCCAGTGCGTGCAGCGCGACCAATCCGCTAAGGTACACCACTGGCTGCCCATCGCGCTCTGAACAACTCCACAGTGAGTTGCAGTTACGACTACAGACCAGTGCGTGCACCGCGACCAGAAAACTATGGTACACCACTAGCTGCCCATTGCGCTCTGAACAACTCCACAGTGAGTTGCAGTTACGACTACAGACTAGTGCGTGCACCGCGACCAAGAACTATGGTATGTGTTCTATTTGCTGGTGGAGGCACCCTCCTCACCATCTTCTACATTACCCAAATCTAACCCATCAGGTAGATTACTTGGAGGAATCTTTCGGACGCGATCGTGGGCGTACTTATAAGTTCTATTACCAGTCAAAGATTTCAGTAGGTAACGATCACCATCCAGTAATTCTACAATTTTAAATGGTCCCTTATATTTTGGGTCCAACTTCGTTTGATTTCTTTCTTCGTTCTGAATTAAAACTAAATCACCAACTTCAAATTTAATTACTTTAGCTTTGTTTTTATCAAATCTAGATTTTTCGTAAATAGCACTCTTCTCTATGTTCGTTGCCGCTTGCTCTCTCGTCTTGTCAATGTCTATTTCTGGTTCAATATCATCCAAAGTTAAAAGATTTAATGGTCTAGCCACACGTCCTATCAGAAGCTCAAGTGGACTAGCCCTTGTTACACGATGGACTGAGGAATTTAAAGCTAGTTGCACGTCTTCTAGCGCTTCCTGCCAAGACCTATCAGACGTTTCTACAGCCGTGAGCATACTTTTTAAAGTACTCATTGTTCTTTCAACTTGGCCATTCGCGCGACTTGAACCCGTAGCTATCAAATGTAAAGAAACACTATGACTTTCACAAAAATCCTTAAATTCTTTACTTGCAAAGCATCGACCCTGATCTGCAATAACTCGAGCCGGAGCTCCAAATAAAGACGCACTAGATTTAAGGGCTTTAATTGCACTAGCCGAATCTATTCGAAGAGTATGGTACATAAGAACAAACTTAGTGAACGCATCGATTAAAACTATTACGTATTCTTTAGAATCACTTTTTCCACTAAGTTTTCCAGTTATGTGCCCTTTACGTTCCGGGGCCACGGTAACCTGGGTTAAGAAAAAAACAGAGGGATACAATATGCACAGTATGCCACGGAATACTAATCTTAGGGATTGGATGAAGCTCGGCTTGGACACGACCCGAGTGCGATTTCGACAGTTTACAAGTAATACATCCCTCGACAAATTTACGAACGTACTTGGCCATATGCTCGAACCAATAATGTTCGTATACCCTTTCGAGTGTCTTCTCCCACCCAAGGTGCATAAGCGAGTCGTGCACGTGGTTAATTACTGACCAACGGAAAGCCCGGGGAACTATTGGGAGACATCGGGTACGACTGTTTCTTTGTACTTTGCGATGTAGGATACCTGAGCGCATCTCGTAAGTCTTGGCAATATCAGGTGGTAGTTGACAATCTTTGAATTTAGTTACGATGGACTGAATTTCTTGATCACGCAGCTGTTCCGCCAAAAGCCAGTTTTCTGACATGGTAGCGAGATTAACTCGTTTTTGTTCAACCTTAGAGAAACATGGGGTATCTGAAGATTGTAAAGCATTGCGTGACAAGAAATCAACATGAGCCATACGACGTCCCTCACGGTAATTGATTTGGAAATCAAAAGCTTGCAAAAAGGCCCACCATCGATGCACACGTGGTGTGATATCGACTTTGTTTCGTGAAGCTTTTAAAGAATTGCAGTCTGTAAAAACCTCAAAATGCCTACCCTGCAAGTAATGTCTGAAGTGCTTTACAGCGTTTACCACAGCTAGAGTCTCTAACTCATAAGAGTGGTACTTAGACTCTGCTTTCGTGGTTCGCTTGCTAAAGTACTCGACTACAAAAAGCTCACATTCCATTTTTTGGAATAAAATAGCACCATAGCCATCGGCACTAGCGTCGGTGTGTAGTTCAGATGGAAGGTCAGGATCAAAAATAGCCAACACTGGTTTTGTCGTCAAAACTGAAATTATCTGCTGTCTTATCTGCTCGTGTTCCGGATTCCAAGAGAATTGCTTTGTGGTAGTTAACAAAAATAGAGGAGTCATAATTTGAGAAAAGTTTTTAATAAACTTGCGAAAGTATGAGGCAAGGCCAATGAATTGTCGGAGGTGGTGGATGTTCTCAGGAGGAGGTAATTTGGTCAAAGCTTCTATCTTTCTAGGGTTCGGTCTTAGTTCTCCTGCAGTGATATCATAACCTAAAAACTCCACATGACGTTTAAGGAAAGAACACTTTGAAATGTTCAAAGAAAATCCGGCTTTAGCGAGGGCTTCTAACACCTCACGCAACCTAAGGAGACCCTGACTCTCAGACACCGATGGTATCAAAATGTCATCTAGGTATAATACCACATACGAGAAGATTAGGTCTCCCAAGGCATTCGAGACTGCTCTTTGGAATACACTAGGTGCGTTTCGTAGTCCAAAAGGCATTGCAAGATATTCGAACTGCCCATCAGGTGTAATGAACGCTGTACGTTCGATACTATCAGGGTCTCGGATAGGTATCTGATTAAAGCCACTAGCGCAGTCCAAACACGTATAAAAGCAAGCGCCGGACAACCTAGCCAATTGATCTGCTATAAGGGGCAAAGGAAACCTATCAGGGATGGTGTTGGAATTTAACTCGCGGTAGTCAACCACCATACGGTCAGATCCGTCACGCTTCTTAACAAGTAAAATAGGGCTTGCAAATGGGGACTGACTAGGCCGAATGATGTTAGCTTCCATTAGTTCCTTAACTTTAGAACGCACTATCTGCCTTTCGTCAGGACTAAGCCTGTACGGCCTACGATAAACAATGCGGTTCGGGTCCTGAAGCCTTATTTTAAGTTCGCCAGAGGTAACACGCGTGCGGGGTAAACTATCAATAAAAGTATGAGAGAATTCCTTAAGCAAAGTCAACAACGCTTCCTTGTTTTCAATACCTGTGTCAATATCATTAGGATTATACACACGTACGGACTCGTAACTACAGGCTACAATGGACTTTACTTTTGATATTTTAAGAGACAAATCAGACATGATAATTGTAAAACCCAGCTTTAAAATTTCGCGGCCAATCATTACATCGTATTTTAAACAATTATCGGGTAAAACATGAAATAAAATTCGCAGATGATTACCGTCTATTAGCACATCGCAAAGAAATTGTTCAGTACACATTACGCTGGCGCAACCTATACCCTGTATACGTACCATCGCGAAAGTACGTTCCCCAATGAAATTACGACTGACAGATTGCTTGACAAGAGAGCATTCGGCACCGGAATCAAAATAAAAATAGTACGACTCACCAGATTGCTGCAACTGCCCACAAACACCTGCCAGTTGGCAGTTGTCGACGCGCCGTTCTGATACGGCGCCGCTTCCGCTATGGGCCGCATTGCCCGCAGAGGATGCAGCGTCCGCGCTTGTATTGCCACGTTGACAATTAGGTGCGATATGCCCGCTTGTACCACAACGAAAACAAATTACTTGTTTGCTGGTTCCAGATGAGGCAGTCGAAGTCAGTTGTCCTTTATTGGTACTGGAAGACACTGGTTTTGTAGACTTCGAACGGCAGTCAACTGCTTTATGCCCTGGTTTACCACAGTTATGGCATTTGTAGGTAGGGGCGTTCTGAGATTTGAAACGTTTCACCTCAACTCCATCTGCGTGTCCGGTAGATCCGGGGTTTCGGTCATACTTTCGCTTCAAACTCGCGTTTGCCTTCACTTCCTGCAGTAATTTGTTCCGGGTCTTAACTTCACTGGTAAATGCAAGGCGATATAACCTTGAATCGAACTGAGCGACATGAGCCAGCACGTACGACGTAGCAATTTCTTCTTGGCTCAAATTCTTCCACCTTGTCAACAGCGCCGTCATTAAGCGACTTGCATACGCTGCCAGACATTCACCATCCTTTGGTTTTCCATTATTCACACCGATAAACGCCGCAGCGAGTGTTTCTGACGAATCGTACCGTGCGAGAAACAGCTCACGAAAATGTTGCCACGTCATACCCACGTGAGATATTTGTGATAGCCATGATGAGGCGCCTCCCTTCAGTGCCTTACTGAGAGCTATTATAAGTGATGCTCCCTCCAGAGGACGCTCATCCAGGCAGATGTCAACCGTCGCGCACCAGGCACGTGGATCAGAATCTGGGTGCTCTGGATTGATTTCTGGCAGAGCGATTTTGGATGATGAGGCTGGTGTTCTGATAGCCTCGATCAACTGCATCATATTCCGCTGCTGGATCTCGAACATTGTGCGCCAGTGAGATTCAGATCCCACTTCTGATGACGACGTCAGCGATGGCGGAGCGATAGGGACGTCATCATCTCGGTTCGGTGGTGAAGGGTCCATTTCGTAGGTATCGTTGCAGTATAGCACGAATAACACGACACGTTAATATAACCTCACTTTTATTCACAATCACTTAATCACTTAATTCACAATATTATTTGATAATAATTTAGTTAGGCAAACCGACGGTTTCGTTTTGGAGAAGTGACTTGGTCCGCGTCTCGAAGCGAAGTGACCGTTCGACAATCCCCACTTCCCAAAACGACTCCGTCCACGTGCCGCCATTACAAAATAACGTCACAGCGTTTGCCCCACTACTACACTAATCAATTGAGCAACTTTTATTAAAAAAACGATATTGCTATTCACGACATATTTATGTTATCCAATTTACACAAATGTTTCGACGAATAATTAAATGCCTAAGCGTATAAATACGCCACTCTGAACAGGCTTGTTTTCAGTTTTCAATCAATAAGTATTCATTTCCGTGAATTATTTTCACCTTTGTTTGTTCAAGTAATACGTGGAACTGTAGAAATCATTTAAGGTAAGAACTTCTAGAGAACTTCATAGAGAGACAATTTTAGTATGTTTATCTATTGTTATTAGAAGTTTCTTTGTTTTAAAAACATTAGTTAGCAATTAAATAATGTAAATGAAATGTGTATATCAGGAGAACATGAAATCCATCCGTAGGTTGACTTTGATAAAGATTGATGAGCAGTGTATCGCTCTGTGCATAATGTTTTTTTCACAAAAGACAGCATTTGTATCAATTGTTTACAATGTACATAATTAATAAAATAAACTCTTCTTATTTCAAGAGGAGACATAGAAAAGATTTATGTGGCAATCTATGGATCTTTTTTTCACTATAATACCGGCTGCCACCAGCCTTATAGATTGAATCCCATATTCATATTAAAATTTACCCTTGTTGACCCTATACATAAATAATATTCTATCAATACATTTATTGAACTAGCAATCCCCTGGCTTTCCAAAGCTGCAATATTAAAAATAAAATATAGCTCACTCAAGAATAACTTTCAAGATAGGTATCACTATTTCTAGAGATTACTTTCCTACAAACAAACTCACAAAATATTTATGATTACATCTTTAAAACTACGCAACAGATTTTGATGCGGTTATTTTTAAATAGTCAGAGTGAATGAAAACGAATATTTATAAGTATATAACATGCATAATGTACCCGTGCGGAACCGGAACAGGTCACCTGTAAAAATATAAATTAAATTTCACGGTGTAACATAGTAGTAACATTGACCCTGAATTCCAAGGACAACTGAAGATTCAGGGAGAATTTCTGTAAGAATCTCAGTCAAAAGGCTAACACAATGTGTGTTCATGTTATGATATACTTAGTAACACATTCACGTAACGTGTAGACACGGTCTGGTCCGCCATTAATACAATTTCACACGTGTGAAAAGGGTCATAGAGGAAACGCTCAGTTATCATCGGCCTCCTAACTGTAATAATTTATTGATGCTTACTCTCTCTATGTCTGAACATACTCCATAGACTAATATGGCATGACATACTCGTATGTACAGTCAACTACTTGGAATTGTTTACATTTTATGAAAAGCAGGCTACTACGCCATTTTGGCATTTTACTACGCCATCAAATAAAGTAACTGGCTACAGGCCCGAGCCTGCGTTTTCGCGCCTACGTCTCCTAAGGATGCCCCGTGTACGGGCGAAACACGTGTAGGTTGCATGTCACCCTCATTTTTCTGCATGTGTGCATTATGTACCATCCGCATCCTGAATGTACATTTACATGAGGACGAGAGGGTGGCGGCACTATATCCTACATCCAAACCTCGATTTTTGTCTCTCGGAATAGTCGGAATTACATAAAAGTAGATATTGTTTCCTAACATTTTATGTCATGGATTTTCGCATAGTAACGCATGATTAAAAACTTTTTTGAGTAAGGGTTAAATTCCCTGGATAAAAAGGAAGATAATTAGAATTAGAAATTATTTGAACTTTTATATTAATAACTTTTACTTATTTATAAAGTGCGAACAAGTAGTCGGAGACTTCAGGGGATCTTAACCCCCAATAACAATTGCCAATAATCCTGAACCACGACAAACAAGTGTTGGATATTTAAACTGTTACCATGGAACAGTGACTGACTGTACAACGTACAGCTAGTAAGTTGTGACCATGTAATTATCATGGGTGCCCATTCCGCGATCTACTTATCTTATGTTCTCATAATCTATATTCCAGATAAACTGTAACATGTTCTTTTTAGAAGTAAACAAATACTATTTCTCATATATCATGGAAAGAAAGATAACATATCTACATTTGAAACACCGTATTTCATGAAACGAGACAGCTGAAATCCGCAATGCGGGTTACATCTGAGTTTAGCGAGCCAAAACTAAATTGCACTTTGGAATTTTACTTAAATGCTACAAAATGTTGAATGTTGAGTGTTTGGTTAAAAGTTTTTACTTGGTATATGAATCTCTACTCTGTATCCGTAATTATTCTGAAAACAGAAATCGCTCGATTAGAATTTATTTTTAAAATTTGACATTGCCGCCCAGTGCTGGATTCCGGCCAGCTGTCCACAACTGAAAAGATTTAAAACATGTAACGTCTTGTTTTCCACAAGTTATCTCTTGCATTTTACAAAATAAGGTTTAAAGTGCCTTGCAGTGCAGACTACTTGGATGTAAACACAAAGATTAATCTTGCATCTTGGTTGCTGTAGAACTGAAAAGTAAAGGAAGCTACTGCACTTATTCGGGCATCGATGTTAGTGGGCCCAGCGTGTGTAATGGTTTTTTTTAACTCGTTTCATTTTGATGTCGATAGTTATGAGATCCGATGCTTACAATTTTATTTCAAATGATATTTGCCTCAAGCTGGTTTTACGGAAAACGGGTTAACACTTCTTACATGAAATATAACATTTTCATCACCTTACGTAACACCGACGCATGTGGCAAAAGAATATCCACAATAACGATTAAGTTCAATATCATAAAGACTAATTTTACTTTTAAAATAAAGACTTAATATGATAAAGGAAGATTATTTGGTGAGACAGGTGTGATAGAGTCTTAAAAGTCTCTCAAAACGTTACCTATGCATGCAGTAATGCGAAATGAAGTGTCACTTCGTCTTGTCCACTTTAGTGGTGAACTAGTTACATCATTTCGCATTACTGCATGCTTAGGTAGCGTTTTAAGAGACATTTAAGACTCTATCACTGACTTACCGTCTCACCAACTAATTTCCCTTTATCTTTAGGACTAATTTATGATAAAAAAATTACGATAACCCTAATTTAACAAAAGATTTCATGTTCAACAGTCGCACTGATATTTTGCTTCCAGAAGACAGAAAAACGAGAGCTCACAATGTGGAACTGGAAGAACTTCCTCCCTACATTACTAAGTTTGGTCCATGTCATCCGAGGATCACCAGAGGCGGGGCCTCTAGTCGACTCCAAAGTTGGCTTGATTCGTGGATTGAAGGCGACTGATGGCGAATACTCAATGTACATGGGAATACCGTACGCCACTGTGAATAGCAGCAATCCTTTCGGCGTAAGTAATTAATGTATGTGTATATTTAATAAGTTACTGCTTATTTGGAAAACACGATTAAACCATAACGACAGCAATATAAAATGCCGGCCAAAATTTTGTTGAAATCACCACATATAATAGGTTTTTTTAAGACTTTCCCGCTAACCAAACAAATTATACAAATATTTGGTCCTCAAATAGGGCCAAAACGCTATTGGGTTCTTCATTTGTTTGTGAATAAGTCTTAACATTCGAAGTGTCAATTCAACAAAAAATATTCGTGGCCTATCATATTTTATTTTTTCACGATATTGTGGTCGCCATTTGGAATTATGATTTCTGTCATGTCATTAAACTCGCAAGATTAACGCCCATTTTAAATTACCCCGTTCCTTTGTTTCTGACGTGACGGCTGCTTCTGCTTGACTTGGATATGTAAATTCGATCTTTGATTGGACAACAAAGATCCAACCGAAGATAGTAACCGAGTTAGATTTGTTATTACCATCGATTAGATAGAGCCAAGGAAAAAGAAACAAATATGCATTGACTTTTAAACCTACGGTGGCAAATGTGACAAAAAGTGGGTTATCTGAAACTATAAAACTAGGTATGAGTATTATATCACATAAACTTGTGGTTTCGCAATGATTTATCAACATTCAATGTAATCTACAGAAAAACATCTTCTCAGCAACATCCATCCATATCTCCATTGCCTACTTGACGTGTTGACAAGGTTTAACTTATGATAAACATAGTTTTGTAAAGTGATTGTTAGTATACATCTCGACACTGAAAAGTGAGGATCATGAGGAAATTCATAGCCATTATCGCATTGTTATTTTACTTGATCCAAAATGGGAGTGCATTATCTAGGATTGACCCTTTAGTGGACTCCAAAGTAGGCTTGATTCGTGGTTTGAGAGCTGATGATGGTGACTATTCCATGTTTATGGGGATACCATATGCAACTGTCGATAAAAGTAATCCATTCGGGGTAAGTTACATAAGAGAAAGTTATTTATTTGATTCCGTCACGTGTCTTTAACCATTGTAAAAGTTGTTCTCAAAAACAAAGAAAACATTATAGAATGTAATTCGATTTGATTTTGTATTAACTTTGGTGGAACCACTCGCGTGTTCTGAGGGCTAAATCTGCCTCTTTGATCTGAGGTATTACAAAAAATAAGCATTCTTTCCGAAAGAGGTTTATTTATTTAGGATTTTCAACAAAGAATACACAGAGACAGTATGCATTACAATGACAGAAAGGGTTCATAGTGGGTATGCTCCTTCACTTACAGGAGACCACCGCCTACACTACACATAATACTGCTAATCTGCATTTATCTATTGAAAACAACGTTAAGAAAACACAAAGTAAATGTTTAAAATTTTGTGAATGTCTGATGATTTTCGGGGACAGGTAGGTAATGGAACTCTTCAGTAGAAATCAATTCAGTTGCTGCTATCGCCTAACCATGCATCGTTTCCTTATTAACACACCGTTTTCCTGGAAGCCGCTTTTTTCAAAATTATTTGTATGTTCTTGGTATATTGTATACAATGGTAATAAAACATCCTTGCATTATTTTCAGGTTTCAACACCCTATCCCCGCTTTGACGAAGTTTTTGAAGCTTACGACGACTCAGCAATATGTCCACAAGTTGAAGAATTTAATAATACTGTCGTGGGAACACTGGACTGCCTCCATCTAAATATTTATGCACCAAATTCAGCTGACTCTAGAAACAAACTGCCCGTCTTGGTTTGGATTTATGGAGGAGGATATTCGATTGGATTTTCAGGCAGATTCTTATATGGCCCGCGTTATTTAGTGAAGCAAGGCATTATTTTAGTAACCTTAAATTACCGCTTAGGTCCTTACGGATTCATGTGTCTAGACCAACCTAGAGTGCCAGGAAATCAAGGTCTGAAAGACCAACAACTAGCCCTCAAATGGGTTAAAGACAACATAGAGGCATTTGGTGGAGATTCTGATAAAATAACCGTTTTTGGAGAGAGCGCCGGCGCTGCATCAGTAGATTTCCACTTACGATACAGTAAAGAAAAACTTTTCGATAAGGTTATAATGCAAAGCAGCACTGCTTTAGGTCCTCGAGCAGTAGTGGTACCAGATACAAAAGCGCCTTTGAAGTTATCCGCACATCTTGGCTTTGAAACGGACAACACAGATGAAGCATTAACATTTCTGGCTACAGTAGACACCAATTTACTTATTGCATCGTCTTCAGAACTTGGATTAGAATTTCGTCCATGTATCGAAACGGATTCAAATAATGCTGAAAAGTTTATTAACGACCATCCACTTAACACAAAACCTAATGTAAGGAATTTGCCAATAATTATAGGTTATAACACTGAAGAATCGCTTGCAGGTTATGAACCATTGTCTTCTGAAGAATTTTCGACTTTGAACGTGTTTTATGATAGTTTAAAGAAGCTTTTTAATTTTGACGAAAAGGAACTTGTCGAAATGGAAGAGTTTGTGCGACATTACTATATAGGCGATGAAAAAATAAGTCGAGAAGTGAAACAAGAAATCACTAATTTCGATTCCGATTTTTTCTATCACTATCCTGCAACACGAGCTATCCAAAAATATCTGGACAGTGGAGCCAGACACATATATCACTATGTGTTTGCTTATGACGGCAAAAGAAATTTTGTAAAACACAGATTGAATCTAACAGCTCCAGGAGCAGCACATGCGGATGAGATAGCATATTTGTTTGATATCTCATATATGGGTAGCCCAACACCTGAAGACCAACTTATCATCGACCGCATAACCACATTATGGGCAAACTTTGTCAAATACGGGTATGTAGCGTTTTGTAGCAAAGTGACTAAAAACACTTCTTCCCTGACTGACTATATCATAATAATCTATTATTGTTTCCAGGAACCCAACCCCGCAGACCACGGACCTGCTGCCCGTACAGTGGCCGGCTGTCACACAGGGAGCGCTCAACTATCTGCAAATCGACTCACAGCTCAAAGTTGACAAGAGAAATTACAAATCTAGGATGGCTTTCTGGGAACTCTTTTATAACATCAATGAAAAAGCCCAAATACTGTACCAAGAAAAATCCTTGTAAATGATATATTTTCTTTTGAATTAAACATGACTGTTAATTTTTACATGACTGTCAAAAGGAGTGCTATTTGATTTCTATTAGGTTTGTTTTGTTGCTTAATTTTGGTCAAAATCATAAACGTGTGCCCTAATAAATGCTGGAAATTAAATCTTGATTTTTTTAACGTCGGAGGTGTTATGCATGGGACACACAGCACGCACAGTGCACATGGGGCGCAAAGTCTTCTACTACCACATTCCGCACATTTCCACATTGCACATGCATAGCTGCATGGTCTACTACGAGTAAGAGTACTTATCAAAAGTCATATCTGCATAAAATATCTAGCTTCAAAACAATTTTAGTAGTTTCGGTAAATTTCGGTGCTGTAGTACTGAAACTAGTTGTAAATGTAGGATAATTTGATTAGTCTCGACAACGTGAATCATTTGAAAATTTTCCTTGTTAATTATTATTAGATTGTATACGTAATCTTGTAAATGAGTAATGGTATAATCTGATATCTTAAAACGAGCAATTCTTGTATATTTATTTATATATAAATAGGACCTCGGAAACGGCTCCAAGGACTTCATGAAAGTTACAGATTAGGGGTTTTTCGGCTCAAGGAACCGATTTATCAAGGTCCCAGGTTCTAGAAAAGCTAGGTTCCCTCGATGTAGACATTTTAAAAGCCGAGCGAAGCTCGGTCAACCAGATATTTCGTTATAACAAGGCATAAGAAAAATTACTGACCCAACACATTTACTCTAGCTACTTATGTTTCTTATCGGCTGGAGTTTGAGTTATCAGACCAAAAATCTTTATAATCAAGGAAAAGATCACAAAACCAAAAACATACTTTTATAAAACGGTACCTAACCTAACAAAATGTTTTCAGCAGTTCCTTTGCCAGTTCATAAGCTTAATACAGTTGAAATTTTCCAACGATCAATTTAACGTTTATATACTTACTAGCTGTTGCCAGCGGTTTCACCCGCTACAACTCAAAATTATCCCACGGGAACATAAAATCGGCATAAAAACTATCCTTTGTGTTAATCCAGGTTATAAACTATCTGTGTACCAAATTTTAGCCAAATCCGTTCAGTGGTTTTTGCGTGAAAGAGTAACAAACATCCATACATCCATACTTACAAACTTTCGTCTTTATAATAGTAGTAGGATTCAAACTCAGCTGATCATACGTAACGTCATCTGATACGTGTAGTATCAATCCAATCCCATCCCATCCCATCCGGTTTCCTATAATTTTAATATTCGACGTTCAAAAGTGGCTCTTTGTTGGCTTTATTAAAATAAAATGGTTTGATTTTGAGTTAACGAATTGAAAGTTGAATTGACAATGTATTAGTATTCAAATACTTTTTTATCTCAGTTGTACCTTCACGCGGGATAACTTTCAGTCCAACTCCACGAGAGTGAGAGCGCTGACAAGAAATCTTGAATATTCTTGAAACATTGATTAGAAATTATTTAGCACCTGTCATGATCTCGTAGAAGTGATGAAGTATCCGGTCCGAGATATAAACAATATTTATTACCTCTGGCAGTTCCCTAAAACATGTCATCATTAGTCGGCAGTCGAACAGAACACAAAATTTTCACTAAATATCACTGATGTTACGTAACACAATGGTTCGTGAAAATTTCGTGTAATCGAGACATGTTGTCAGCAGCATCTTTATCTCTATTGCACACTTGTGAATGACAGGTCATCTTATCTCAGGATCACAATCGATTGTAAAAACAGTCAATGCTAGTAGTCTACCTCCGGCTGAGAGACGTTTAGATCATGAAGTATTGCAAGTTCAAAATCATTTTATCATTGTTATTTTGTCTGATACAAAATGGAAGAACATTATCAAGAATTGACCCCTTAGTGGACTCCAAAGTTGGTTTAATTCGTGGTTTGACATCTGCTGATGGTGACTATTCTATGTTTATGGGGATACCATACGCAACTGTCGATAAAAGTAATCCATTCGGGGTAAGTTTCTTGAGGAAGTGTATTTTTTATGATGTGTGTATAAAATTATAAAAATAAACATTACCTACATTATTTTTAGCCTTCTGCACCGTATCCCAGTTTTGATGAAGTTTTTGAAGCTTATGACGATTCAGCAATATGTCCACAAGTTGAAGAATTTAATAACTCTGTGGTAGGAACACTAGACTGTCTCCATTTAAACATTTATGCACCAAATTCAGCTAACTCTAGAAACAAACTGCCCGTCTTGGTTTGGATTCATGGAGGTGCATTTTCCTTTGGATTCTCAGGCAGATTCTTATACGGGCCGAGCTTCTTAGTAAAGCAGGATATTATTTTAGTAACCTTAAATTACCGCTTAGGTCCTTACGGGTTCATGTGTCTAGACCAGCCAGGATTGCCAGGAAATCAAGGTCTGAAAGACCAACAACTAGCCCTCAAATGGGTTAAAGACAACATAGAAGCATTTGGCGGAGATTCTGATCAAATAACTATTTTTGGCGAAAGCGCTGGCGGAGCATCGGTAGATTTCCACTTGAGATATAGCCAAGAAAAACTTTTCGATAAGGTGATTATGCAAAGCGGTGCTGCACTAGGTCCATGGGCTATAGTGGAACCTGATACAACAGCTCCTTTAAAATTGTCCGCATATCTCGGTTTTCAAACATCAGACACAGGTGAAGCCTTAATGTTTTTGACCACAGTCGACACCAAGTTACTAATTGCAGCGACGTCAAACCTTGGATTAGAATTTCTTCCTTGTGTAGAAAGAGATCCGGGTATTCCTGACAAATTTATTTACGACCATCCGCTCAACGTAAATCCGAATGTACAGAATGTGCCAATCATTGTAGGCTATAACAGCGAAGAATGGCTCGCAACTTATGAAATAATGTCTGCCGAAGAATTTTTAACCTTAAACTTGTTTTACGATAATTTAGCCAAGTATTTCAACTTTTTTGATGAAGAACTAGCTGAAATGGAAGAGTTTGTGCGTCATTACTACATCGGAGACAAAAAAATAAGTCAAGAAGTGCAAGAAGGAATTACGAAATATAGTTCTGACTTCTTAATTAACTATCCTGCAGTACGAACAGTCCAGAAATACCTGGATAGTGGAGCCAGAAATATTTATCACTATGTTTTTGCTTATGACGGTGACAGAAATTTTGTAAAACGCAAGAATAATGTAACAGCTCCAGGAGCAGCGCATGCAGACGAACTTGGATATTTGTTTGATATCTCATATATGGATAAACCCTCGCTTGAAGATCAACTTATCGTCGACCGCATGACCACGTTGTGGGCAAACTTTGTCAAGTACGGGTATGTATCCTATCAGAACGGGAAACGCACAAAAACATAGTTTACCGTACTGACTGTCTTATAATCTATGAATGTTTCCAGGAACCCAACTCCGCAGACCACGGACCTGCTGCCCGTACAGTGGCCGGCTGTCACACAGGGAGCGCTCAACTATCTGCAAATCGACTCACAGCTCAAAGTTGACAAGAGAAATTACAAATCTAGGATGGCCTTCTGGGATGTATTTTATAAACTAAACGAAAATGCCCAAAAACTTTACGAGTAAAGTAATAGGGTTGACAATACTTTTTTAAAATTGTTTAAAGGCTATTTTCATTTCGTTGTTTATTCACGATCATTACTGTAAATCCTTAAAATGTATAAATAATATTTATTTTTAACTTAAACTCAAAATTAAACAGGCATACGAGATATTGTCATAAATAAATTGTTAGTTTTCTTTTTAGAAAAACGCTCTTTGTTCAGGGCCGACCAGGCGGAATTCCACTTTACCACTAACGTCAACGAGAGCGCAAAATTTCACGACACTGTTCTGTTAGTTAGACAAACCAGCTGAGCAAGGATCACTGATATGACCGGGATAACATTACTAAACCGGGCCATGTCCTGAAGTACCGAAAAAAATACTATTTCAAATTCTTGATATGGGTCTTTCAAAGAATATCGTTAATAGTCAATGTTATCGTGACAAAAATCTTCACAAGTCCACCTTCACTGACGACTGTCGTATAGTTTTGTAATAATTCATCAAAATGCCGTGTTATCAATTGAAAAATATTGTTAGCCCGTATCTTCATATCACTCTTGGCATTAAGAAAAGGTTCCTTATCTCATAGTGACTTACAATAAAATAGTCCACAGAGCCAGTTTTTTACTCATTTTCTTGTTACAAACAGCCAAAGTCATGAAGTACTGCAAATTCAAAATAATTTTGCCGATATTATTTAGTCTGCTCCAAAACGGTATTTCAATATCTAGAATTGACCCCTTAGTCGACTCCAAAGTTGGCTTGATTCGTGGTTTGAGAGCTGATGATGGAGATTATTCCATGTTCTTGGGTATACCATACGCGACTGTAAATAAAAGCAATCCATTTGGGGTAAGTTACTCACAAGTACTCTTTTAAATATTCTTGATCGAAAAAAATATTTTTGCTCATTTTTGAAGAATACTCACTTTTTCTATTCTTTCCTTTATACTATTAGATACAAGCGTGATGTCATTTCTAAGTATGTAAGTTTTAAACTAAAGATTTATTTTAGCCATCATCACCTCATCCCAGCTTTGATGACGTTTTTGAAGCTTACAACGATTCAGCAATATGTTCACAATTTGGACATTTAAATGAAAATGTTGTAGAGTCTTTGGACTGCCTAAATTTAAACATTTTCGTGCCCAATTCAGCAAACTCTCGAAACAGACTGCCAGTCTTAGTTTGGATTCATGGAGGTGGATTTATAATTGGATCTTCAGATAGATTCCTGTACGGGGAAGGTTATTTAGTGAAACAAGATATTATTTTAGTAACCTTAAATTACCGACTAGGTCCATACGGATTCATGTGCTTAGACCAACCTCAAGTACCAGGAAATCAAGGTTTGAAAGACCAACGATTAGCCCTCAAATGGATCAAAAACAACATAGAGGCATTTGGTGGAGATTCTAATAAAATAACCATTTTTGGTGAAAGCGCTGGCGGAATTTCAGTAGATTTCCATTTAATTTACAGCCATGACAAACTTTTTGATAAAGTTATAATGCAAAGTGGAAATGCACTATTTCCATGGGCGATATTAGAACCTGACACATCAACTCATTTGAAGTTGTCCAAGCACCTCGGATTTACTACAACAGACACAGAAGAGGCGTTAGCATTCTTGGCTACGGTTGACACTCATTTACTAATTGCATCGGTATCGGAACTAGGATTAGATTTTCGTCCATGTGTGGAAAAAGATTTTAACAACAACCAACAGTTTATTTATGAATATCCAATCAACATTAAGCCAAATATTGGAAATGTGCCTATCCTTTTAGGATACAACAGTGATGAATCCCTTATTAGGTATGAAACTATGTCACCTGAAGGGTTTGCAACTTTAGACTTGTTTTACGATTTTGTAATCGAATATTTAAACCTTGACGATCAAGAAGTCGATGAAATGGAACAATATCTGAGGCATTTCTATATCGGTGATGAGAAAATAAGTGTAGACGAGAAACAAGAACTTATAAAATTTAATTCCGATTTCTTCTTTAACTACCCTGCCGTACGAACTATTCAAAAATACCTGAATAGTGGAGCCAAAAATATATATCACTACGTGTTTGCTTATGATGGCGGAAGAAATTATGCCAAAAACAGAGACAATGTAACAGCTCCCGGAGCAGCGCATGAAGATGAACTTGGATATTTGTTTGATATGTCTTTTATGGACAAACCAACGCCTGAAGATCAACTTATCGTCGATCGCATGACCACGCTATGGGCAAACTTTGCAAAATACGGGTATGTAGCATTATTATTTGTGTCGCAGATTGACTAAAACTAAAAACATCTTCCCTTACTGACTGTCTCTTATTCTATGATTGTTTCCAGGAACCCAACTCCGCAGACCACGGACCTGCTGCCCGTACAGTGGCCGGCTGTCACACAGGGAGCGCTCAACTATCTGCAAATCGACTCACAGCTCAAAGTTGCCAGGAGAAATTACAAATCCAGGATGGCTTTCTGGGATTTATTTTATAAACTCAATGAGAAAGCCGAAATAGGATACAAGGATACTTCCAAGTAAAATTTACACCATTATTAGAAGTACCATTACCTTTTTTAGATTTAATCTAAAATCATATCAGTTTTATATGTAGCAGATTCATTTTATGATTTGTCTGTCCGATTTGTCTCTTATCAAGCATTAGTCACAGTTTATCTATGATTATTTAATTTGTGAAAACCACAACAATAATTAATTAAAGTAATAACCCTGTATTTATCTTTTATTTCAACTAAAGTTTGACTCATATTGATAATCGAATTTTAGATAGGCATTGTTGTTATAAGTACGAGATATCAAGATAGACTTAGTTCACAAGTTTCATAGGTATTGAAACGCTTCCAGGTACTGCATATTTGCCAAAATTAACACCGGTATGCTACATTTAATGTCACTTTCTCCGTTGCATTAGATAGGCTTACCTTCTGCATTTTTCCCATTCAGCATGTCAACTATTTGAAAGTAGAGATACGTGCCGATTAGTCACCCACTAATCTTACGCTTTGCAATGTTATTGGCTCGTGTGATAACCTTTCTTGTCAATATTTTGTGATCTATCAACCATTTGTTAATTATACGAGTTTATGAATATTGCCAGCAGTGGTGGCCCAATGGTATTGATCCCGACTTACGAGTTGTAGGTCGTGGGTTCGAACCCCGCCAGGCGCATTACTTTGTGTAATATATTTCATCACCACAGCTCTCAAAACGGTGAAGGAAAACATCGTGAGAAAACTGGCATGACCTAGAACCAAAAAATTCGAAAACATGTGACGTCTACCAACCGACTCTGGGCCAGCGGGGTGGATTATGGCCCAATCCCTCTCACAGAGAGGAGGCCTGTGCCCCAGCAGTTGGAACATTATAGGCTGATGATGATGATATGAATATTGGCTTACTCGTGTTAAAATGAATACTTCAAAAAATTGATAATATACAATTTTAGTTTTCATAACCGAACAGCGGTTGTTACCAAGTGTTATTTTGTTATAGTGTACACAATGTAAGGCTGGTATGTACGATGTACGTCTGTTGTACAACAGATGAGGTAGAGAAGTATTTAGAATGAGAGTAGTAGAGAATGATCAGCTGAGGCGACTAGTCGGTTGCAGCTGCAAACTACACCAGTGTATAAAATCAACTAAGTACAATACCTTTATTTACCATATTTATACCTACTAATGAAAGTTGTTCAAGTGGCATGATGGTCAGTTTAATTTGACGGAGCGATATAAGTACATAGAGTTTGGAATAAATGAAGTAAGCCGATGGACCAATTACCTGCAGATATCCTGCTAAACATTTCTCTATTAGATGTTCTGCTAATATAAATGGATACAAAATACCACATGTTATTAATAACTTCACTTAATTTAGTCCAATCAATGGAGTTTGAAATTGTTTGGATTTATTTTATTGTCATTATTTGTTCTGATCATAACTTTGTTCTTTTAAACGTGAAGAAGACTGTCGACCAAGGTTCGGTTTTGTTAGGTTCCGTTAAACCTGGTAGACAGAAAAAGGAGCCCCGCAAAGCTCTTTCGACAATACTGCGAAAGCCTTCTTTCTTTGACAGAATGAGGGTCGATTTATACTAGCGTAGAGTCGAAGCGCATCGAAGCGAATTTCTAAAACTGAACATAACAATTTCAACCTTAACTCTACAGCGTAATGCACTTATTACTTCTAAGATTTTAAGAAGTCGCGCGCATTCTTCAGAATTCGCGCGACTTCGACTCTGTGCTAGTATAAATCGACCCTAAGAAATCTCACACTGCCATGATGGGAACAACAGGATAAAACTTTGTACTGTTTTTTTTTTTCTTGATGATGGTTTTATTACAACAGGATTTCAATAAAATGCATTTTTTTTTTTTTTTGGTATATTTTGTACAACTTCCCTAGATTAACAATTAACGTCATTGTTGTGACAATGAACTACATTCAAACAAAAAGGAACTTTGGCTAACGATTAAACGTGTCCAGTTCACAACGTACTTAATTTTAACTAATCTTAATGTAGAATTTATTCCTAATTCAGTTACTGTTGTTTGCTTTTCTCACTTACGTATTTTTCAGCGGCATCAGCGATCGCTCTTGTTACCCTTCCAGTGATCTCATGAAGATTCTCATTTGAAAAATGTGATTCAATGGACCTCTTTGAGAAGAAACTTGCAGTAGTGGTGTTTGGTCTCCAACTGTTGGGATACGTGATCTTGTGACGGAGTACAGCTTTGATAATCAGAGCTCCTACGTAAACGACGAAATATACACTAAAGTACAAGGGCAAGTAGTAAAGCTTCTTCCCTAGGTAGTAGTAACTGTATCTGTTGACACGGGGCATCTCTGTCGTTGTGGTCGTCGTGGGGTGGTGATAATGATAGTGGTCGTGGTCGTGATCGTGCTCGTCAAAGTCGTGGTGGAACTTGAAATCACCCGGGAAATCATTAGGGAATCCTTGATCGTCCATTGGAGCTCCATGCGAGTCCGGCTTCATATCATCAGCCGGCGGAGGCGGAGGCACCATTCCCATATCACTACCCTTCACATCTCCACCTTTCATGTCGCCCATGTGACCATGTGGCTTATCAAATATTAGATCAGGATAGTCAGATTCCGGCTGATATGAAGGTGGTGGTCCGTCATGGTGACCGTAGCTAGGTGCGTGATCTTCTTCTGGCGGAGGAGCTGGTTTACTGTAATGGTAGCCTTGGAAGTCAGGTTTCCCACCCATATCCATCATGGGCGGACCATCGTCAGCTGGAGCCATCGGTGGCTTGTTATAAGAATAACCCGAAAATGGCTTACTTGGCGGAGATATCGTCGGCACAAATGGTTGTGATGGTGGAGCAGGAGCTGTAGGTGGCTTGTACCTGTACCCTAGACCCGAAGGGGGTCCAGTGTCATCGCCGCCACTAGGAGGAGAGTCTGGGCCGGAGTCTGAGCCGGAGTCTGGGCCAGAATCTGGAACGGGTGGCTGGTATGAAGAAATAGGGCGTGATGCTGGAGCAGACGGTGCGTACGGAGGGAAGGAGTCGTATGTGCTTGGGCTTGGGAAGTCGTCCGCTGTGAGGGGAGGGGCGGGCGGAGGCGGGGGAGGCACTAAACTGGCAACGGCATTCAAGGGACGTGGAGGTGGACCTGAGGGCGCGGCAGGTCGCGGTGGAGGACCTGACTGTTTTGACTTGTCTCCGTAGGATGGTGGCTGAGGCAGGTACGGCTGTGCAGGATTGTAACGATCTATAGGTTGACGCATAGGAACTGAAGACTCTTGAACTTCCCCTCTAACAGGGTTTTTGATCTCAGTAAAACTATCCAAGTTAAACATATTGTTTCCTTTTTTACCATTAGAAAACGAGTTAAATTGTGATTTCTTCATATTTTTCATTTGGAATGGTTTAAGATCAATGTAAGGAAACCGAATATTAGGTTCTGTGCGAATAGCCCGGGATTCGTTTTCACCTCCATTACCGGGATTTGTGCCAAATCTGTGAACAATAATGATATTTATTAATACCGTAGCACCCACAAGTACACTATTTAAGAATAACAATGTCCCCGATTGAAACATCAGACTTATAAAAGAAACCAATTATGCTGGACTCCAAATAAATTGGAATTAGGGCACAAGAATGATAGTGGTTTAAAACCACGATGCCATGATTAATTATACAAATGAAAGGATTGACTTGCACTCACCCTGGTAACGCAAAGTTGTCATCAATTCCTGCATCTTCTTCAGTCTTATCTCCATTTTGTTGAACGTCATCACTTTGTGAATTATCCTTGTTTTGATCATCTTTTGCTGTTTGCTCTGAACTAACAGGCTCTTCTTGCCATGTTCCAGAATATTGATCATGTTTCTCGTTGTCAATGATATGCCAAATATTTTCTACGTTGTTGATCGGGGCCTGCGTCGTGGTGGTTGTGGTAGCAAACGTGCTAGTAGGTGGCGGTGGTGGTGCACTGGAGGATGCAGCTGGGGGCACGTACACTGGCCCGGAGTTATACAAGTTGTTGTACAAAGCAAAATAATCTGTCATATCAGTTTTCACTGGTTTTTCTGTCGACGGCACTGGTAAACCGTAGTTCGCTTCATCATTCGTGTCTTCGTCAGGTACATAAATAGGTCTCGATGTAGTAGTCGTAGTTGTACTCGTAGTCGGTTGGATTCTCTCCTTTTCCAGAAGTTTTCGAATAGATTTCATATTTTTGTTATTCGATTCAAATTCTGCGAATATCAAATCAGGGGTTTTCGTTCTCGCTGTTGTCGTGGTAGTAGTAGTTGCATTCTGCGGTGAGTCCATCCTGCTCATCCATTTGTGGTAGTAGAACGGTGCTGATCTTCCTTCATCGGCTTGCGACGATCGGGGAGCCGGCGTCACAACGTACACTAACGGGCCCGGTAGATTCGCGGTAAAAACATGATGAACATAAATACAATTTAACAAAACAATGAGCAGAACTATTCGATTCATTTTAGTAGTTTGTAAAGCACATTTGTTTGTATCGGGATATATGAATAGTTACGAGTGCTCCACACGACAACTGACTAGAAAATGATGGTTAGGGCTTAATATTTTCAAATACACATCTACGGACAGAAGCGTTGGGTGTAAAACTGCGATAATTGTTAGCGGTACTGTAATATGTAGAACGCTGGAGACACGATTCGGATGACCCAAACCCGAGTTACAATTTACACTATTAGCACGATAATCAAAATCGCTCCCGAGCAAGACTTTGTAGAAAGTGTCACATACCTATTTGTGCAACATATTTGGACCACCTTAAGTGGAAAGTTTCACATTCCTTCGATCAGAAATCGCCAGATATAATATTCGGTGAATATAGCCCGACAACTGTAAAGAGGGGACGATTGTTACATGAGAATCTTGTATATAGTCAAGTACTAGGTAAATAAAAAAAAAATAGATCCCTAATAGGTAGCTATTTTTATTAAATCACGTTTCTAAGTATACTTACAGTAACCAAATACGCACAACGACTTGTTTTGGAATTTGAATATACCTTTAGATGGGATACATACGTAAGATCAACAGCCATAATATCAACAGAATCAGTCAGAATCTCAACAATTCAGAATATATACCTTTTTAATACAGTAAATTCAATATATTTATTGCGCCAACTGCCAAACGAATATTTATTGTGTCTTATTAGAATATGTTCGTAGTTTTCATTGTTATATAACATCCTCATGGTCCTGATTCTCTCCAATAATAATCCAATTATAATTATGTCAATTCAACAGACCCCCTTTTCAGGCAAATTGTTCTTCCCGCTGGTCTTCCATCGATTCTTTAGTCTTCTCTTAATCTTATTGACCCTTCAAACCCTTCAAACTAACCTTAGAACGACATTATTTATACAATGAGTCCTGTATCGGTCTGTACAAACATAGGGGGGAGCCAGCTTGCTCAATTCTGTCAATAATTCTACACAACTAAAATGGCAACCATTCAGGGGGGGTTGGGTTCCGACCTCACAAGAAGATTTTTTTAAAGGTTTTTTTTTTTTATTGTTACTGTTAACATTACCAAGATATCGCCCCTTTAAGTTTGAACAAATAGAAACCGGGCCCTTTGTATTATCTATAAATTAAATGAAAATAAATTGCTGAAGTATGTTATATAGTGAGCTCATTACTTCAGTACGGCTGCACCTATAAAGGGTCCTAGGAGGAAAAAATGCACCTAGACGGTTGGTCAAAAATAGTAAATACTTGGGCATTATCTGTTAAATATAATTTATTCATCAATTATTTTGTATTACTCAATGCTCTGGTCCTTAAACTATAGGAACACAATTAAATTGTGCAACATCTAATAAACAAGAAGTTTGTTTTATAATTATTATTTTATATTATATTTTAACATGACAACAACAAATATAACTTAGGTAGGGCACGGTCAATACTTCATTTTCGTCTTAATTTAAAACTTACTTACTATATAAAATCTAATTTTAAAAGTTTGTCAGATTCAAATTGAATCAATATTGTAATAAAATTTGTATTTGTCCAAATTAAAATATTAAATGATTACTGGTATTTAGTTATTTAGGTTTATACCGAATTGACAATTTGTGTTCATAAAAAATAGACCATAATTCAAATCTCAGGGAACAACACAAAACAAAAATAAATATCTGATAAAGTCCATGTGTGACATGATATTTTAAACTTCCCATTTTAAATACAAGTGAAACAGAAACCATCACACTAAATGCCAAAGTTTAAGCCGAATGCTACACGTAGGATCCATATTGTGATGCGTCAATATAAAATACCGGATAAATAATTATTTTATCACAACATTTCAGGATCAAATAAATAAATAAGTATCATGATAATTATTACAACGTTTATTGACATATAGCGTTCGCCTATAAGTGTATAGGTTTGTTACTCTTTCACAAAAAAATCTAGTGAAAGGGTTTTAGTTAATACTTTCCAAAAATATACAACTATCTACATCTTAAAGAAATTGTGTAAAAAAGTAAACAGAGCAGATAGAAGCTAGACTACTAAATTCGGCTTACAATTTATAATTATACTTATTATTGCCGACGTAAGCCGCATCGCGACTTGAATCTACATTAGATTTTAACTCAACTAATTTGTATGTAATGTATCACACAGTGGGTACTTTGCTTTCTTGGCTTTCTTTGCTGATCTTGGCTTCCGAGGCTTCGGTCTCGTTGTAAGCCGGGTTGTCAACTCCGGAGTCACTACCGCCATCTGCATCATTCGGCACTAACTTGGTGCGATTCGAATCCGGTTCCTTCACCTTGTCTACGACAGAGTTCTCAAGTTTAGCTTCAACTACACTAGCGACATCTATCGCTGGGACATTCTTATCACCTTCTTTATTAGTTTCTGTGCCCTCAACGTCTGCAGGCGTTTTCTTTTTCTTACAAAAGTCGTCTTCATACACCACTGCCCTTTTGCGTAAATAAAATGCGTTGAATAAATAATAAATGCAGCCAGTGATGAATGTTGCGCCGGAAAATATCTGGTACGTTGGTCTGGTGCCAAAGAACTTCATCAGGTAGCCACCGATAAGACTACCAGCTCCTTTGCCTGTAAAATTAATGATAGTATATGTATAAGACCGGTAATAGTAATGGCACTGTATGTTGGCTGCCATTATGACAAAAATGTGAACTTCGTTATCACGAAAAGCTGTCGAAAAATTGATATCATGTGCCAAATTACCAACTCCTGAGATGACGAAAGTTTTAAGACATTTTGCAATATGGCTCAAAGTTGGTGATTTCTTCTTGAATTAGATTTCAAAGGTTAGGTAATATTTTTGGTAATCGCGGTATTTCAAAAGCCCCCAAGAGTTGAATCAAAAGTTAGCGAAACGAGACTCAATACGTGAAAATCAAAAAAGTTGATTTTGAAATGTTACATATTTTCTTTACGTGATGAAACGCGAAAGTTATTAAACGGAACGCGTAACCAGAAGAATTCTATTGGTCTACTGTCTGGAATATTAATCCTGGTCATCCCTCATCCCGTTTTTTTGGATGATACAATCATCAAATGTTTCCTCCCGGCCTGGGTAAAAATCCACCCTGTTCCTTCCTTTGCCCTGCCACGTAATCATGCTTAGACAGTCCTGCGATAACCTGGAGACCCAAGGTCAGTTCATTTTCATAGATATAATGTAGAAACAATCACTAGACGTGACGGGTAACAGAGATAACATACCGACTCCATAGTAGATTCCTCCGAGGAGTCCCTGCACGGAGGTGTCCGTGGTGGTGGAGGAGAGGCGCGCTGCGTACGTGACGGCGGCGGTGAACGACAGCGATGACGTCACCGACTCCAGCGCCTCGAACACCAGGCACAGCCACGGGTTGTAGATCAACGAGTAACCTGCGGACATAATACAGTCGTTGTGTTACTACCTCTAGTGTGTGTGCACAGAAGCATAGCTGAGCATTCAAGACCGGAGGCCCTTGCATGAATACTAGGCAGAGTCAGTTACTTATTCAATATTAAAAAGTAATTGAATACTGAGTAATTTTAATCTACTAAGTATATCGACATTGCAGAAACACAGAGCAGTGGTGACCAAGGGCATCGGCCCGGACTTACGAGTTGTAGGTCGTGATTTCGCACCCAGTCAGGCAAATTACGCACCACTGCTCTTAAAACTGTGAAGGAAAATAGCGTGAGGAAATATCCTAGAATCAAAAATTCGAAGACTTGTGACATCCACCAAGATGCACTGGTGGATTATGGCCCTCTCGGATTTTACAGAAAAGAGGCCTGTGCCCTGCCCTAGCAGTAGGAAAATTTATTAGCTGATGATGCTGATATCGACATTTGCTCGGATTAAGTTTGGATGTCAGAATACCTCAAACAATCTAAAAAAATCTTTCACAAATGTTTTTCAAGCTTTAGAAGTCGTGGATGGAAGCTATAGTATTGATAATAAACCTAACTTGGCTTGCATCAAGGAAAGTTTGCAGAAACAAAAGGGAAATCTGCAAATGGGAATGAAATCTAAACGGTGAAAGTGGACCCGCAGCTTAAAAAGTCATTGAACGAGTCGTTTGATCCAGTGGAGCTGATCTCGAGTTCAGTCACTTATAAGGGATTATTATTTTATTTACTAATTTCTAGTAGGCCATAGGCCACTAAGAATTGAAGCAAAAAAGGAAGAAAATATCTCCTCCATTCTTACATAAAACAAGTGAAATCTCCAAAGAAAACGTTTACAGTGCGTGGAGCACACTGACGAGTTTATAAAAAATGGGGGGCATTCCCGTTGAGCAACTATTTGTTACTCATGCTGAAAATGCTTCTATGAAAATAGTTGCTCACACAGAAATGCCTCAAAAATGGCTTCACTAAATACGTAACGCTTTGTTTTTAACACGAAATCTAGACATTTTATAATCCTTATGTAGGTATACTTTTGAACCTTAAGGCGCTCCCTCACCGAAAGCATTCACCTGTAATCTACTTTATAAAAATAAGTCGGGTTTTCCTTCCTGACGCTATAACTCCAGAACGCACGAACAGATTTCCACGGTTTTGCATTCGTTGGAAAGGTCTCGGGCTCCGTGAGGTTTATAACAAAGACTGATGGCGAAACGGAGTTCGCCGGGTTTGCTAGTGTAACATAAAACACTATTTATTGTCTCGTATCGTGTGCCATTTGATTCTCTATTGTCTTCGAATGATCAAATCTTTAACGTTACATTACAGATGAATACTCGCGGTGAGGGAGCCCCCTTATTCTGCTGACTTAAACAAAGTTCAAAAGTGCACACACATTTTAGAACACGACTGTACCATCGTTACTCAAAGAATTCAGTGACATAATGGAAATCGTAATGCCATTACATTACACTCCCATAATGGGAGGGCCCATTATGCTATTACTTACCGAGTAATCTAATTGCATAGAATATAAAGCCGATGAACAGCACGTTGGCGTGGCCCAGTCTCCTGATGATGGGTCCTGAGAGCACGAGGAGCGGCAGACCAGCTATACCCCCCACTGTTATCGTGATGCCCATGAGGGACCGCGATGCCCCCAGGTCTTGCAGCAGCCAGAATAAAAAACTCTCGATGTAACCCCAGGCAGTTCCTGAACACAAAAATACATTTTTTTTTTAAATATACAACGTGTAACGTTAATAGCGCGAAACGTCTCGTGGGGTACCTCAGTCCATGTTACTGCAAACAATGTTTGTTCTAAGACTTTTGGAAATTCGCAAAACAAAATGTTTTCATACTGATGGGCCCGATATCTCATTTTGTATAAAAATCAAAAAAAAAATCACGTTTACACTGTGTATATGGATTTATCCCATGAAAACAACTTGATCAATTTGACAGATTGTTTTTTTTCTTAGTTTAATAAGTTATGACTTTTTGCATTTTATATTTATATGCATACTTTAGTAGGTATACATTTTTTTTTTTTGCTCTTTTTATAGAAAACTGTTGACGATGTGTAAATAAAACGTCAGTGGCCAAACAAACAAAGACGCTTATAACCACCGTTAAATTAAAGTTAATTACAGATTTATGTAATGAAACAGGCTACTTTAATAATTTATTGCTTAAAATGGGCCTCATTATGTTAATACTTTATAGTTCAACGAAAATGCCATCTTATTTGTCTACAAAACAAATATTGAAAGACGTAAGCTGAATAAATTAATCCAGTTGAAAGTAATGTAATTCTTCTTCATTTTCAACTTGCGGTTTATTGGACAAAAGTGTAACCGAAATTTACTACTAATTATAATTACATTATTGTCGGATTTAGACTGTATATAATAAAGACGAATTGTTGGCAATATTCCTAATGATTTACTTCGTGCATTTCTCACAACGTCATTGGCTATATTTTCACGAAATGAATTTGAAATATTGCTAAGAGGCCGTTTAGACCCGCATCGTGGGACGAATGCTGGGTCATCAACTGCCTTTATTCCCACCACCCCGGTGGCAAATTCAAAGGTGGCAGAAGTTGAGGAAAAAAGGATCAACTGTTCGTTCTTACCCATAATGAAGCAGGCAATGAAAAGCGCAACAATCTCGACGTTCTTGAACACAGTGATGACATCTTCTAGAAGGTTCTGCGCTGGCTGCTTAAACTCAAGGTCTATGCTCAACATGAGGGCTCCTGAAGCCACCTTCAGGACTGCGTACAAGTAAAACGCTGGCCTGAAAAAAATACGATAATATTTTCAGGATATTTTTTCGATTGCAATAATTGGACTTAATTGACTTTACATATTATGTATAATTGTATAATACTTGTGACAATAATAGACTGTTAAAGGTACTTTAAATTGAACTCTTAAAACACATAACTGAAGTATTCTCCTGCAATGTCACATATTCTGTATAAATATATTTTAAGTACACAAACAAATAAATAATTAATAATGATGTGAAAATAGATTTTAAATATTACACAACGTAATACATACATAGACACGTAGTGAGAATGTATTAATAAATATTTTATTCAATTCTCATATAACCTTATAGATAAAAGTTTATGATTATAAAATAAAACATTACAGGCAAATGATGCCGGTGAAGCATTTAGGTAGGTACAGCTAAGTTACCAAAATATTATGTGGAACAATAGAAGAAAATTTCCCGAAAAATAACGTAGGTATTCTCTGATAACGTATTACCTTTCACATTATATTATTGATATGTGTGAATTATTTGATATCCACAACATCGATCGTTCTGCGTTTCTCGTCAATATTGCGTAATATACGGTTACATAGGCCTCTATGTTTGTCTGTAATTACAATAATAACCGTGACCACGACGTGCATATCCATTACTACCAAGTTATTTTATCAAAACATTCGAATAGCTCAATACAAATATTTAAATCGTAGATTTTTCAGACAGCGGCGAAAAATTTAAATTGTGTGTTTATATTTCGATGATAAATGAGATATAAGTCTTGCCTCACTCAGTCTTAATACAGATCGCATCTTTCGTTTCACATAGGATGTGCTAGCTCACTCTTCTCACAACTGAACTCTACGCGACGAGAGCTCATCTATGAGTTAAATCTGTAATTTAACTAGCCGTGTATATTTTATCTGCTACGGTAGGTTGTTGGAGTTAATTATCGAACTACAACATTACCAGAATACACTTTAAAGTTTCCAACTTTCATACGAGTATGTGTACATTTCCGAATGATGACTAATTTTCAAGCTTTTTCTCGTAGATTTTTATAAATCACTAGCAAATTCGGCGAACTCCGTTTCGTCAGCAGATGGCTTCGTTTTTTTTCGTTGCTATAAACCTCACGGAGCCCGAGACTTAAATTCCATTGCGTAAGATGCGAGTACTTAGCTCCCTATACTTTACCTACTTTTATTTTTTCGGCCTTCCTCTTTTTTTGTGTCGGGAATCATCCAATCCACTCAGAGCAGGGCAGGACGGACTGTCAAACTTGTTCTGACTAAAATCCACGGTGTCCCTCAATAGCCCTTTACGTTCCGAAGTCACGGTAGCTCGTTAGTTCCGCGACCCCGTCATTTTGCACATCATCTTAAGGTGTTGAAAGCACTTGTGAACCATGTGTTGCATCATTCTTTTGTACTCGTATATTGCTTGCATAGATTAAATCATCATCATCCACAGCCCGTCTTCACCCACTGCTGGGTATAGGCCTCTCTATGTTTGTGCCAAGCTCCACGATCTTGCGCCAGCCTCATCCAGGACACTCCCGTAATGGCAACAATGTCGTCTGCCCATGGGCATAGATTGAATACCAACATGGGCATAGATTAAATGATGGGCATAGATTAAATACTAACTGGATTTTTATAAATTCTTTATCTACATCACGTACGATCGTGACCTGTGTGACCCCTACCAGATGACCCCGTCAATATTTTGCAATCAAACAAATCAACAAAACTGTCGGCAGAACAATAGCTGCTTCTTATTCATAGTACTAATTAAATAAGCAGTGGTGGCCCAGTGGTATAGGTCTCGACTTACAAGTTGTAGGTCGTAGGTTCGAACCTCGCCAGGCACATTACTTTGTGTATAATTTCTTTTCATCACCACTGCTCTCAAAACCAAAAATCTGAAGACAAGTGACATCCACCAATTCGCACTGGACCCGCGTGGTGGCTTATGGCCCACTCCTTCTCACAGAGAGGAGGCCTGCGTCCCAGCAGTGGGAACATTAATAGGCTGATAAGATGATGAATTAAGTGAGAAGGCGCGGGTTCAAACCCCACTCGTAGCTGAAGTTTTCTTCCCTCAAAAATGTATTTTAGAATCTAAATTACCTGAAGTCGGTGTACCCTTTCCCTCGGCTAGCATAGTCGATGAGTAAGCCGGAGAGTGGTGAGGAGATCATTCCTCCGATGCTGCCGTAGACCCGCTGCAAGCCGTAGTCCGCCTTTTGTTCCCTCACGATGGCTATCACGGCTCCTTCGAACATCGCGAACGCAGTGCCTCCGATGATACCAATAAATACTCGAACCTGAGGGTGAAGGGCATGTTAACAGTACGGAGTGAGTAAAAAAATGTGATTGTGTGTCAACAGTGGATTTCGATACCAATACCCTTAGCACGAATTTTCACTCTTTTACTTTACAGTATTTACAGCGTTTCTTGTATGGAAAAAAGGAACAGCGCCGCTGGTGTGCGAATCAGGTACTAATTTTTTCCTTAAAAATTGTCAATTTGAAGTTGTCAAAGTTCCAGTTTGCTTTACGTCTCAAATACTGAAAATTCGTGCTAAGGGTATTAGACTTTTGAAATAGCGTACCATTCAAACAGTTTTCCGAAATAGCGTGCCTCGAAATAACATCATTCGAAATTCCATATCACTCCCTCAACAGTATTATGTACAAGAGTATATATGTATGTGGTAGGTAAACGGTACATAACTGTTAAAAACAGATATTGTTATGCAATAAAAGTAGGTAACAGAGAATCCGAGAAATGAGAAATAAACACAATTGCGACACAATTATAAACTTTTGTGGCTTTTACCAATTCTGTTTTCTTAAATTCATAAATAGAGCCAACAGACGAATGATCCAAATAAAAACCTCCAGTTTGGTCGATGCGTTTACATATGTATTTAAGACAATAGTCTACCCAGCGCTCGTCCATACTAAAAGAGATAAAAGAGAAAACGTTTTCCTGCCCCTGCATGTTTTCCTATTTCAATGAAAGTTACAGGCGCCTAAGAGTTACTTTTGAAAAAAAGAAAACTTATAAACCTAGTTTTTTACTTGTCAGAAAAAAATCATTGACATAGGATAACATCTTTTCTTTCGGCAGGAAAACCTTTTTTCTTTTAGTATGGACGAGCGCTCGGTAGTCGATTGTCTTAAATGCACAGACTGACAGACACAAACAGCCAGGGTGTCAAGTCTGCTAATTATTAGTCAGAATGGCGCCACAATGGCGTTTCAATTGTAGTGCTTATTCGAACCATTTTTTACTGCTGAGTAAAAAATGGTTCGAAAATTGAAACGCCCATTGTGGCGCCATTCTGACTAAAATTAGCAGACTCGACACCCAGTTCCACACACCGCCACTGGAATAAAATATATATTTGTAAGTCATACAGATATTTGAGCCGTGCGGGTTTCAAACCCGGTACACGCAGTGCAGTAGAAGATCGCTAAACCACTGCACCAATCGTGAGTCCGTTACGTGAAGCTTCTTGTAATACCCACTTCCCACCTAAAGTTTTGCTAAAAAGCTCTTGCAATATTGGAAGAGACAAAATAGACTCGATGATAATTTGATTTTTTCCCGCGTTTTATCTAGTACGTACCTTTCACATTATATTGTGGAAAACACAGGCTAAGAAAAAGTAAGTACCTACACTCTTCAACAAAAGATTTTCACATGAAAAAACATGTCAACGTAAACAAAGGAGTTAGCATACAAAAGAATAAATTAATTATCTTAGGCTTTGTTTTATCGTTTGAAGACGGATTTAATTAATTGTTTGTGTTTGCATTAGTGCTCAAACACGTTAACTTCTTTTTATTCTGATTTTTTTTATACTTATAGAACTTTCTTTTAAATCGAACGTTTTTAAGGAGGCATGGATTCAAATACTATTTCGTATATAGGTAAATCAGAATACTTAGTTTATATTTATGCTATAAATGATAATTTTACATACTTATAGTCTTTGAGCCAAATATCTACTAAAATCCCTTATTGGGTAAAAACAACAAGCATTACTTAGTAAATACATAAATACAAAGATGTATTGATACCACGCACACATAAGTCACTATAGTTGAACAATAAATATTTAACCAGTATGTTCTTTTATCTATCCAACTTAAAAACTCTTTTTGAGTTTCGACCTTTCCAAGAGCATAATAAGTGTAAAAAAAAACATAGATACTCGAGTTAGTAACGTCTAATTGTTTGGTAACTTTTTACATTACATAACCACAAGAACCGGATAAAAATCTGGTTAATCTTACCGCTATCAAAC